>CANTUQ010000119.1:22467500-22940000 GCA_947683425.1 Excoecaria cochinchinensis
AGGACAAAGAAGAAAACTAAAGAGTCTAAAGATGCTGCTGCTATAGAAGCTTGAAGAAGAACAACCTACCTTAGAGATTAAAGAGACGGCAAATCCGCAGGATGATCCTATAAAGCCTTTAATTGACTACACTACTCCTTCTTCGAGCGGCGCTGACTCATGCATTGTACGTCCACCATCTCATATGAAATATCATTCTTTTGCGTAAAAATCTGGAAAATTACATAATTGCGAAGTTAAGTGAAACCCAAGTCCTAACATTCATCATAATTATTAATTCTATTTTAATTTAGTGTTAGATTATTTAGTCATTTGTTAGCATAATTTTGCTTAGTTTCATATTCAAACATTGTCTGTCTAAATAACATAAGTATTTGAGAATTCAAGTAATTGTTAGGTTGTTCCCTGAGGATGATATCTAGACTCATTGTCATTTACTACTTGCACTGACAGTGTACACCTGCTCTTAGATTTAGTTTATTTTGCCCGTGTCACATGGCCATGCATTTTACAGTCCTACTTATCGAGGGGCCCAATAGATATCTCTCTCATAAGAGAGGGACAAATTCCATCTTGATTATTCACTTTCCTCTGCATAATTCTCATCATATCCAATCATAAACTTCATAATTATCCAATTAAAGATAATGTTTAATTATGTCAAAACATAATGTTCCTTATGTAGAAAACCGTGACAACCTCAGGTCAAAGGATTCAATAACATATCTATTATAAGATAAGTTATGACACTATCCATGTAACACCCCGATACCCCCGTTGGAAGGATACCGGAGCGCTACCGTGACACTCACTCAAAACATTCATATATCACAACGGAAGCATACAATAACAATAATAAATCTTAACATTTAATCAAAATATATATTATATACATCATTCAAAAATTACATAAACATCCTTGAGTAAAATTACAAAAAAAACAATACATACTGAGATTCATATATATACAATAACAAAAAAAATGATGAACAAAAAGAATACAGGAGGAGTACAAAATAAAACAAGACTATACTCCTAGTGGCCAACCCTGCAGATGCGCGACTCGAGCGAAACCGAAAACCTGCCACCTACACGGGAAAATAACTCGTGCTAAGCGATAATGCTTAGTGGGGAGGAACAAAGATAACAGAACACTATACAATAATATCATGCAACTACACATTGAAATCTCTAAGTAGCGAAAAACAGAGATACATAAGTCATAATCACTATAAGAAAGCAGAACTTAATAATAGTATGCTTAAAGCAAGTACAATAACTAGAATCACTCAATAATCATAACACTGCACTAAGAAAAATGGTAAACACTTCAAAGCATAGCCTGAATTTCAGTGGTGGTGGATACAGGAACACTACACTGGAGGGGACACTACGAATAGTATCAAAAGTGGAGACCAAAGCCTCAACACTATCTCTAATCACTAGGCCCTAAGCGGGGTCATTGCAAGGCCCAAACGGGCAACATAGGCAGCTGCACTCACTATCCCTTTATAAGCATGCTTATCTATCCATTACTATGACACTTCAGGCTCAACTACTTACTCATAATTACAATACTTTAAATTATCCAAATACACGAATCAAAACACTATCATTATCATTATTCACTAACACAACATTAGGACAATAATTTTAGCAAGGCACTAGCAAAATATGAACCATACTATAGTGAGAAACCATGCAAAGTGGGACAAGAAGAAACAATTCAGAAAATAGGCAGGCAGGAAGGGCCTCTGTCGCAATCGCGACTTGAGTCGCACTCGCGACAGAAAGCAGGGTACCCCATCGCGCGCTCGTGACGAAGCATAGCTCGGCAGACACTCACTATACCGAGCTCTGTCGTGCTCGCAATAGAGACCAGGCACTTCCTCTTCGCCTTCGCGCTTGGAGGCACGCTCGCACTGGGGCTCGGCTTACCGAAACTCGATCTACCGAGCTCTCTGTCACAGTCGCACTCGCGACAAAGGGCTCCTCAGTAACACAAAGGCCATTCTGCACTCTATCGCGCTCGTGACAGAGACAAGAATTACCTAGAATCTGTACTTCACTGCACTTCTTCCCATCTCAACCAATACTCAAATCCACTCAATCATGCACTAGCACTTACCTCAACACTCAATTGTATACCAAGACATACTTATCAACAATATATACTCAACTTATACTAATTTAAATAAGAAAATCACAATTAAATCATAAGAGCGTGCAAACCAGAATTTACACTAACTCATGCTATTACTACCAAAACTTTACATACAAATCACTACAACTTGGTTCATTTAAAACCAATGATCCAACTCAATCAAATACATGCATTTACACATAATTTAATACTCAAGATCACCAGCAAATTTTAAAGCATAACACACAGTTGATCCGAAAAGAGAAGAGGGCAAAACACTCCCAAACCTCAAAATGAAGCTTTAATCCATCAACTTCAAAATCCCACTTTCTCTTTCCCTTGCTCTTCCTTGTCTCCTCCGATTCTTTCACAAAACATAGCCAAATCAACACTAAATCAAACCCAAAAATCCAAGCCAAAGCAAAACGAAATAGAGGAGAAGAAGAAACGAGACCCTCTAAACTTACCTCTTGAAAAACCCAACTCAAAACTCAGAAATCCTACTCAAACTTGAAGGACCAACTCAAGCAAAGATGAAGAGCATCCAAAAAGGAAAAGAAAGAGTGAAGAGGAATCGGAATGGAGCAAGCAAGAGGAAAAACTCAGCTTCCACGGGAAGCTGCTCCTTTTTCCACCCTCCCTTCCCTCTCTCTTCCTTTTACATTAAATGCCCTCAACTACCATGCCATGTGTCACACTCCAATGGTCCCAAGAGTCAAATATCTTGACTTTCTCTTCATCCTTGGTACCATACACATAATCCACTAAATAAACTCCTCACTTTAAAACTTTGATTAATTCTTCAATTAGGTCTTTAATTATCCAAATTCCCATATGCAGAATTTACTGAAATACCCTTAATTCTCGACTTAGCATGCAAATTCCGACTAGGCCCTTTTTGGGTCTTTACAATCCCATGTAGTGATCTCACAGTGGGTCTAACTAGTACCTTGTTCTCTAACAAGTACCTATAGATTTGATTTATATCACCATATATAATCATCCCGTGATTATCAATGCAAATATATGCTAGTCTTAATTTATCTTTATGCCCTTTCGTGATAAATGACTAAGGACGACATGAATAATATGGTTATTCATAAACATTACAATAATGTAACATGCCAATAATATTAATGTGAAGAAAACCATTATATAAATGAAAATGTAATGATTACATCAAGGTCCAAATATTTAGCCTAAGGCATAACCACTAACAGCACTACTATGCCAACTTGGCACAGTAAGCCTCTATAACGAGTCATCACATGGGTGACCACTCGTTACAGCCCTAAGCTTCCTCTTTTATTTTCTTTTGTCCTGTATGTGCAATTCTTCATCTTTTATGAAATAAAATGGTTAAGTGGGAATCTTTGGAACTTATAAATGAAATGGAAATTATTATAATTATATTTATAATTATATTCATATATATATATAGATATATGCACCTAAACGGAATATATGGAACTAAATGTTATTCTATTTAATGATATTATTTATGGAATGTGCATGATAAAATAATTGAATTAATTTGTTCATGACATGGAAATTGAAATAAATGATACCCATTCGAATTTAATTATAAATATAAAGTGAGTATATGAGCAATAAATTAGTCACCTGCTTGTGGATAGATAGGCATGCTATAGGTTCTCTAGAGCTATAGCCTACGTTATATTCTACCGGTCTCGTTTGGGGCGTGATTAGGCCTTATTTCGATTATTATATTAGACGCTGTTTGGGTCACCCTTTGAAATATAAAATGACAAGATATGAAATGTAATGTGTGAAAGTACCTTCGGGTACTCCTTTGCTTTGATTTGTAACTCCCGCTATCCACCTCCTTCAAGAAAGCAGGCAGTAAATTAAATTGGAAGGATATGCACTTAAGAAATAACATGGATTTGCACATGAAAAGTATGCTTAGATAAATGTGAATTTTAAATATTTGTTATTATAAATAATTATATCACTCTAATTGTTGATACATGCAAAATGGTTTACATGTAAAGTATCAATATAATTATGCATGTTTCATATGTATGCGTTTTTCATTGATAACCAATGTGACTGGTTGCCCATTTCATATTATTATTCCCCACTAAGCCTATGTGCTTAGTACGGTTGTTCAATCCATACAAGTTTTAAAGATAGAGATTTTGACAAGGACATCCCACCACTTCAATGGCTGACACACCAATAGAAACTTTCGTGTAGGTTTTTGGATATTGTACTATAATATATGTGTAATATTTATGTTTTAAACATGTAAACATTTTGGTTATGGTTATGTAATTTGAACATGTAATCGAAGCGATATATATGTAAAATCGTAAAATTGAAATAGTTGAAATTCAATTTCGTGAGGTCGTCAAAATCTAACATTTACATTTCTTCAATTCTGTCATAGCACATGTTAGTCTCTTTTAGCTTTCAATTTTCCTTTCATTTTATTACTTGCAAAGCATGCCTATTAGGGTGAGTGAAAAGAAAAAAAATAGTTAATCGCAAAATCGGTTTAAAATAAACTCGATTTGTTTTTCGTTAAAGCCTGAGGGACTCGATTTTAGTTTTTATTTTTAATATTTTTGATTTTTTATTTCAATTTTAGTTTTTGAGTATCGGTTAGCTGATTCATATATATTATATTTTTATTTTTTAATTTCCCTTTAAAACTTACATAAAATGATATTTTAACGTATTTTTAAATCATATTTTTATTTTTATACCCTAATTTTTTTATTTTTCTATAAAATTTATATGATAACCGAGCTATAGTCAGCACTCAACTTGATTATCGCCTGCCCATTGAAGTTCGGGTCACCTTTGTTTCTAAGCTCGGTTCCCGAATGCAAGCTCAACTTATGAAAAGCTCGGAAGTGAAGGGTAGCTCGGCAATGTTATTAATATAGCCATTGCTCTTTAAAGGTTCATCATAAAGGCATCCGTTACTCAATAAAAGCACACCATTAAGAGAGCCGTTACATAATGAAAGCCCATTAAGAGGACAATTGTTATGAAGAAGGGAGAAGGCTATAAAAAGGTATGTTCAATCCTTGAAAAGGGATCTTTTCCTCAACAATTCTTCCTTACAAAAAGAAACAACTCTTGCTAACTTGACCGTTGGAGTATCCTAGAATGGAAACCCGTCAGAGTTCTTTGATTTCAGGTGACGTCTTCAAGTTTCCAGTGCCGGAATTTTGGAGCTGTTATCATTTAGTGCGGTGAGCGTGGAACAAACACCTAACAGATTCTCAATGAATCTCTTCCCTGATTTGAACGCTGCTGCAGTTCACACCACTCAAGCACAAGCCTTGCCCTCACAAACCCAACCCCCATTAATCCAAAATCAACAAATTCCCATCCAGCTATTTGGCCAGCAAATTCAATCTCAACAGTCCATCCCTCAGCCAGTTATTCCTAATTTAACTCCACAGACGGCGCAAGCTTTTCTAGCAATGCTAACTGCTATGGCAGCACAAGCACCTCCCATTTAACCTCCCGCAGAATCCTTTCCCCCGATTCCTCAAGCTTCGGCATTAGCCACACCTGCTGTTCTACCCCCTATGGTCCTGGGCTCCACAATAATGCTCACGGTTGAACAGTTTGAGAAACTCTTTGAGGATCGGATGCAGAAGTACGAAAACAGGAATACTCTTCAGTATCATAGCAATTTTCGATCACCATTGGCTAGAGAGATTCTATCTGCCCCGTTCCCGAACATACGGCTACCGAAACTGCCGAGATACAATGGTAGTGCTGATCCCAGGGCTCACCTTGACCAATTTCACCACACAATGCTCGTTCACACCACGGATGATGCAGCTATGTCCAACATTTTCCCTCAAACACTGACAGAGTAGGCCCAAATTTGGTTCAGGAACTTGCTCAAGCATTCTATTGCGCGTTTTGCCCAGTTCAGCGATATGTTCATTGCTAAATTTGTGGCTGCTATTAGACCCATAAAAGTTTCTGCAGATCTCAATTTGGTTCGGTAGGACAAAGGAGAGACTTCGCCGACCTATGTTGAGAGGTTAAACTTGGTAGCAATGGACATTCAGGACTTGAACCTGGTGGTGGCCAATAACGCTCTAATGCGGAACACCCGATGCCAAGACTTTAGCGATTCCCTCAGCAAAAAACCCCCAGGTGACTTTACTAAGATAATGTCCTGGGCTAATAAGTATATACGGATGGATGAAGCCATACGGCTCCAAAATAGCTCACTCTATGATGATACAAACCGAGATTTGCACAGATCGGCGCATGACCGGAGCGCCGGGAGGAATGACGCACGGGGCCGTGGTTCGGGAAGTTCACATCGGGCTTATGTAGTTTTGTCAAGATCCACAGAACGGAGAGAAGACAAGTGGACACTATTGAATGCTTCCAAGGCACAGATTCTGAAGTGGATGAAAGAACATGACAAGGTGAACTGGCCCAGACCCATGAGGGAGGGTTCTGGTAGGAATCAGGACCTCTATTATGCATTTCACAGGGACAAGGGCCATGAAACAAATGATTATAATCAGCTCAAGAGGGAGATAGAGTTCTTGCTCAGGAAAGGGAAGCTCGTTCAGTTCGTAAAGGTATAACGAGCTAGAGATAGATCCCGATCTCCTCGTCGTCAGGATAACAGGGCGAGTACTAGCAAAAAAGCCCTAGCTGGAGTCATACATGTTATTGCAGGGGGGAAGCATTATGACATCTTTGAGGATTCTCGGAAGAGAAAGGTGAAGGAAGTGTTCTCTGTGGACTCCAAACCGCCACCAGTAGGTTATGAGGTGAAATTTTCCAGCTCGGGTGATGGTCATGTCAAGCAACTGCACACAGATTCTTCAGTGGTGGAGGCGATAATCCAAAACTTCCTGGTCTAATGTATTCTTGTGGACACGGGCAGTACGGTCAATCTTATTACCCTACAGGCATTGAAGGCCTTGAAAATGTCAGATAATATCTTGGAGCCAGTGTCCGTGCCACTTATCGGGATATCGGGTCAACCAGTTAAGGTAGAAGGGTCGGTTAAATTATCACTGGAGCTCGGAGATAATGAAGTAACCCAGACATGCAGCAGCTGCTTCATGGTCGTGGATATCCCATTGGCATACAATGTCATCTTCGGAAGACCATTATTGGCAGGGGTGGATGCATACATCTCTATACGAAAGCTGTTACTCAAGGTTCCTATCTCTAAGGGTGTGGCAGTGCTGCGAGGGAGTCAGAGAGCAGCCCGGGAAACGTAAGTTACGATGTTAAAAGATGCCAATCAGGCCCTACCATTGGATTCTCTAGATGTCTCTATGGGAGAAGAGAGGAAAGCGGAGCCAGTTGATTCGTTAGTAGAAGTGGAGATAGTCCTAGGATGGAAAATGAAGATCGGGGCAAGCAAAACAGCGGAGGAACTACGAGCACTCATTGCAGTCCTACAAGAGTATGTAGATGTGTTCGCTTGGGAGCCCTCAGATATCAAGGGGATTTCTGCATATGTTATGTGCCACTCTTTAAATATCAAACCGAGCATCAAGCCTGTCAAGCAGAAGAAGCGAAATCATGTCCCAGAAAGGCAGATAGCAATGAAGCAAGAAACGGAGGTACTGCTTAGGAATCAATTCATTCGGGAAGTTTTATATCCGGACTGGCTGTCCAATGTTGTCCTGGTAAAGAAGGCCAATGGTAAGTGGCAGATGTGTGTAGATTTCACGGACCTCAACAAGGCCTGTCCTAAGGACAGCTACCCTTTGCCAAATATCGACCTTCTGGTTGACTCAACGGCAGGATTTGAGGAGTATGCTGTGACGCACGCCGAACCCCGTGGCTTCCCGGAGACCTGCTCTTAGGGCTTTCGGGAGAGGTTCATTGAAAACTTGTAAGGGATTTACAAGTGCATCTATTTTGGGCAACAAGGAGGTTTCATGGAGTCGCCACCCAATAAAACATTGGGAAAGTTCATCTCGCCTCAGTGAGCCTAAGACGGCGCATGTTATCCATTTTGGGCAAACCAAAGGGGTCTTGGAGGCATTCACCCCAATAGAACATTGGAATAACCCTCTAACCCTATGGAGCCTAGGATTGTAAATTGAGTCTTTTAGTGGGACACAAGAGGTGTCTTGGAGATCCCATTCCCATGAAACATCGGAATGGTCCTCTCGCCTTGTTGAGCCCAAAGACCAGAGATGGTTCGGGACTTCTCATTTATTAATACCTTGGTTGAGTTAAAATTGAGTTTTGAATTTAAGTTTTCATCACTTTTCTCATACGTTTTGATGCAATTTAATTTAACGTGCATGTCAATCACATAAAGAAAGCGGTAAATAAAGTAAATTAAAGAAAAATAAATTACAACAAAACTAGGGGCGGAATACAACCCCCATAAAGTGCAATTCATACATAAATTGGGCTATTTATTAACAATGAGGACATTGGTCCTCTCATGCATAATTAAAAAATATGTTAAAGGTGATGGTTTATTTAGGTGAAAAAACTAGGACATTGGTCCCATTTTTATTAGAAAAAAGTTCCAAGTTAATTTAATAAAAATATTTTTGTGACTTTTAATTAACGTGCATAAAAAATAAATTTATTACAAATTACATATTAAAACCAAATAAAGGCAAAATAATACTAAAAATGCTAAAAATATAAACTCCACCAAATTGGTGTCTTCAAACCTCCATAGGCTTCCTCTTGTCATTGGAAAACTCACACATGAAAAATAATAATTGAAATTAAACAATACAAATGAAAGATGATGTTAGTAATAAAAAAAATGAATTAACCATTTAACATGTGAAAAAAATGAATTAAAATAAAACAACATGCATAATGTATGACAAATCAATTAAATGGCATGATAAAATAAACAACTTAACATATTAACAATTTAACATGCATAAATAAAAACAATAAAATTTAACATGCATGAAAACATAAATAATAATGATGATGATGATAAGAATGATAAATTATAATAATAAACAAGACTAATAAAAATAATAACGATAATAATAATAGTAATGATAAATAATAATAATAATAATAATAATAATAATAATAATAATAATAATAATAACACTAATTACAATAATAATTACAATACTAATGGTAATAATAATGATAATAATATCAAAGAATATGAACAATCCAATTAAATATGCAAGAAATGATGATGATGATGATAATAATAATAATAATAATAATAATAATAATAATAATAATAATAATAATAATAATAATAATAATAATAATAATAATAATAATAATAATAATAATAATAATAATAATAATAATAATAATAATATATGAACAAAAATAATGACAATAATATGAACATGAATAATTAAATAAGAGATTAAGAAAAAGAAATAACAGTATGAACAACAACATAAAAGATTAAGAATAAGAAATAATTCTATGAACAATTAAATAAAAAATAAGAATAAAAAATAATAATATGTACAATTAACTAAACATGCAAGAAATAAAAAGTAAAATAAATAATAGATCTAAAAGAATTTACATGATAACTAATCATTATTAAATAAAAATTAAATTAAAAATTGAATTAAAAGTTGAGCTAAAAAATGTTTACCCTCCAATTTGATGTGATGAATGAAATTGGATGATAATTCCTTACTTTGATTTAAATAAATAAATATATAATGAAATTTTATCCCAAGAACAAATAATTAATTTATTTGTCTTAAGGAAAAATTATGAAAAATAAGAACTAAATTTTCAAGAACAAATAATTGATTTATTTGTCTCAAGAATTAACTTAAAAAATCAGATTAAAATATCTGGAGAATTTTTCTTGAAGAAGAAAAAAAAATAAGAAGAAGAAGAAGAAAAAGAAAAGAGAAAGTGTATTTTTCTTAAGAAAAATCCCCTCAAAATCCTCTCCAAAAAACCCATTTTATAACTCAAAATAAACAAAATTTAATAAAGAAATTAAATTAATTTAACTCACATTAAACCCAAAAAGCTGAATAATTTGAAGAGTTTGGAAAATAAAAGGTTTTGCATTAAATTACACAAAAAAAATGAAGAAAAAATCAATTTTTAGGCCAATAAACGAAAAAACAGCAGATCGGGCGTCGGAGGGGCGACCGACGCCCGTCGGCGCTAGCAGCGCGCGGGCGAGAGCGCCCCGGGCTGTCGCGCGTGCGCCCAGCGCGATGCCGCAGCCTGACACTCGCGATTTTGCAAATTTTTTTTTTAAAAAAACACAAGAATTTCAAAACATACCCTTTTTGTCTCAAAAGTAATTTTTAAAACATTTGAAATATTTTTTAAAATATATTTTTATTTATTTCTAATAAATCAATTTGACAAGGAAATCATCACTTTCAACTTTCATTTTTGCCTATAAATCGACACACTTAATTTCATCATTGGGTAATCCTGATCTAGGCTCCCTCGGGACCCGGTGTCTACATATGCCTTCTTGGATGCTTTGTCTGGATACCACCAGATACCAATGAACCCGGAGGACTAGGAAAAAAATAGCATTCATCACGCATCAGGCCACATATTGCTACTGAGTGATGCTGTTCGGATTGAAGAATGCAGGTGCTACATATCAGAGGTTAATGAAAAAATTGTTTGCTAATCAGCTCGGGAGAAACATGGAGGTGTATGTAGATGACATGATCGTCAAGGGGAAGTCCTCTAGAGATCTTCCAACCGAGCTTGTAAAAACCTTCAAAACTCTAAGGAAGTTCGGATTAAAGCTCAATCCGGAGAAGTGTGCCTTCGGAGTGCAGTCTGGCAAGTTTTTGGGGTTCATGATCTCAAAAAGGGGCATAGAAGCTAATCAAGCCAAAATTCAAGCCATTTTACAGATGGAACCTCCGAAATCCATTAGAGACGTGCAGAAGCTCAATGGCAAGGTGACAGCCTTGGGCAAATTCATCTCCTGTTTGGCTAAGCATTGTCTTTCCTTCTACAGGGCGCTCAAGAATCTGAAGAAATTTGAGTGGGGCTTGGATTGCCAGCAAGCTTTTGGGGAGTTAAAACAGTTTCTGAGTGCGCCACCATTACTGAGTAGACCGTGTAGTGCCCCAATACCCCTTGGAAGGATATTAGGTCGCCACAACACATACACATACAGAACACTCATGCGGAAGCCAAAATAAAATCATACAATCACAAGCAGCGGAAAAATGGTCTTTAATATAACAAAAAACATGCCAATAAGCAAACTCATAAATTCAAAATGAAATTGTTCTTTTACATTATAACATTTACTTTACATTTATATACCGCATACAAAATACACTTTGCTTTGCCATATACATGTCCTATACAAAAGTCGCTTTACATTTACATATGCCAAGCTATACCAAAAACTCTAGAACATGTATACAAAACTATGCCATATACAAAACTCCATCTTATACACCTAATGGCCTTGACCTTGCAGATGTGTAACCCTCCGAACCTGTAAACCTACACGGGAAAAACCTTGCTAAGCAAAATCGCTTAGTGGGGATATCACAAATAAAAGACTTCTAACGAAGTCACAAGCATAATCATCAAGCATATCATTAGACGATATGCCAATCATCTATGAGCATATAAGGATATAAGCAATCACCATACTTGTAACATACTAAACATTTTATCAACATGCTTCATAACATATTTACTAATCTCATGTAACTTATATCATGCTCATATTCTTCTAACTCTAACTATCAGCTGATATAACATATAATATCATGTCATTGCATATAATATCCATTTATATACATATAAGCGTAAAAGCATACTTGTAGCATATCTTGTACAAATAGTAACTTCTCATATACATGTAAGCTCATATAAACGTTTCAGATATACAATAGTCATATACTTCTCTAGCCATGTACTATAGCTCTTTAGCATTTATACATCTCTTGTACATATAGACATCATTTCTTATACATATAATAGTATCATCTCTTGTATATTTAACATCAGTTTATATACTTTCACATTTTACATTTAGCCCATTGTCATAACATAAGTGGATACGGGTACATGCAGATACCAAGTATTGGTACCAAAACATCGTAGTCCCAAACCATCTAGAGACCGTAGTCCCAAACATCTAGATACTTTAAGTATCAACATCTAGACATCCGTCGATGCCAAACATATAGACACCCGTCAGTGCCAATCATCTAGCAGCTGCAAATCATCTAACCCTTTATAGGCATGCCTATCTATCCACTTGTATGAGCATCTAAGGCTTATAACTATTATCCCATATCAAAACATGTATGATCATTCATATACATTTACTTAAACCCATGCTAGTCATGTAATCTACTTCATATCGTACAATATATACATACATGTTATTCTAAACTCATTCACATGCAACTCTATATGCATATCATTGCATACATGGTTCACCATGCTCAAGATATTTAAATATATGCTTGTTAATACGCATCATCATTCATGATTTATCATACTTTAATTTACACATGGATATACTCATATATATGCATTAGCACGTTCATGGATATACGCATTCACCTTTACACTTATACACCTTCACATTCTTGTTATATGCATTCATATTCAAGACTATACATATTCGCATTCAAAACTATAGCATTCGCATTCACATACTTAATTCATCACACTTAGAATACTTATAGCTCATACATATTTATATATATATTAGTATGCATAATTCATCATGCTTAATATACTCATTTTATAATGATAAACATGGATTGGACAAGTCATGGGAACTCGTGGTGAAGTTCGGGTGCATTTTGGGAAGAAAAACACCCTAAAAAGACAAAACAGGGAGAGGTCACGGTGGCAATGAATTGGTTGTGACCGTGACATACTAAATTCAGCAAAACAGAAGCTAACTTTCGACACTGGTTCACACCATAATTTTGTAAAGCCCAAACGGATGTCTTACACTCAATTTTAGGCAAAGATCCCTCATAACATTTCTTTCTCCATGTCTTATATTTCAAATGGGACAAGTTTCAGGTCAATTGGATTTGTAAAACATCAGATATGAATTAAACAATATAGACTGTTCCAGTGAACCCTACAAAATAGAGACACGTCTGTTTGTGCTATTTTTAGGGGTCTTAGAGCCAGAATTAGCTCATAGTCATTTCTGCCGAATTTATAGGTATGGAAGTCATAGTTCCAATGAAGTAACAAAAACTCAATTTAGCATTCTATAACTCTAGTTATGCCTGAAATACTATACGGAGGTCTAGTAAGCTATAAGCAGAATTTTCCCTAACACTAGGGTTCATACTTTTCATGCTTATTCACTTAATATGCTCATGGATTTTGTTCAATACTCATCACACATCATGTGTACACTTCAAGTACACCTCTATCAATTAACACATAATCATGCATCAATCACACATCAAAGTCAACTATCCATCACATATACTCATATAAAATCAACATAAGAACATGTAAGAACACATATATCCCAAACCTCAAAATGCAGGTGTTGGCCACTATACTCAACTAAAGCTTCTCCTTTCCTTTTGCTTTCCACTTGTCCAAATCTTACACAAAATGCAAACATAAACTCTCTCTTAGTCCATAACTCAAATCACTTAAACCAAATCAGAAATGAGTAGAAGAAAGAGATGAACACAACTTGTTAACCACACTTACCTTCTTCACTTAACTCTTCAACCAATTCAATCAAATTCCAGATTCATTTGATCAGAATGAAACTCAAACTTAAAAGATAGAGGAATACAGAATTTGAAAGAAACAAAGAATAGGTAATTTTGCAGTAAACTTACACTACAAATCTGCCTCTAATCCACTTTACTTTTGCATGCAAGAAGTTGGCTGGCAAAAGGGGTAATCCACACGTGGATTCCACTTCCACATCCAAGACAAACTTACACCTCAATCCAAGGTAAAGTACCATTCAGTCTCTCACTCAATTTCTGTCTTTTAAATGCTAACTCTTCTTTCAATTACACCCCTATATTTCCATTAATTGCTCATTTATTCCAATCACATTTGTACCATATTTAGCAATTGACACTCCAATCTGACTAGGGTACACTTTGGGGTATTACAGGCCGTAACCGGGTGAGATCCTCTACTTATATTTGGCAGTTACCCCAGGGGCTGTAGGCTAGGTTCTCATCAGAGAAGAGGGCACCCAATAGTTCCCCATTTATCATGTCAGCAAGGTGTTAAGAGGGGCCGAACTCAATTATCCTATCCTGGAGCAATTGGCATTCTCATTGATCGTCACAGTAATAAAGCTGAAGCCTTATTTTCAAGTGCACACAGTAGTAGTTCGGACCAACACTAATCTTAGGAAGATACTCCAACGACCAAAAGCATTCGGCTCATGGAGTGGGTAGCTCGGTTGGGGGAGTTGGATGTTCAGTATGAATCTTGCCAAGCCATGAAAGCTCAAGTCCTGGTAGATTTTCTAGCTGAGCTTCATGCTCCACCTCTAGAGCCAGTTGTCCGATGTTGGAAGTTGTTCGTTGATGGGGCATCCTTGTCAGAAGGGGCAGGCATCGGAGTAGTGCCAATAGGGCCTGAGAAGATAAACATTAAAGGAATGGCTCACATAGCATTCCCAGCTTCTAACAATATCGCGGAATACGAGGCTCTGTGTTACGGATTATAGCTCGCTCTGGAGGTCAGGCCTGATTTTTTGGTCATTTTTTCTAATTCACAGCTGGTGGTGAGCCAGTCGCTGGGCAAGTTCGAGGCTAAAGAAAACACCATGGTTCAGTACAAGGAATTAGTTGCCCTGCTGTTATCCCAATTGGAGAAGAAGGGATGTGCATGGTCAATAGAGCAGATTCATCGAATTGAGAATCAGGGGGCAGATTCCTTGGCTAAATAGGCTTCCAGTTTGGACAGGGTGACTTCGATAGACATCATATGGACGGTAATAACTTCCCCAGCGTATGAAACATACAAGGTACAGTTGAACGACCCAATGGAGGGTTAGCAGTTGCTGATATATCAGTATTTGGCCTCGGGATTGCTACCGGATGATACGGTTGAGGCTCGGAAGATAGTCAGGCGGTCCAATATGTATGCTATCTTAGAAGATAAACTATACAAGCGGTCATTTTCGTATCCGTGGAATCTATGCTTGAGCACTGAAGAAGGCGATTATATACTTCGAGAGATCCATGAAGGTATTTGTGGGGCTCATAAGGGTGCACAAACAATTGCTCGAAAAGCTTTGTTACAAGGCTACTATTGGCCCCCGAAAGAGAGAGATTCCAAAGATCTTGTCTAGAAGTGTGATAAATGCCAACGGTTTGGAAATTTACTGCATCGCCGAGCAGCTCCGCAGGTGCCCATTCACAGCCCCTGGCCATTTGCACAGTGGGGAATAGATATCCTCGGCCCTTTTCCACTGGCTACCGGTCAACCAAAATTCTTGGTAGTAGCAGTGGATCATTTTACGAAGTGGGTGGAGGCCGAGCCCCTAGCTACAATTACTCCGGCAAATATCATTAAGTTTGTTCAGAAGGCTATAGTAACAAGGTTCGGTATTCCACACACTTTCATATCAGATAATGGCAAGCAGTTTGATTGTGCTTCCTTTAAAAATTACTGTGCGGATCTCAACATACAGCTGTACTTTACCTCAGTATATTATCCCCAGTCAAATGGGATGACCGAAGTCACAAATCGAACTCTCCTTGCTTGTCTAAAAAAGAGGCTGAATGATGCAAAAGGCCTTTGGGTGGACGAACACCCTCATGTACTCTGGGCATACCGAACCTCCCCTAAAGCAGCTATTGGTCACACTCCTTTCTCATTAACGTATGGGACAGAGGCTGTCATTCTATGCGAGGTCAAACTTCCCAGCACTCGAACTTCTTCATATGATGCTGCCGAGAATGAAGCCTCTCTTCTATACACCTAGATCGGTCGGAGGAAATCAGAGAATTCGCCCAGATGCAGTCAGCAATGTATAAGCAGAAGATGTTTTCACATCATGATTTCCACTTAAAGCCTCGATCTTTTCAGGTCGGACAGTTAGTTCTCAAAAAAGTTATTGCAGCTTAAACGATTACTGGGGTCGAAAAGCTAAGTCCAAATTGGGAAGGTCCCTACATGGTGCATGAAGTTCATGGGACCGCCTACAGGCTAAAAGACCTCTCCGAAAAATTGATTCCCCACTCTTGGAATGTCTCCAATCTTAAAAGATATTTTTCGTAATTCAGCTCGTTTCAGCGTTATAGCCATGAGCATCTGTTTTATTATTTACAAGCTCATTTCGGCATGGTTGCCACGAGCATATGTATTTTTTAAGCTGGGTACAGTAACATTATCAATAAGGATTTTGTTTGCCGAGCATAGCCTCAGACACTTAACAACTAGATTTACATACATGCTATTGGGGTTAAAAGCGCTGAGCATACATATACGCAATTATATAAACAGAAGAATCTTTTTTATATACGACTGTGAAATTACAAAGAAAAAACAAACAAAAGCTCGGCTTTTCAATCATCAGGATAAACTTCATCCAACCAGGACCAATCCATATTCGGATACCGATCCATAACTGACTGAACCAGCTTACTCCCAAAAGCAATACATTTATCTGCAACCATATCGGCAACTCGGTACTGGAGATCAGCACACTTCTGCTCCAGCTCGGTTCTTTCTTTAAGCCAGGCTTCTCGAGCTTGTTGAACCTCGGCCAGACTAGCCTCTGTAGCACGTCATTTCTCCTTCTCTTGGTTTAGGAGAGCTTCAGTCGTTGCAGCTCTACTTTGAGCCTCGGTAACCTCCTTGGATTGGGAGAGCATTTTCAACTCTGTCTCTTTGGCTCGATTCTCAGCGCTGTCAAGCTTTGCTTTCATCGAACCGAGCTCCTGCTTCATCTGAGTAGTCTCCTTCTCTGCCTTATTGCGCAGGCTTATCAGCGTGTTCATCTTGCCGATAGCGGCTCCCATTATCATGCTCCCCTGCGAGCACAAACAAGCAATTAGCCTCGAGTTTTCTAAATTCTAATCCACCAACGTTTTAAGTGTTTACCTCTACTTCATGTCTCTTCATCACATTGCTCAGCTGATCAGCCCCAAGATGAAGTAGTGGGGCCGTCTCGGCAGGAACGCAAGACATCAGGTGAGCAAAGGTGTTGAAGTCTGGATTGTCCTTCGACCAAGCTCTCCCCTGTCATTGCCATAACTGATGCGCATTATTCGACAGAGCCCTCAACTCTTCAACCACTGATTTTGGATCCAGCACAGGTGTGCTCTTTGGGCCTGTGCTAGGATGCCCAGCAGATGTTAAGGGAGGAGGAGTGTGACGCGCGCCAAAATCCCGCAGCCGCCCCTATGACCACCTGCTTGAGGGCGATCGGGCAATTGGGGATCCGTTAGCAACTTGTAAAGGTATTTACAAGTGCGCCTATTTTGGGCAACAAGCAGGTTTCATGGAGTCGCCACCCAATAGAACATTGGGAAAGTTTCTCTCGCCTCGGAGAGCCTAAGACTGTGCTTAGTGTCCATTTTAGGCCAACCAAAGGGGTCTTGGAGGGTGAACCTCTCTCCCTAAGGAGCCTAGGATTAACGCCAAAGTCTCGTGACACAAGAGGTGTCTTGGAGGGTAAACCTCTCGCCTCTTTGAGCCCAAAGACCAGAGCTGGGTTCGGGACTTCTCATCTATTTCTACCTCGATTATTTTATGATCAAATTTTAATTATCATTAATTCGCTCTCTCTCCACACGATGCGATTGATTAAAAGGCGCATTTATTCACATTTGGAAAGCCGTAAATGAGCAAGTGAATAATGAAAGCAATAAATTACAATAACACAAGGAGCGGAATACAACTACCTTTCATAAATGTGAGATACATACACAAATCAGGGCATTGCTTATTTTGAGGACTTTGGTCCTCGCATGCATCATTATTAAAACTGGATATTTTTATCGTGAGGACTTTTATTGGATAAAAATAGGACATTGGGTCCTTATGTTTATGGAAACCTCTCTTTCTTAAATATAAAACATTAATCAATTTTTATATTTAGCGGGATACAAAAAGGGTATACACATGGGCATAAAATAATTAATGAATAAACAAATACAGGAAATAACCAAGAAGGTTAGAAAACTAAACCGGACGGAATCCTCCAAGCATGGTAGATCGCCCCTCGAGCTCAGGATAGTCCAATAAAATCAATATATGCTCACAAAAGATTAATGGGTGTTAATATACAAAAGCTCAATTATAAATAAAGTTCTAAGACTTGAGAGAGATAGAAAAGATTTGGAAACGTGGAAATAGGACCCAGCGACGGCCTCTGTCGAGTGACCGACGGGCGTCAGTCAAAGTGACCGACATGTCCGTCGCTCACTCAAGAGAGAGGGCGTCTGTGAGTGGGGTGACCGACGGGCGTCGGTGAAATGGATGACCCGTCGGTCACCACTGTCTCCGAAAATAAACAGCAAAATATCCCTTTTTCAAAGCAAAAATGGGTTTTTATCACAAAATGAGATGAGAAGAATCAAAATAAAGAAAAATAAAAACAAAAAGCCAAAAGAACAGCAAGAATAAAGAATAAAGATGAAATAATATGGAGAATAAGTCCGGAATATTTACCCTCAGATAATGTTTTAGTGAGATTCTTGGTGTTGATTAGAGTCCCGCATGCGCCACGAGAAACGAAATGAAAGGTCTGGAAAGAGGAAAATAGATTGTTTCCTTCTTAACCCTTCGAAAAGATTGACTTTGGAATCAAAAACCCAAAGAAAACTAATTAGTTTTAGTTTCTTTTTAATGGTTTGAGTCTTAAATTAAAAGAAGCTTTCTTGATGTATGTGTTTGCTGGAAGAGAGAGAAAATGTGCTTGAATTTTGGCAGAGTTTCCCCTCTTGAAAATTTTTGGAACCCTTTTTAGGAAGAAATTCAAAGCTTTTATAGGCCAGGCACGACCGATGGGCGTCGGATGTGGAGACGGGCGTCGGAAGAATCCTTTTGACATAAGGATTCATTCGACGGCCCTGCCATTTCCACCGACGGGCGTCGGAGAGGTTGCGTGCTCTAGGAAATCAGGCGGCATGCTTCGAAAGAAGCGGATCCATCCGACGGGCATCGAAAAAAAAACCATAGGCCGTCTGTGACCCTAAGCGACAGGCTGGCCTCCCACAGACGGGCTGGCCGTCTGTCGAGGAAAACATAATTTTTGACTCAAAAATTTCCCGTTTTCCCCCCTCTGCCTACGAAAGGTGCAAAGACTCATTTCTTGTGGAGCATGGGACTAAAACCTCCCAATCCAAATCATTTGTACGGGCTCGGATACTGATTTCATCATAGGGTAATCTCTGATCCGGACCGCTCCGGGACACGGTGCTCACAGTTGCCCCCAGTTTTGGGGAAACTTGTGCACAAGTGCCTAGGCGAGCCAAAACTCAGAGAAAAGACAGAAAGGAAGAAAGCGTACCTATGGCGGTTCTCACCTTTCGTGCCTTTTGCCGAGTATACCTCGTCTCAGTCTGTTCGGCGTGTGAAGATATCCCTATCGGTCTCGTCTCGACCTGTAGGTATTGGTGAGATGTAGCATTCTCTAGCCACGACCTCGATGTGAAGAGCAGTGTTTCTCTAACTGCGACTTCTGCTTCTGTTGGCCTCGTTTCGGCTTGCGCAGTATTGAAGAGATGTAGTACCTTCTTACTACAAACTCGATGTGAAGAGCAGTGCTCCTCTAACCGCTGCTTCTGTTGGTGAGAGGCGGTGTTTTTTTTTTTTAACCACAGTCTCAAGGTGAAGAGCAGTGTTCTCTAACTGCAACTCCGATCATGAAGTTCCCCTGCTAACCCCCATCCGATCTACAAGGTGCGTAGCACTCTCTGACTGTCGCATGAACTGTGAGATGAGGTACTCTCTGACCGTTAATCTCAGTGTGAAGAGCAGTGTTTTTCTAACCTCAACTTTGATCATGAAGTTCCCCTGCTAACCCCCATCCGATTTGCAAGGTGCGTAGCACTCTCTGGCTGCCGCGTGAACTGTGAGATAAGGTACTCTCTGATCGTTAATCTCAGTGTGAAGAGCAGTGTTTTTCTAACCGCAACATCGATCATGAAGTTTCCCTGCTAACCCCCATCCGTTCTGCAAGGTGCGTAGCACTCTCTGGCTGCCGCATGAACTGTGAGATAAGGTACTCTCTGACGGTTAATCTCAGTGTGAAGAGCAGTGTTTTTCTAACCGCAACTTCGATGATGAAGTTCCCCTGCTAAACCCCATCCGATCTGCAAGGTGCGTAGCACTCTCTGGCTGCCGCGTGAACTGTGAGATAAGGTACTCTCTGACCGTTAATCTCAGTGTGAAGAGTAGTGTTTTTCTAACCGCAACTTCGATCATGAAGTTCCCCTGCTAACCCCCATCCGATCTGCAAGGTGCGTAGCACTCTTTGGCTGCCGCGTGAACTGTGAGATAAGGTACTCTCTGACCATTAATCTCGATTTTGTAGAGGAGGAGACCTCGCTGGGTTCCCTTTTCCCAGAAGACATGAATCTTAGGCGCCCATGTTCGGGCTTTTGATCGATGCTCGTGCTCGAATCGATGTTTCTCTGTACCTGTGTGATAAAAGGTTTTGTTAATTCATGTCTGAGTTGTTATCCTTTAACATGTCTATGAATGGCGTGGTTTTGCTTTATTTACCATGTCATGTTTCATTTACATTCTTTTTTTTTTCGTTTTATTAAGTCATCGTTTTTCCAATCTTGGTTATCTTTCGTTATTATTTCCCTTCATTTGTCATGTTGTTATTTTGACACATGAGAAAATGTGAAAACATATACTTATTTGTAATATGAATGGATCATAAATGAATGGATGTACCAAACTGAAAACAAAAAGTTTTTCACTAGGAATCCTCTTTTCTACAATGTATATACAAAGTAGAAATATGCAAAAATACAAAAATATGACTCCCTGAATATCAGAGGGGCGGGTAGTCGGAGGGTTCCTCATTAGGATCCTCGTCATCGGATATGTGCACTGTCCCTGGCGGAGGTGGAGGCGGAGATGGCTGTGCCGGAGGTGGAGGCTGAGCCGTGGAAGGTCCTGCCCCAGCATCGTGGGTCTGTCTGAACAGGATCTGAGCATAGCTATCCAAGAAGGGCCGGGTGCAAGTCCTCATGAACCCTAAAGTCTCTGAGACTGTGCCTCCTAACTTCTTGAACGCCTGGCTCATCTGAATGGTCTGCTCACTGGCGGCCCTCCTCATCTGTTCTAGGCGCTGCTCTGTCTACTCTCTGAACTCCCTCATGGTCAGAGACAAGGGTGGAAGGATCCCCTCTATCGCCTGAACCCGAGATCTCAGGGAGTCGAGTGACTCATTGATCATCTGTAGAGTCATATCAACTCTCTGAGACGCCTGATCCTGGGACGTCCTCAGATCATGAGTGAGCTGCTGCCCAAGCTCCCTCTGGCCCTGGGCATTCTGCTCTATCAGCCTCGCCTGCTTGTCTCTGAATGCCTCCACAACCTGAGCCTGCTCTCGCCCTGTGTGCTCGATATAACCGGCCTACTCTTGAGCCAATCGCTCTACCACCCGAGACTGCTCCTGAATAGCAGCCTGCTGACGGTCTAACCTCTCATGTATAGCTCTGTCTCTCTCATCCTGTCATCGGTCTAAGATTGCGAACATAGAAATGAGGAGCTGGGAGAAGTCAGGCTGTGCTGGCTGCTGCTGTGCTGGCTCTGGCGGCGGGGCCGTGGAGGTGGATGCCCGTGGGTCACCTCGGAAATATGGGTGATACCTCTCGGGGGGACCCATGGGTAGACCTCTGTACTCTGATGCTCGGCGACGGAACATGAGTCGGCGCTCTGGATGTCGGTGAAGTGGCAAAGAGCTCGTCCATAGTGAACTCCATGTCAAAATCCGACGGAGTCCTGGGCTTCTCCTTCTGTGGCGGTAGTGGCACGGTCTGGCGCTGAGGCTGGGGAGGCTGAGGAGGCTGCTGCTCCAGCTCGGGCTCTAGCTGAGGAGGCTGTTGCTCTGGCTGAGGAGGCTGCTGCTCTGGCTGCTCCGGGTCCGGACCCAAAGGTGGAAGGGAGAAAATCCGCCTGGTCTCGTGGATGGACAGTAATCTGTAAGCCTCTACATGCCCTGATACCTATGAGATCATCCCCATCTGCACTGCTGCGGCGGCATCCACATGTATCCCCTCATCCAGGGGTCCTCTCAGCCTGTCCGGGGCAACTCCTAACCCCAAAAGTAACCGAGTGATGACTCCTCCCACTATCACCACTGGCGTCAGTCCTTTGCCAACTCTGATCAGGTTAGCCAAGATCTCATGGCTAACGTTGAGGCGCTGGCCTGCCACCATAGCCCAGAGGCTCCAGATCTCCGCAGCATTAAGCGACCCTGGATTACCAGCTCGACCAAGGTACGAACTGGATAGCACTCTGTGCAGGTACCGGAGTGCCTGAGACACCAGTACGGTGCTCTTCGCTGTATCATGATCATACAGCACTCCCAGTAAGGCAATGGCCGCCCAGTGGGCGCGTCTCACCGTTCGCCGTGGGATCTTGACCCCCTCCTCTCTGGGGAGCCCCATGGCCTCGGCAAATCTCTGCCTGGTAATACTGTAATGCTGGCCATCGAACTAGAACTGGACCACCCCTGGCTCTGTATCTGATCTCTGGAAACCGCCATAATGTAGGGTGGCTAGGACCTGTCGGGTAGTCTCTGGGAAGGTCTGAAAAGCAGGCTCGAGGAACTCGGTCCATCCGGCGCCCTCAATAAGCATGTCGACCTCCGGGGCCATCCTTAGGGCCTCTAGGAACGGCCGGGACACGAAGCGGCTAGCCCGAATCTCCACCTGAGCCAGCGCTCTGTATCTCTGAGCTGACTCATCGTCCATCCAACTCGGAACCACGACCTCAGGCTGGGCCTATGGTGCTCTGCATCTAGGAGGCATCCTGCAAAAGAAATGTTAGATGGTGAAAATTTGACAAGACAGGCGTTATTAGGCTCGTTTTCGAGTGAAAACCCATTCAGGCCTCACCCGGGCAATGGCGGCCCGAATACGAGGTAAAAAATAGATAATGAATGAAAAGGGGTGAACGTCCTGTCAAGGGATGTTGCCCAGCATGCTTTGCATATATCAAAAGCAGAAGAAACATACAATCGGCATGGAAACATTTAAAGCGAATAAAAATGGGCTTTCTAGACCCCAAGGCATGCATTATACACAAAAATAATTGATTTCGAGAATAAAAAAGAAAATTTGGGTAGCACCCCGGCAAGGATGTGCCCAACTTCCTGAATGAAAAGGCACCAAAACAGGCCTCAGGCCTCAACAATGATATATGAATATACAAAAAATGGGCCGCACCCCGGCAAGGGTGTGCCCCCAAAGCATGCATAAAAGAACGGCCTCAGGCCCCAATAATACAACATATGTTCTAAAAAGCCTGTATCTAAGGCGACAAAAGTACAAAAAAGTTCTATTTCTATCTGATCATGCAAAAGTTTAGATTAATTGCACTATAAAATAATAAAGAAATAAATAAATAAAAAAAAACGGGCAACATTCTCCCTAGATTTTTAAGGCATCTAAAGCATTCTAATCATTTCTAAGGCTAAAGGAAGAAGAAATGAAGAAATAAATTGAATTAATTAAAAAAAAGTAGTTATTTTACTTACTTGTAGTCGCGAAAAGTGTAGAAAAACTGAAGAAAAATGAATGTCTGAGCGTCCGGTGAGTGGAGAACGCGAAAAGATGAAGAAATTGCAAGAAAAAGGAGAAAGAATGCTTGAAAATGCAGAAAAAACAAAGAAAATACCGTTTTGGAGAGGGGAAGTGAAAGTGACAGCGCCACTGATTTGTCTGTCACTCGCCCTTATATAGAGTTTCGTGACCAACGGGCTGGGCGTCTGTAGGAGCGACCGACGGGCTGTCCGTCTGTCGTTCCCCATTCCCTAATTAATGCGCATTTAATGCTCGTAATAAATGCAATGTTGACGTATGCATCTGCCAGGTGGATCTTTACCGACGGGCAGGCCGTCTCTTGTGAGAGACGGGTAGGCCGTCGGTGGCGCTTCTCTATAAATTCTTCTAAAAATTTTTCTTTTCATGTCTCTTCATTTTCCCAACATCTTGAGCCCTTTATTCTTTTCAAAATGTCTTCCCCTCTTCTCCAATTAATGCACCGTATCTTAGATGACAAGCACACTTGGGAAAAAGGCGCCCTTTCCTCTCTGTCTGGGCTAAAATATTTGTGTCGGGTCAAAGTTGATCAGAACCTTCTTCTGGCGGCGACCCACTTCTGGAACCCCCGTTTCCATGTCTTTCGGTTCACTTACCAGGAGTTTTGCCCCCTGCCTGAGGAGTTAGCTGCCATTCTTGGAGCCTGGTTCCCTCCTAACGCTCCGCCCTGCGTCCCCCGCTGCGGCCTACTCCAGACTCGGGACATAGCTATGGCTCTCGGCATACCTTCTTCTGAGGCCGCCCGGCTGGTCTCTCTGGGCTCTTTCTTTGCTCTGGGGCCACTGATCGAGGCTCTAGATCAGTTCACTGACATCCCTACTTACCGGGTAAGCATCATATTTCTGTTTTGCATGATGAACTTTCTCACCGTTGTTCCAGGGGGTTTGATAGGTGACCCTCGCCTGTTCGGAGTTTTGAGTGACTTTCATCGGGGATCATCACCCTTACCACTTATTCTGGCTTAGACCATTCTGGGCTTAGACTCAGTGAGCTCTGGATCCACTACTACTTTTGCCGGCAACCCCTTATTGCTCCAGGTACGTCATTATTTTAAAGGTAGTGCGTCCCTTATGGATTTTCACACTAGCTTTTCTTAGCGGGAGGTGCGTCCTTTCGGATTTTCACACAACCCTGTGCCTTATTTTTGCCTAAAGTAAACCCTACTTACCCCAACAGCTTTTTTTTTTCTTTTTTTTTTCCAGATCTGGCTGCAAGAGAAACTGAGGATGCTGTCTGAGCCACCTTCTCGGGTCATTCCACAATACTTGCCGAGCCATTTTCTTCCGCGTCGACGGCTGTATGAGTGTGCCACTGTTGGTGAAGGCATTACCAGATTTGGCGAGTTGTCAGATGATGACATCAGTTTCACGTCTGCCTGGCTCCCACTGTCTCATGTGGTCATTGATGGGCCATCGGGGTGTGTTCCCCTCTGTGGGCTCCGCCAAGCCACCTTCTGTATCATTTCTCGATGTATGCATCAGCTCGGGACGACCCAGGTTGTGGTGAGAGTTCCCTTATCTTTTCGGGGAGGAGCTCTTTCGGCTGCTTTTGCCTCAAGGTATCATGAGCTATGGAGCAAACTACCAGTGAAGACTGTTATTCTGAGGTTCGACGATCATTCTGTGGCTTCAACTAGCGAATACAAGAAATGGGTCCTTAGTCCAGCATCTGATAATAGGACACGAGGGCTCAAGCATCTGGTTGGCGAGAGCAGCAGCAGGACTTGACTTAGCTTACATATGTATTTCTTTTGGTGTTACATTTCTTTTTAATGCAGAACTAGAAAATGACGAAAATGAAAAGAATAATATTCATTCTATTTCACGAAATTGTGTACATTTCCATGTAATTTCAGCGTGCATGATCAGTTTTGACATTTACTCAATCGCGTACGCGCTGTTAATACATGGGACCAAATTTTAACAGCATCAACTCCTGTTACCAATCGGCCCTCTCGAGTTTTCACGATTGGACATTTTCTCTCGTGCCTCTAATTTTTGCACAGGATGCCTTTTTCGATTTTCACCTTGTCGAGGCGCCCAATTTTAGCACGGCCGCCTTTTTTCCATTTTTGACCTGCAGGGCATTTTATTCTCTTCCTTTTATTTTGGTCTTTAGCCATGGAACATTTTGAGCCTGTCGACATTTATCGGTTCTTTGAATTCTTTTCCATCGCTATCCGACAAGATTGCAGCTCCTTTGGACAACAGCTTTTTAAGGATATACGGCCCCTCCCAGGTTGGCCTGAATTTTCCTCTGATATCTGGTATACCCGGCCTCATCTGCTTGAACACTAAGTCCCCTTCTTTCAGTGGATGCTTTCTCACCTTCTTCCCGAATGTCCTGGCTAACCTCTTCTGGTAGATTTGATTGTGATAATAAGCCTTCAGCCTACTCTCATCCAATAAGTTTAAGTGTTGTAGCCTCTGTCGTGCCCATTCAACTTCCGAAATTTGGGCTTCCATAACTGCTCTCAGCGACTTGAGCTCTATCTCAACTGGCAATACTGCTTCCGTCCCATATACCAGAGAAAATGGCGTAGCGCCCGTAGATGTTCTCGCCGTTGTCCTATATCCCCACAGTGCAAAGGGTAGCTTCTCCGCCCAGTCTTTGTAAGTTTGGACCATCTTGGATAGGATCCTCTTCACATTTTTATTGGCAGCCTCTACTGCTCCATTAGCTTGTGGTCGGTAGGGAGAGGATCTATGGTGCTTGATACCATATTTCTCAAAGAGCTTCCCGGTTTCCCCCATGAACTGTACCCCGTTGTCAGACACTATGTGGTGAGGGAAGCCATATCTGTAGATCAGGTTTCTCTCTATGAACTTGGCCATATCTCTTGCGTCAATATTTTTGAAGGATTCCGCCTCTACCATTTGGTAAAATAGTCAATCGCGACTATGATGTATCTGTGCCCATTGGATGCCGTGGGGCGAATCTCTCCAATGATATCTATCCCCCAAGCAGCAAAAGGCCAAGGCGATGTCAGGTTGTGCAGCTCTGATACTGGCAGGTGTCTTAAATCTCCGTACTGTTGGTATAACTGGCAGTGCTTTACATACTTCGAGCAGTCATTGTCCATCATAAGCCAATAGAAGCCTTGTCTCATGATCTTCTTTGCCAGAGTTAAACCGTTCATGTGAGCCCCATAGACGCCTGCATGGGTCTCTTCTATTACCTTGCGGGCTTCTTTCTCATTTAAGCACCTTAGCTGAATCCCATCTGCCTGTCTTTTGTACAACATCCCTTCCAAGGATATGAACTGAGTAGATAACTTCTGGATCATTCTCTGGTCTTTCTCGGTAGCTTCTTCTGGAAAACTATTGTTTTCCAAATAATTCAAAGTACCATGGCTTTCCATCCGCCACTTCTACATCCATTACTGGCTTGATCTCAAAGCTAGGCTTCTCAGAACTCGAAATCAACACCGGTTTCATAGCTACTCCTTCAGGATTATCCCACATCGACACTAGGGTTACCAACGCATCAGCTAGACAGTTCTCGTCTCTTGGCACAAAGTGGAAAATGCAGGTTTCAAACTGCCCACATATCTCCTTCAAATATTCAACGTAGGGTACCAACCATTCTTCTTTTACTGCCCACTCACCTCGGATCTGATTAATCACCAAGGATGAGTCACCAAAGACTTCTATGTTCTTTGCCCCCAAAGCAGCTAAAGCTTCTAACCCGAAAGTGCATGCTTCGTATTCGGCTTCATTGTTGGTTGCTTTGTACCTCAATTTCTTTGCTAAAGGGAGTTTCTCATTATCTGGGGTTGTCAAAATAATTCTAACTCCATCCCTTTTGTTGTTGACTGCCCCGTCGAAGTGTAACTGCCATCCTTGGACAGAGGTCGCAATTATGCTCTCATCAAGAAAGGTGAACTCAGGAGTGTCCCCTTGAATAGGATGTTCGGCAAGAAATTCAGCTACGGCCCGCCCCTTAATAGTTTTACGGGTGATGTATTCAACATCAAACTCTTATAGCAAAAGCAACCACCTCCCCATCTTACCAAGCAAAGACGGCGCTTCTTGCAAATATCTCAACGGATTATGCTTGGCCACTGCCTGAACTTTGTATAAATGGAAGTAATGTCTTAGCTTCTTTGATGCCCAAATCACTGTAAGGCAGATCTTCTCTACTTCAGCATATTTAATCTCATAAGCCAGGAACTTCTTGTTGAGGTAATAAACTGCGAATTCCACTCCAAATTCATCCTCCTGAGCCATCATGGCACCCACAGAACTGCCTTCCACTGCCAGATACAGGATAAGCGGCTTGACTGGTTGCGGCAGCCTCAACACCGGCGGATTCAACAGATATTCCCTGATGCTGTCAAAGGCTTTCTGGCAGTCTTCGTTACAGACTACGGGCTGATTCTTTCTAAGTAGTTTAAAAACAGGCTCGCATATCGAAGTGAGTTTGGCAATGAATCGGCTGACGTACTACAGCTTGCCCAGGAAACTCCTGACATCCTTTTCCTTTTGCGGCACGGGCATCTCTCTGATGGCTTTCACCTTGTCTGGGTCAATTTTTATTCCCCTCTGGCTGACGACATGTCCCAACAGCTTCCCTGAAGTTACTCCGAAGATACACCTCTTGGGGTTGAGTTGCAGATTGTACTTATCGATCCTGGTGAAGAACTTCTCTAGAGCTTCAGAGTGGCCCTCTTGGGTGGCTGACTTGACCATCATGTCATCGACATACGCCTCTACCTCCTTGTGGATCAGGTCGCTCAGAATCTTTGTTGCCATCCTCTGGTATGTGGCCCCTGCATTTTTTAGGCCAAAAGGCATAACTCGGTAAGCGTAGGTCCCCCATTCTGTGATGAAAGCGGTCTTAACCTGGTCAGCTATCTTGTTTAGGATCTGGTTGTAGCCCACATAACCATCCCCAAAGCTGTACATCGCGCAGTTGGCGGCACTGTCTATCAACACATCAATGTGGGGTAGTGGAAAATCATCTTTAGGGCAGGCCTTGTTCAGATCTCGATAATCCACACATACCCTGACCTTCCCGTTTTTCTTCACTACAGGGACCATGTTTGCCAACCATGTAGGATACTGCACTTCAACAAGGAACTTGGCCTCAATCTGCTGCCGAATCTCCTCCTTGACTTTGTCTGCCCATTCTGGCATGAGTCTTCTCAACTTCAGTTTCACAGGCTTAAAGTCTGGATAAGTCGGGATAGCATGTTCTGCTACGTCTCGGTCGATTCCTGGCATG
This sequence comes from Excoecaria cochinchinensis, assembly GCA_947683425.1. Classification (NCBI taxonomy): domain Eukaryota; kingdom Viridiplantae; phylum Streptophyta; class Magnoliopsida; order Malpighiales; family Euphorbiaceae; genus Excoecaria; species Excoecaria cochinchinensis. The sequence goes on from CANTUQ010000119.1 coordinate 22,496,589, forward strand.
TCCTCATAGGTCCAGGCAAAGACTTTTTCATGTTTTCTTATTATTCTCTCAAAATTTTTTCTCTCATCAGGAGTTATATTTGATGCTATTAGAATTTCCTTTGGATTTTTTGAGGTCCCAAGATTAAAAGGCATTGTATCGGTGGAATCAATATCAAAAATTGATGGAATATGATCATGTTCATGCATGTTGAAATAATTAGAAACATCGCACAAGTAAGAGAAATCATTTGCCTTATTAATAATATTATAATTGTCATTTACATCATAAAAAAGTTCTGGGATAAAAAGACAATCTAGGCTAGAGTCTTCTTCTGCCTCCCTAGAGGTTGATGCTGCTACAGCTTGCTCATCGACTTCTCGATTCAGCAGAGGCCTTTCAGGTACGTTTGAGGAAATCTTTAAATCCCCCATCTTCAGTTCTGTTTTTGCCATCTTCTCTTTCCCTTTCAGCCTGGCACACAACATCTTCTCGGTGACAACCTCTTCGGGCTTGCATCTATCCCAAGCAATGCACTAAGTCATGACCTCTTCATCCCAGAAGTTCTCACCGGTCTTGATAACCCCGACATCCCAATCAAATACATCATTGAAGATCTCAAATTCAGGGTAATCCTCCCATTCACCCACTGCGGCTCATCTTCACCAGTATAAGCGCATACTGAGGATGCAGGCACAAAGCTTTCTGAGATATGAGGGATCCTACCTGCCGTCTTCTTCTTGCCAAAACCACCTCTGTACCCCAGACCCTTCCGGTTCTTCTGACCTCGAGTGGTGATCGCAGTCTGCAGCCCCTGAGAGTTTCTACCCAAACCAGCCCCAGGGAGATAGTGCATCTTTTTCATCATGTTAACCACAGCTGGGTTATCCACTGACCCGTGCTCTTCTCCTATCATTGACACGTGGAAGCCGCTGAAGGGCTGATTAGCAATTTTAGGAGCTAACACCTGATTCTCTTTGGCCGCCTTAATAGTTATCACCTCCCCTTCGTGCGGGAACTTTGTCATTTGGTGCAGTGTGGATGGTACTCCTCCTAATCTGTGAAACCAAGGCCTCCCAAGCAGGGCTGAGAAATTAGCTGGGATGGGCAGAACCACGAACTCTACTTCTACCTCAATGGGTCCTGTCTTGACCAGGGTCCTCGAGGCTTGTCTTCTTGAACTATCATAGGCTGTAATCGTCAAGTCTGATTCTTGGAGCATATCCTCACTCAATCCAAAAGCCTGAAGGGCTATTAGAGGGCAAATATTGATAGAAGATCCATCATCTACCATAACACAAGTGGTGTGCTTATCGTTAATCTGTGCTTTGATGTACAGAGGTCGGTTATGATCGCGGCCCTCGACTGGCAGGTCGGCATCGAAAAAAACCATTCTCTCCCCCGATCCTCCTTTAACTAGACCTAAAAGTTCTGATGGGGAAATCGTGGTGGCAACAGTGGACTCAGTCAAAGCCTCTACTACTTTCTGCCTGTGATAAGGGGACTGTCTTAAGAGATCCCAAATGGATATCTGAGCTACGGTCTTTTTTAACTGCTTAACAATCTGATTCTCCTCCGGCTCTTTTTCCGTCGACGTCTGCGCTGGTTCTGGTACCCTTGTAATCTCAGGGACCACTCTCCCACTTCTCGTTATAGCCCCTACCTCTTCTTTATCCTCATCAGATCTCCACACATCAGAGCTCACCTCTCCTTCCTTGACCAACAGTCAATGGTCGCTACAACAGCTCCTTCTTCTTTATCCTCAGAACAAACAACAACAATACCCTTGCTCCCAAATAAATCCCGCAGCACGTACCACTCTGGCAAGCTGGATCCGATCATAAAAGCTGGTGGTGGTACAACATTGTAACCAGGCTTCTTCTTGTCTTCCCTCTTCTCGGGGTCGAAAATTTGCTTGTTATCGATCAGATCTTGAATAGAGTGCCTCAGCGCCTTACACTTGTCCGTTAGATGGCCTGTGTGCTGATGAAATGCACAATGTTCATTGTTCTTGTGACCCGGCTTCCCTTGTGTCATAGCAGGCCTAGGAGCCAAGGGTTGCAACTTTCCCTCTTTCATCAATCTTCTTAAAACCCAAGACAGTGGTCTTCCTAAGTTCGAAAACTTCCTTGGGGTAGTTGCGTCAGTAGCAGACACTTCAACCGTTCTTCTGGTGCTACCACTGGAACCAGTTAGCCTGCTGGTTCCCTGACCGGTATTAGCTCTCTTTGCAAAACTATCATTGCTAGCTTTCTGGGCCAAGAAATCTCCCTCCACCTCAATGGCTATGTCTTTCAGAGACTCCCAATCCTTCAGTCCTTTTATCTTCAGACCATCCTTCAAATACGGGCTTGCGTTCTTGATAAACAGGCAGATCTGGTCTTGGGTGTCTGGCTTTCTTCGCATTTCCATCATTCGATTTTGCCAACGGGTGAGATAGTCGTGAAAAGATTCCCCTGCCTTCTGCTGGAGTAATTCAAGATCTTTAAGAGTCACCTTCATCCTGGTGTTGCAATCATATTGCCTCAAGAACTCCTCTGTGAGTAGATCCCAATCTTGCTTAGTTCGACGATCAAGGCTATGGTACCAGTCGATGGCAGGGCCAGTCAGACTCAGACAAAAGTACTCCACCTTCTGCCTCTTAGACAAAGTGGTCCCTTTCATAACTAGAGAGTATTGCTTCACATGGGCAGTCGGGTCAGAAGTACCGTCAAATTTTGGCACATCAGGCATCTTGAAGTTGTAAGGAATCGGATCTTCTCCCTCCAGTTCTTTGTCCTCCGGGTTCATCCCTTGACCTCTACTCAGTATAGGGGCCATGGCTTCAAACCTCTCTTCCATCTTTTTCAGAATGAACTCATCAGTCTGGGGTGCCTTCCCTCTCTCAGATACAGAACTCATTTTGTCGTCTTCGTCATCCCTGTCATCATCTACCCTCAGCACTGGTCTTCTTCTCTGTCCTCCCAAAGCTACTGACCTCAGCTCTATTGGTGGTGGCCGAATAGGCTCTTCTTGCCTCTCAGCTCTTTCCTCTTCTCGCTCATTTTGTCTCACGGGAGGAGGAGGTGGTGGATTCTGCGGAGCATTTTGTTGTGCCAAAGCGGTTAGCATGTTCATCATTCTTCCCTCAAATTCCTCAAACCGTCGGCTTACTTCTTCTGCAATCATGGCCCTGGTGGCATCATCTCCCCTAGGTGAGTTTGCCATCTCAGATACGGTACAACTGACTTCTGGTAAGATTTCTGGAAGGCCTTCTCTATCTAGCAGTTCAGATGCAGGAACTCGGATCAATTGTCCGGTAGGCGATCTAGTCCACCTGGGCAGATCTATGATGGCTTCAAGGACAAGGCGTTAGATGTGATGCATGAAATGCAGATGCAATGCGTGGTCGTGATATGCAACACCCACAAAACACAAGCAAGCAAGTAGGTCCTTCCACCCTTATTTCTCCCACACATGTGGTCGCGCGGTCTCTTTCCTAGGTGGGATTAGCCCAAGGGTCAACGAGGGACCCAATGGACACGCATGGTGCACGGCGAAAAACCGGCAGCATAACACTCCTATGCTAATGTACAAGCGAATGGATAATGATCATCATGTATTTTGACATTCCAAAAATTTCGACATGGCCCTACTGGGGCATGAAAGCCTTTGGCTAGGTTGCCAAGCAAGACATCTGGACTCAGCCAATACATGAGGATCCATACAGCAAGCATGGAATTACGGTTCATATCACCTATGGAAGGTAGCTACGGCCAATACATGAGCTTTGGACAAGGGAGATGTTACTTTAGGGCTACCCAAGCATGATCCCTGCCGACAGGTCTAGCTCATCATGAGCATAACGATTGATCGGGTCATCATTTTGATATACCATTGAGGTACGAGGCTTAGGCTGGTGATTATCCTTAACACTTCCCTAAATTGAGTGAAAATAGGGTTGTGCTTCAGGAACGCACCGGGGCTAATAGAGGGACCAAACTAGCATATTCTAAAGCTCTAATGGGATGTAATGCAAATTTGAGAGAAAGCAAATTTATGAATTAAATTTTAATCATAAATGTTAAATGAGGTATTTTCAAATTGAAGTCTCAAACCATATGTCTCCAGTGGAGTCGCCACTATGACGCGAGGCGGAATCCCGCGGCCGCCCCTATGACCGCCCGCTTGAGGGCGATCGGGCAATTGGGGATCCGTTAACAACTTGTAAAGGTATTTACAAGTGCGTCTATTTTGGGCAATAAGGAGGTTTCATGGAGTCGCCACCCAATAGAGCATTGGGAAAGTTTCTCTCGCCTCGGAGAGCCTAAGACTGCGCTTAGTATCCATTTTGGGCCAACCAAAGGGGTCTTGGAGGGTGAACCTCTCTCCCTAAGGAGCCTAGGATTAACGCCAAAGTCTCGTGACACAAGAGGTGTCTTGGAGGGTAAACCTCTTGCCTCTTTGAGCCCAAAGACCAGAGCTGGGTTCGGGACTTCTCATCTATTTCTACCTCGATTATTTTATGATCAAATTTTAATTATCATTAATTCGCTCTCTCTCCACACGATGCGATTGATTAAAAGGTGCATTTATTCACATTTGGAAAGCCGTAAATGAGCAAGTGAATAATGAAAGCAATAAATTACAATAATACAAGGAGCATAATATAACTCCCTTTCATAAATGTGCGATACATACACAAATCGGGGCATTGCTTATTTTGAGGACTTTGGTCCTCACATGCATCATTATTAAAATTGGATATTTTTATCGTGAGGATTTTTATTGGATAAAAATAGGACATTGGGTCCTTATGTTTATGGAAACCTCTCTTTCTTAAATATAAAACATTAATCAATTTTTATATTCAGCAGGATACAAAAAGGGTATACATGGGCATAAAATAATTAATGAATAAACAAATACAGGAAATAACCAAGAAGGTTAGAAAACTAAACCGGACGGAATCCTCCAAGCATGGTAGATCGCCCCTCGAGCTCAGGATAGTCCAAGAAAATCAATATATGCTCATAAAAGATTAATGACTGTTAATATACAAAAGCTCAATTATAAATAAGGTTCTAAGACTTGAGAGAGATAGAAAAGATTTGGAAATGTGGAAACATGACCCAGCGACGGCCTCTGTCGAGTGACCGACGGGCGTCAGTCAAAGTGACCGACATGTTCGTCGCTCACTCAAGAGAGAGGGCATCTGTGAGTGGGGTGACCGACGGGCATCGGTGAAATGGATGACCCATCGGTCACCACTGTCTCCGAAAATAAACAGTAAAATATCCCTTTTTCAAAGCAAAAATGGGTTTTTATCACAAAATGAGATGAGAAGAATCAAAATAAAGAAAAATAAAAACAAAAAGCCAAAAGAACAGCAAGAATAAAGAATAAAGATGAAATAATATGGAGAATAAGTTCGGAATATTTACCCTCAGATAATGTTTTAGTGAGATTCTTGGTGTCGATTAGAGTCCCGCACGTTCCACGAGAAACGAAATGAAAGGTCTGGAAAGAGGAAAATAGATTGTTTCCTTCTTAAGCCTTCGAAAAGATTGACTTTGGAATCAAAAACCCAAAGAAAACTAATTAGTTTTAGTTTCTTTTTAATGGTTTGATTCTTAAATTAAAAGAAGCTTTCTTGATGTATGTGTTTGCTGGAAGAGAGAGAAAATGTGCTTGAATTTTGGCAGAGTTTCCCCTCTTGAATATTTTTGGAACCCTTTTTAGGAAGAAATTCAAAGCTTTTATAGGCCAGGCACGACCGATGGGTGTCGGATGTGGAGACGGGCGTCGGAAGAATCCTTCTGACACAAGGATTCATCCGATGGCCCTGCCATTTCCACCGACGGGCGTCAGAGAGGTTGCGTGCTCCGGGAAATCAGGCGGCGTGCTCCGAAAGAAGCGGATCCGTCCGACGAGCGTCGAAAAAAAAAACCATAGGCCGTCTGTGACCCTAAGCGATGGGCTGGCCTCCCACAGACGGGCTGGCCGTCTGTCGAGGAAAACATACTTTTTGACTCAAAAATTTCCCGTTTTCCCCCCTCTGCCTACGAAAGGTGAAAAGACTCATTTCTCGTGGAGCACGGGACTAAAACCTCCCAATCCAAACCATTTGTACAGGCACGGATACTGATTTTATCATAGGGTAATCTCTGATCCAGACCGCTCCGGGACACGGTGCTCACAGGGAGTAGTACTGGACACATTTATCGGCGATGCTGGTGGTGCCATAGGCAAAGGACTCTCGGTTGGATCACTTAGGCCCGGAGTAGTTGTCGAAAGAACTTCACTAGCCCTAGCAGAGACAGGGTCGGGAATACCCTCACTTGGGGCGGTGATCGGAGCGGTCGTGGAAGTTCTAGAGCCTCCGGTCTTTTGTTTATTCTTGGCACGGATTAGCTCGGCCACGCTTGGGTTTGAGTTCTTCATAGCTGCAAAAAGGCAAACATTAAGAGACGGATTAGCATCCAAGGAAAAGAAGTGAAGATTACCCTTTCTTTTAGAGCTCGGTCTTTGGGGTATTGGAGGTATGCCACACTGGAGCTGCAAGTTAATGTCAACTTTCTCCTTGGCTAAATCCCTCCATCGAGCTAGGGTTCGTTCCTCATCCTCGCTAAGCAGTAAGGGGTTGTCATTCCGATTCACAAATTGACGCCATTGAGTTCAGAAAGGGAAGTCTTTTTCACCCTTTATTACAAAGAATTGATCTTTCCACTTCTTCAGTGACTCCAGATTCCCAACAAACACCCCATAGCCAGAATGAGACTATATATAGTTGTGGTCTTCTCCATTGGCTCGGAGTCCAACGTTGTGAGTAACTCAGAAAAGCCTAAGGGTGAGATCTATATCATTCTCGATGGACCATATTTGTAATGCGGAAAGGGTGCGCCAGGCATTTGGGTGAAGCTGACCAATGGTCATGTCATAGTAGTTCAAGACTTCTAATTCGAAGGCTATCAGAGGAAGATTCACCCCGGCCTCAAAGTTTGCCTCATACACAACTATCGTCTTCTTTCCCTAGAAATTGGCATTGGCCCTGAGAGAAGCAATGGCAGCACGAACTTCATATTCGTAGGGAATCCCGAGCCTTTCCCGCAGAGGTGCCATATCAACAGACTTCAGGGTGGAACTTATGCTGCCCACTCTTGGAAATCGGCGTGGTTCCTTCTTCCCTTCTGTTGGCTGTTGGATGGGGCTAGGAGAATCAGAGGAACTCTGGGTAGCAAAACCTTCTTCTACCCTCACTCTCTCAGTAGAACTCTCAGAGTCACTCATGGTGGAAAAGGAGAGAGAAGAAACAAACCTGGAAATTTTTAGGCTGGTTCTGACAGCGAATCTGGAACACTAAATGTTGAAAAGGTATCACCGGCAAGGAATAGAAGGACTGGGAAGGTAAGTATTTAAATCCCAATCAAGGAGTTCAATTGATAAGAGATGAAGAGGAGGAAAAGGAGAATGAGGATGTTCAAATGCAGAAGAAGAGCGAAATCCCTAAAAGCTAAAGGCCATTTATAGGCGAAGCAAACCAATGAATAGAGGACAGGTGGCAGTTGATGAGAGGAGGTGTTAGGCATCATTAAGGCAAGCGAGGGTATCAAAGCGTCACAATGATGGCGTGCTGGCATTTGGTTATCATTTCGCGCTGAACGAAGCGTCATTTCCCATTTTTTCGCGCTTCACGCGCCTGGCGGTTACTTTCTGTAATGCTTCTGTCAGTTGCCCTAGAATACATAAATGTCATGCTCGGCGGAGGGGGACTTATGATAACCGAGCTATAGTCAGCACTCAACTCGGTTATCGTCCGCCCATTGAAGTTTGGGTCACCTTTGTTTCTAAGCTCGATTCCCGAATGCAAGCTCGGCTTATGGAAAGCTCAGAAGTGAAGGGTAGCTCGGTAATGTTATTAATGTAGCCGTTGTTCTTTAAAGGTTCATCATAAAGGCGTCCGTTACTCAATAAAAGCACACCATTAAGAGAGCCGTTACATAATAAAAGCCCATTAAGAGGACAACAGTTATGAAGAAGGGAGAAGGCTATAAAAAGGTATGTTCAATCCTTGAAAAGGGATCTTTTCCTCAACAATACTTCCTTACAAAAAGAAACAACTCTTGCTAACTTGGCCGTCAGAGTATCCTAGAACGGAAACCCGTCGGAGTTCTTTGATTTCAGGTGACGTCTTATATGAAATAACCGATTAATATGTTATTTCTTATCAGATATATTTGTGTCTATATTTTACATGATAACATTTAATTACATTTTTTAAAATTTTAGAATATATGTTTTAATATTTAATTTTGTCCAAAATTTTTCTTTTACTTAGGATTAAGAATGCTAATTTCCAACAAATATCAAATTCACTTTATAATATTAGCTATTAATTTGTTGAAATAATTAAATATAAGAAGTGAAGACTAATGAAAATGAAACATGAATTTTTTCTAGTATATTATATTTGTTTTCAATTTGAATTACTTTGAACATTTGAAATTGAATTGAACTTTTTTAATTTTTTTTTTACAATTGTATGCTAAAAATTTTAGTAGTTAACCAAAAAATATTAGTTAACCAAACTGAAAGAACCAGAACCGATAGACTAGTTAATTGAATGTAAGGGATTGATTAATGGTTAATTTTTTTTTTAAAATCGACATTAAAGGATTAGTTAATTTTTTTTAATAATGAACAGGTAATTCGGTCCATGCTCAACCATAATGCCCATATTCTTTATTTGTTCATTCTTTCTTTGGTTTGTTATTTATTTATTTATTTTCCACTTTGTAATATTCTAGTTTAATTATCTTTTATAAAACACATATTTGTTTGTTCATTGTTTTAATGATTTTTCTTCAACTAAAAGCTTAGGGTGCGTTTAAGGAGGATTTTTTTTTTTCAGTTTTTTGTTTTTTTTAAATAAAACAAAAACACCTTCGACAAATTTATTTTCGTTTCGGCTTTTATAATAATATAAGGAAGTGATTTTCATACCTAAAATAAAAAATAAAAAACTTCAAAATGTGGATTTTAGGATTTTGCTACTTTATCCTTATTGTCACCACTGCCACTGCCGCTGCCTCGACTATCACCACAATTCTTCTGCCGCAACCACCACCATGCCATAGTTATCGCCTCCACCACAACGCCGCTACCACCAACACAACCACACCACCGCTGCCACACCGTTGCCACTGCCACTGCCGTCTCCGCTTCCACCACAACACCACTGCCAGCGCCGCTACCACAATGACACTGCTGCCACTACCATAACCACACACCACCTCCACCACCACACTGTCGCCGTTGCCACCACCACGCCTCCGTGCTACCATCACCACACCGCTGCTGTTGCTGCCACCACCACAACCACACCGTCACCGCCTCCACCACCACCACTACTACCACCACCAAAACCACACCGTCGCCACCACCGCCACCACCGCCGCCACCACTACTACCGCCTCCACCACTGCCACCACCACCACTTTGCCGCTACCTCCACCACCGCTACCGCTTCTGCCATCGCCTCCACTACCACCGCCACTACAACATCGTTGTCACCTCCACCACCACCACACTGCTGCTGCTGCCATTGCCATCACCAAAACCACACCGTCGCCACCACCGCCACCACCGCTGCCACCACCGCTACCGCCTCCACCACTGCCACCACCACCACTTTGCCGCTACCTCCACCACCGCTACCGCTTCTGCCATCGCCTCCACCACCACCGCCACTACAACATCGTTGTCGCCTCTACCACCACCACACTGCTGCTGCTGCCATTACCACCACCAAAATCATTATTATAATATACGTGAACAATTAAAAAATGTACATGAATAATTTAAAAAATATGATAAAATTTTTAAATATATAAAACAGTTTTCTAAAAAATAAATAACAAAAATTAAAAATAGTTTTTTGATTTTAAAAATAAAAAACTTAAAATGTAAAACATTACTGAACACACCCTCACTTAATAGTTTTTGCACTTAATGAATTTAATTTGGTGTTTTTACTAATCCAAACAATATATTTTGGTTTTCTTTAATTCAAAACTCACATTAAAAAGGTTTTTTTTTTTTTAAAAAGAACCAATGTCTTAGTACATTTTCCTTGTGAGGTCCAATAACATCAAAATTAATGAATGGGCCTGTTTGAATGTATGTGATTTATTTTAAATACTTGATGTGCACAGAGTCTTTCATGCCTTATGGATGTTTATGTTTCTTTACCGCTTTCCTATATGCTTGTTGTGGATATATATATTGCATGTGTAACATGCAAGAAGGATAAACCTAATAACTTAAATCGATTCAACCTAATTTGTTATTAAAGTGAGACATAAATAATAGCCGAGTTTTGAACCTATCTTTGGTATGGCTATACAAGGTTTTTCCAATTTGATTGGATGGAAATACGTAAAACTTAACTTGTGGTTGCATATAATCAGAAGATTCTTTATATCTTACAAGAAATTGTCTTTGATTCCTTAAAATGCTCACATTGAGTTTGGGCTAATTATGTCGAGTATTTGATTGTTTTTAAATAAGATGGATCGAATATTAGTAATGCGAATAGTGACGACTCGATTGAGTACAAAGAGAGTACTCTGAAAATGCCCCAAATTAATATAGAATTGAATCTTTAGGTTATTATCTTTATCTTTTCTCAAAAAATTGCATTACATCTATAGCCTCAGAATAAGTTGAGTGTCCCTATTACTTGGTGGCGTCTTAAAGCACAAACCTATCTTCCTTCATTTTAAGGGCATATTAGAGATACTAGTTACCATTCTAAGCCTCTTACTTTTAAGTTAAATAAAATCATGAACCAATTGGCCACTATGCTCGTGATGAGATAGACTTGTTGTGGAGGGATCATGCTTAGATGACCATAGCCTGTGAGACCATACTAAAGCTCATGTAATGGCAATAGTTATCTCCTTAAGGTACCATAATAATGTGCATTGTGTGTTATGCGGGCCTTTATTTATCAAGTTTATATTTAATCACCCCAAAATGTTGTGGAAATGCTTTCAAAATTCATATGATGATTTAAACCCGCATTTCGAATATCATAGTTCATGCGATGGTTCCGATACGTGTTTCAGTTTGATTAAATAAACCTCATAAATATAGGCCAAAATCTTAAATGTGCTTTAGATAAGAGCATTATAATGTCAGTTTTTCACTTGCCATTAAATGAATCCATTGGGTTCCCCATTGACCCATGGATGTAATGGCCCTAAATTGTAATTTTTATAAATAGTGATTTTTTGGCCGTGAATAGAGACAATGGGGTGAATAGTGCCACTTAGAGTCAGAAAATATTTTATTGGATCACTGGAAAGAATAAGTTACCAAGAGTCTGACGATAAAATTTGAGAAAAAACTGTAACACCACCTACACATACGTAGGCGAACCCATCCGGATAGGAGTGAGATGCCGTAGAAGCAGGGGTGTCACACCAGACATATCGATACAAAGCAAACATTCAATCATCATAAACATACAAAATACAGCAAAAATTAAAACTTTTGAGAAACAACAATTGATTATACATTAATATAACAAAATCACTAAAATAATATTCTGATCAATTGCCCAAACAAAAGAATTACATATCCAAAATAAATAGAGCAGAAGCTTACAAAATTACTGATACAATGAGAGTTCTATTACAAAAGTATCATCATAACTATTACAAAAATTAAGCCCTAACACTAATCCCTCTTGTGTTGGCTTGACTGGCGATGACTCTCCCAAAGCAAAACGCCTTCCGCACCAACCCGGAAAAAACACTGTGCTAAGGGATAACGCTTAGTGGGGAACACACAACAAAAGAGTGGATGGCCATTGACAATGGTCGTTAAAGCAAATCATGTACGATATGACAAATGCAGATCATCATGCCAGATGCATATAATCATACTTGCAGAATAAAGACATATATTCAGAAGCTCATATCCACATTCATATACATATTGACTGATTTCTCATGCTTATCATTCTCATTCGGATATCGCATTCTGAGAATCATATCGAAGCAAACCAAAGCAAACAGAACACTTGCTAACTCACAATAGTGGAAAATGAGTATACTGACAGTACTTTATGGGTACGAATCGAATACAGACAGTACCTTATGGGTACGAATTGAAAAACCATATAATTTTATCACATTCAAAACAATTTTCGGAGGGACCTTAAACAAGATCCAAAATTCATAAGGGTTCGCGAGGAACCAGACGGGGACCTGATCGGGGTCCAAACAGAACTGAGCCTGTAGCTAAAAGACTCTATTAGGCATGCCTAGCTATCTACTAGACTGACTCTTGCAGGTCATGCATAAAGAAATTCACATATTGAGTTCATAATTTAAGGTAATAAGTGACCCATTCCGGATTCAACTAGCATTCAATAATTTGATAGAGCAAAATACCAATTTATGATATAAGATAAATAAAATAACACTAAATAATATTTAAAACCAATCATAAGTGAAAAAGGAGTGAAAACGAAGAGAATCAAAAATCATAAAAAATGAGGACAGTAGCGTTTTACACGGCGGTATGGCCAATCCATACCGCCGTGTAAGACACCTTACATGGGGGTATGGTATAGCCCATACCGCCGTGTAACATGCCCAACACGGAGCTGGAGTTGGGCAGAAGCATTTTACATGGGGGTATGGGTAATCCCATACCGCCGTGTAAAATGTCCAGTTCAGCCCCCTGAAGAAGTCTCACGATTCACACGGTGGTAAGGCTCTCCATATCGCGGTGTGAATCACCAAAATTCCTGATTTTAGCAGAGAGCAACCCAATTTCAAACCCAAAATAACACATTTTCAAAACTCACACATTCAAACCATAAAATCAACCCATAAAACTCACCTTTCAGTTCAACATTCAAGCACCACATGCAATAAACATACTTAATCATTCAATCCATCCAACCAATTCAAATCAACAATATAACAAATTCGCACATGCATAATCCATCAATGTCACAATCTCAAAATCACAAATTAAAATCTTACTCAACATACTCAAACCTCAAAGCATTAAACCAACATACAACTCATTATAACTCCATAAACCAAATAAATTTCTAGAAAACATGTTAAATTTAAAATCATCATATTCAAGGAAATTTTCCAAACCTTAATTTTCTCCTATGCTCCAAATCACTTAGTGCCACTTCCCGATGCCTTCTCCTTCCCTTTAGGATCACGAGGAGGCTCCACTAACACCCAAAACACACAACCCAAACAAAGACAAACCAAACATCAAACCCTAGACCACAAATATAGAAGAAGAAGATGAAGGAGATGAGGATGAAATACAACAAACTTACACAAATGAGTTGAGAAATGATCAATCCCCACCGAGAACACTTGAATCCAAGCTTAGGGCAAACTATAGAGTGAATAAGAGGAAGAAGAGCAGTAGGGGGAGGAGAGAAACGGGAATGAGATGGGGAAATCTAATTTTCCCTTTTCTCTTTCTCTTTCTATTTACTCTTTTCCTAACCCTAGCCATGTGTTAACTCCCTAGTGGTGGAAATTAACCACTTACACCCAACAACAATGCACTACACACACACAATGCACCCCAACTTATAACACCCTACAAATGTGTGAGCACAACACATAAACACAACTCACTCACTTACATCCTACAAATATGTGAGCAACACACCCAAATGCAACCCTATATATGCACACACACTAGCAAAACCCCAAAACATGCAATTTACCCAAAATACCCTTATCACAAGCCAAAACACATACCATGCACATGCACAAACTTAGTTCAAACTTCTAGGTGGCAAATGGGGTGTGAAAACTCTCCCCTACTAATTAGAATATCGTCCTCGAAATTCTCACCTAAACTGAACAAATGTGGATACTGAGCCCTCATGGTCGCCACTGGTTCCCAAGTTGCTTCTTCTACCTCGTGATGATTCCATAACACTTTGACCAAAGGGACTTGCTTAATTCTCAGTTGTCTCACTTCTCGAGCTAGAATAGCTTTTAGTTCCTGATCATATGAAAAGTCGGGCTGCACTTGCACATCTTGAACTGACAGAACATGTGAAGGATCTAATCTATATCGACAAAGCATCAAAATATGGAAAACATCATGCAACTTCGCCAACTCCATCGGTAAAGCCAACCTATAGGCTATCGAACCAACCTTAGCTAACACTTCATACAGTCCAATAAATCGAGGACTAAGCTTGCCTTTCTTACCAAACCGTAGCACTTTTCTCCAAGGAGAAACCTTAAGAAAAACTTTGTCCCCGACCTCAAAGTGAACATCCTTTCTCTTCAAGTTAGCAAAAGACTTCTGCCGATCCTTAGCCATCTTCAAATTTCGCTGTATAACTCTGATCTTTTCCTCTGTGTCCCTAAGCAACTCTGGCCAAATAACTGAATGCTCGGATATCTCGGTCCAATAAACTAGAGTCCTACACTGCCGACCATACAAAGCTTCATATGATGACATATCGATGCTCGACTGATAGCCATTATTGTATGCAAACTCCATCAACTGCACATATCTGTCCCAACTACCCGAAAAATCCAATGCACAAGCCCGCAACATATCCTCTAAGATCCGAATGACCCGCTTTGACTGACCATCTGTCTGAGGATGGAACGCTGTACTGAAGTTCAACTTGGTACCCATAGCCCTTTGCAATTCTTTCCAAAACTTTGAAGTGAACCTTGGGTCCCGATCTGACACTATAGATAACGACACTCCATGTAATCTGACTACCTCATCCACATAGATACTGGCTAACTTATCCATCGGATAATCCACCCTAACAAGCAGAAAATGAGCTAACTTCGTGAGCCAATCCACTATTACCCATACTGAGTCATGCTTCCTCTAGTCAAAGGCAAACCAGATACAAAGTCCATGGCGATATCATCCCACTTCCAATCGGGAACGAATAAAGGTGTGAGCAATCCCGAAGGAACTTGATGCTCAGCCTTTACTTGTTGACAAGTCAAACACTTAGACACAAAATCCACAATATCCCTCTTCATACTGGACCACCAATAGAACTGCTTCATGTCCCGATACATCTTGTCACAATCGGGATGCATAGTGAAAATCGTAGTATGTGCCTCACTCAAAAGCTGTTTCCTTAACTCCTCATTCTCAGGCATATACAAGCAATTTCTATACATTAGCACACCATCCAAAACTGAGAACTCTGATTGCTTACTAGATCGAACCTCTTGCAAAACCCGCTACAACCTCTCATCATCCTTCGTGCATCCACAATCTTCTGTCTTAAGGTAGTCTTCACCCTCAACTGAGCAACCAAAGCCCCATCAGAATCAAATCTCCACCTGAACCGCTTCAATAACAAAGGAGAAACCTACTTCTGACTTAAAGCATCCACGACCACATTGGCCTTACCCGGGTGGTAATCCAATATGCAGTCATAGTCCTTAAATAACTCTAGCCATCGGCGCTGCCTCATGTTCAACTCCTTCTGCGTGAGGAGATACTTCAAGCTCTTATGGTCCGTAAAGAACCTACACTTCTCCCCATACAGATAGTGCCACCAAATTTTCAAAGCAAAGATCACAGCCGCCAACTCTAAATGGTGCATCGGATAATTCCTCTCATGTGGCTTTAACTGACGGGAAGCATAAGCCACAACCTTTCCCTCTTGCATCAAAACACAACCAAGACCGACACCCGAAGCGTCACTATACATTACAAACTCCTTACCCGAGATGGGTTGAGTAAATATAGGAGCTTCGACTAGTAACTTCTTTAACTGCTCAAAACAAGCCTGACATTTATCCGACTACTCAAACTTAACTTAACTCCTTTCCTCAACAACCTCATCATCGGAGCAGCAATAACTGAGAAACCCTTCACAAGCCATCGGTAGTAACCCACCAAACCAAGAAAACTCCTCACTTCTGGAACGTTCCTATGCGCTTTCCAATCAACAATCGCCTCAATCTTAGACGGATCAACTTGAATACCCTTAGCCAACACAATATGACCCAAGAATGACACTTCCCGAAGCCAAAAATCAGACTTACTAAGCTTCGCAAACAACCGATGCTCTCTCAGAACTTGCAAAACCAACTGGAGATGCTCCCCATGCTCACTCTCATCCTCGGAATAAACCAAGATATCATCTATGAACACCACTACAAATCGATCAAGGTATGGCCTGAACACTCAATTCATCAAATCCATGAATGGTACCGGTGCATTGGTCACACCAAACGGCATCACTAAAAACTCATAGTGACCATACCTAGTCCGAAATGCAGTTTTAACCACATCTGCATCCTGAACTCGTAGCTGATAATACCCCGACCGAAGATCAATCTTCGAAAAGACACCCGCACCTCGAAGCTGATAAAATAAATCCTTGACTCTAGGCAAGGGATACTTGTTCTTCACTGTGACCTTGTTAATTTGCCTATAGTCGATACACATTCTCATAGAACCATCCTTCTTCTTAACAAACAAAACCGGAGCTCCCCATGGAGATATGCTGGGTTTGATAAACCCCTTATCCAATAGCTCTTGTAGCTGAGTTTTGAATTCTCTCAACTCTACAGGAGCCATTCGATAAGGTGCTTTCGATATAGGCAAAGTATCCGGCACTATCTCTATGGATAACTCCACCTCTCTCTCAGGAGGCAACCAGGCAACTCGCTCGGGAACACATCACCAAAATCTCGAACAACTGGGATATCCTCAATCCTAACTTGATCCCGCTTGGAATCTAACACCACTGCCAGAAAAGCCTCACAACCCTTCCTAATAAACCTCTTAGCTTGCATTGCGGAAATCACATTGCTCAAAGAGCTAGCACCCAAACCTTTAACGATAACAGAAGACCGATCTCTATCCCGAAGCACAACTGTCTTCCTATGACAATCAACCACAGCCCGATGCTTACCTAACCAGTCTATACCCAGAATCAGATCAAACTCCCTGAATGGCAACTCAATCAAATCTGCTGGAATCACAACTCCCTCAACCAACAAGGGACAATTCCTTAACATTCTACTCACATTGACATTATGCCCTAAAGGACTGGTCACACAGATCTCATAGTCTAACCGATCTACCTCATGCAACTTATCAATTAACTTATCTATGCACAAATATGAGTGTATGGAACTAGGGTCAATTAGAGCATATAATGCAATGTCATGGAGTAGAAGCTTACTGGCTATCACATATGGAGCATCCTGCTCCTCCCGAGCTCTCACAGTATAGGCTCTAGCTGGGACTGCCAACGGATGCTCAACTGACTCTGATGCAGTTCCCTCTCTAGGTTGACCACCTCGACCTCTTCCATGGCCTCTATCGCAACTAGCTTGAGTAGCATTCGAACCAACTCTACTGGCCTCTCTCTGAGCACCCGAATCCTCATTCAACCTTGGACAGTTGGCCAAAAAGTGTTCAGTGTTCCCACATCAGAAACACCCACCTGTGAGCCACCTACTGCAATGAGAGCACACAGGCATCGACTCGATCCAACCACCAGCACTGCCTCTACAAAAACCAGACACCGCTGTTGAACCCTATCTTTTACCTCTAGTAGCTGGGCCTGAAGATGACTCATCCTACAGGTTCCTTGATCTCTTACCCGAGGATAAAAGATGAACCTCCTCGAGAGGGATTCCTCCTCTGAGCTCTCTCTCTCAGCACTGATTCTAACCTCTCAGCCCTAATAACAGCTTACACAATCTGGTAATACCCCACTCCCGGAGTATCCATTAGAGAAATCAACATCGCCCGCAGCTACTCATTCAAACTGGCTTCAAAATGCCTACACCTGAACTCCTCTGTCAAAATACCTTTTGGTGCATACTTCACCAAACGGTTAAATTCCGTCTCAAAATCAGATACAGACATCGATCTCTGCTTTAAACTCAAGAACTGAGCCCATTTAGCATCCTTGTATGTCTGAGTCACATACATGTAATCGGATCAGGCAACTGAGGATGCCTACAAACCAACTCCCACCATTCATATGCAGACCCTTGTAGCAAAGCCACTGCACACTCCACTCGCTGATCAGGAGGGCACCGAACCTCCCTCAAAGCATGCTTCACCCTATCAATCCATTTCTCAGTCAAATCTGACTCATCCAAACCCGTTCCATAGAAGTCTTCTACACCCGCTCCTCTCATACTCTCAGTAGGGGCTCTAGGGGCAGTCACTCTCTCCAAGACTTGAGTCATGTCCTGAGATAGCTTAAGCATAGCTTCAAAGGGCATGGCTGCAGCCTTGGGCTGGACCCTAGCAGGTTGAGCCGACACAGAAATTGAAGGATTAATAGCTTGAGGATTTACGCTTTTGGCTGATCCCTCAAGAGACCCATGCATAGAATCAAAAGCCATCTAAATAAACAAACACAACCGTATCAGCCAACACAGTCCTAGACATATACACATCTATACACAACAATGACAACAAAACACCAAGAAACGCCTAAAACTAGGCTCTGATACCAAAAACTATAACACCCCCTACCCATATGTAGGTGAACCTATCCGAATAGGAGTGAGATGCCGTAGGAGCAGGGGTGTCACACCAAACAAATCGATACAAAGCAAACATTCAATCATCATAAGCATACGATAATACAGCGAAAATTAAAACTTTTGAGAAACAACAACGGATCATACATTAATATAACAAAATCATTACAATAATATTATGATCAATTGCCGAAACAAAAGAATTACATATCAAAAATAAACAGAGCTGAAGCTTACAAAATTACTGATACAATGAGAGTTATATTACAAAAGAATCATCATAATAATTACAAAAATTAAGCCCTAACACTAATCCCTCCTGTGTTGGCTTGACTAGCAATGACTCTCCCAAAGCAAAATGCCTTCCGCACCTGCACGAATAAAACACCATGCTAAGCGATAACGCTTAGTGGGGAACACACAACAAAAGAGTGGACGGCCATTCACAATGGTCGTCAAAGCAAATCACATACGATATGACAAATGCGGATCATCATGCCAGATATATATAATCATACTTGCAGAATAAAGACATACATTCTGAAGCTCATATCCACATTCATATACATATTGACTGATTTCTCATGCTTATCATGCTCATTCGGATATCGCATTCTGAAAATCATATCGAAGGAAACCAAAGCAAACAGAACACCTGCTGACTCACAATAGTGGATAACGAGTATACTGACAGTACCTTACGGGTATGAATCAAATACAAATAGTACCTTACGGGTACGAATCAAAAAACCATATAATTTTATCACATTCAAAATAATTTTTGGATTTCATAAGGGTTCATGAGGAACCAGATGGGGACATGATCAGGGTCTAAACAGAATTGAGGCTATAGCTAAAACACTCTATTAGGCATGCCTAACTATCCACTAGACAGACTCTTGCAGGTCATGCATAAAAAAATTCACATATTGAGTTCATAACTTAAGGTAATAAGTGACCCATTCTGGATTCAACTAGCATTCAATAATTTGATAGAGCAAAATACCAATTTATGATATAAGATAAATAAAATAACACTAAATAATATTTAAAACCAATCATAAGTAAAAAAGGAGTGAAAATGAAGAGAATAAAGAATCATCAAAATTGAGGACAATAGCGTTTTACACGGCGGTATGGCCAATCCATACCGCCGTGTAAGAAACCTTACACGGGGGTATGGTATAGCCCATACCGCCGTGTAACATGCCCAACACAGAGCTGGAGCTAGGTAGAAGCATTTTACACGGGGGTATGGGTAATCCCATACCGCCGTGTAAAATGTCCAGTTCATCCCCCTGAAGAAGTCTCACGATTCACACGGTGGTAAGGCCCTCCATACCGCCTTGTGAATCACCAAAATTCTAGATTTTAGCAGAGAACATCTTAATTTCAAACCCAAAACAACACATTCAATCCATAAAATCAACCTATAAAACTCACCTTCCAGCTCAACATTCAAGCACCACATGCAATAAACATACTTAATCATTCAATCCATCCAACCAATTCAAATCCACTATCTAACAAATTCCCACATGCATAATCCATCAATGTCACAATCTCAATATCACAAATTAAAATCTTACTCAACATACTCAAACCTCAAAGCATTAAACCAACATACAACTCATTATAACTCCATAAACCAAATAAATTTCTAGAAAACATGTTAAATTTAAAATCATCATATTCAAGGAAATTTCCCAAACCTTAATTTGCTCCTATGCTCTAAATCACTTAGTGCCACTTCCCGACGCCTTCTCCTTCCCTTTAGGATCACGAGAAGGCTCCACTAACACCCAAAACACACAACCCAAACAAAGACAAACCAAACATCAAACCCTAGACCACAAATATGGAAGAAGAAGATAAAGATGAAATACAACAAACTTACACAAATGAGTTGAGAAATGATCAATCCCCACCAAGAACACTTGAATCCAAGCTTAGGGCATACTATAGAGTGAATAAGAGGAAGAAGAGCCGTAGGGGGAGGAGAGAAACGGGAAAGAGATGGGGAACTCTGATTTTCCCTTTTCTCTTTCTCCTTCTATTTACTCTTTTCCTAACCCTAGCCATGTGTCAACTCCCTAGTGGTAGAAATTAACCACTCATATCCAACAACAATGCACTACACACACACAATGTCACCCCAACTTATAACACCCTACAAATGTTTGAGCACAACACATAAACACAACTCACTTAGTCATATCCTACAAACATGTGAGCAATACACCCAAATGCAACCCTACTAATTCACACCCTAATATCATATATGCAAACACACTCGCAAAACCCCAAAACATGCAATTTACCCAAAATACCCTTATCACAAGATAAAATACATACCATGCACATGCACAAACATGGCTCAAATTTCTAGGGGGCAAATGGGGTTTGACAAAAACAGAGGTTAAATAGGCCTTTAAAATGCACAAAAAAGGAAAATACTGAGTCGTGGGCATCTGTCACCTCGGTGTTGGCCTCTATCAATGATAGACGGGCGTCTGTGGTGAGTCATTGGCATTCGTCACTCTATATTTTAATAGTAATCTAGTTTTGACCATGGTTTGACCAAATTTTTAAGGGTGCTATCGATCTCTAAAAAAATATTTGAAAATACGGACGTGCTCAAAATAATATAGAGAATCATATGGTACAAAAAAATTATTTTTATGGTGACAATGAAAATTAGTTTATCGAGCTGGTATAAGTGAACCAGACCAGGAAACAGTTTTCGATTGACTTGAAAATATTCGTGTAAGTTAAATAAATATATTTTGAGAAATATGGATGCATCTATTTGAGAAATTGAGCTTGGCAAGTGGTAGGAATTAATTGGGCCAAAATATTATTGGGTTAGGCTAAATGGAGAAGTCTAGAAATTGCCCATTGGAGGGCCTATAAATAGTGGAAAATATCTGCTCCTCTCCAGAATTTTCTTCCCTCTTTTCCCACTCTCCTTTAGCCGAAAGTTTCCTTTCCATTTCTCTCTATAATTTTGTCTCCTCTCTTCCATTAATTCTTGTAAATAAAACCTTGCCAAGTTTAATTTAGCCCCTCTTTTTTTATGGGTAAGCATCTCCATTGCTCATTTGAGGGGATAGAAGTGGTAGAAATCAAGGATTGGAAGTTACAGTACAAATTTAAGGTAAATGAAATTGGGGTTTCTACTTTGATTCAAATGTTC
This sequence comes from Excoecaria cochinchinensis, assembly GCA_947683425.1. Classification (NCBI taxonomy): domain Eukaryota; kingdom Viridiplantae; phylum Streptophyta; class Magnoliopsida; order Malpighiales; family Euphorbiaceae; genus Excoecaria; species Excoecaria cochinchinensis. The sequence goes on from CANTUQ010000119.1 coordinate 22,518,312, forward strand.
AAATGGGTACTGATAACTCCAATTTAGTACTTAGTTTTGTTATTCTTTCCATTTGGTTTTTGGGTTTTTATTTGTGTTTGTTGTTTTATTTTTGTTACTTTTAGTTAATTTTGCCAAATTTAGTTGAATTAGGTTTTTATACATTTTTTATAGCATTTTGATGGGTTTTATGTTGAAATGCAGGAAATCTAGGTACCTCACGGCGACAAGTAATTTGTTGTCACCGTGACATATAATTATTCACGGCAGATTTGAAAGCACAAGTACCTCACAGTGACAACTAATTTGTTGTCACCATGACATGTAGATATCCAAAGTAGAATTGAACCTCATTTTGACAACCAATTAGTTGTCACCGTGATCTAGAGAGATTCAAGGCAGAATTGAAAAATCAAGTAGCTCACGGTAATAACCATTTTGTTATCATCGTGACCCCCTGCACATTCAAAATAGTACTGAATTCGCAAGCATCTCTTGGTCATAAGCATTTTGTTGCCACCGTGACCCCTCGTACCTCACGGTGACAAACATTTTGTTGCCAACGTGACCCCTCCAAAACTATATTATAGACAGTTGTTTGGCAAAAGGAGCTCTTTTATTTTTTTTGGATTAAAAAGAGGGTTTTTAGATTTGAGTTTTTCTGGGTTTTTCTTTTGTTCTAACTTTTAGTGTTTTGATATTTTCATTAGATTTACACTCAAGATATATTATATTTATAGCTTTTTAGAGTTTAGATTTAATATTTTTAGTCAAGCTCATTTTCTGTGGGAGATTTGAAGGGACATCACCTTGGATTTAGCTAGGGTTCATCTCAATTTTTGGGTTTATTTTATCTTCTTTCTTTTAGTCTTTATTGTGAGTAGTTAATAGTGTTTAAGGGATCTTTGAATCCCCAATACCTATGTGAATATTGAGTAAAACTGAGTAGATTTATGTTTCATTTCAAATGTTGTTGAATCTTAATTCATGGTTTCACTTAAGATTTGATGATATTATCTAGATAGATGGTTGATTTAGATCTTTGAATGCTGTGAATGTAATTTTGCACTATTTTTCTATCAGATTTTCTTTAACCTTACGATTGCTCCGAAATGGGACTCAATGGGTTATGGGTTGAAAAATGTTAGTAAGGCTAGGGTTTGATGTAAAATGAATGGGTTTATGGGTTGTTTGGCTCCAAAATGGGAAAATAATTCAGAATCTAGGATTTTAGAACCGTGCTTAGGCTAATCATGAGGCTTGCTCCGGAATGTGACGTTTTGTGATTAGAATAGCTTACTCCGGAATGGGACGCTTAGGTATAGTGGTTTTCCTTATTCAATCTATATAGCTTAAGATAAAATTAATTCACATCAGGTGTGAGGAGGATAAGTGAACCTAAATCGCTTTTAGACTCGTTAATTTCTAAGAATTAAATTCTATTTTAATTTTTGCTGGAACTTTTATTTGATTTTTGTGATGCCTAAATACCCCTCGGGAGTAATATTGGGATGTCACACATGGAAAACACACAAACACTCAGGCAGAGACTGAAGCGAAAGAAATAAAAACATTCAAGAACACACTATAAGCGGAAGCATTCAAGAACAATATATATATATATATACACACGCACATACACTGGAACTCCTAAAGTATACATATACAAAATCATGACATTATCAAGTATCAGAATTACATGTCCTATAAAACGTTTACAAAATGCTAAACAAGAGTCCTATACAAAAAGAATACTATAACTAATACAAAAGAATCACTTCAAAGACAACTCCTAATGGCCAGCAGATGGGGACTCTCGCTCAGAATGGAACCTGCAAAACCTACATGGAAACAAAACATCCGTGCGATAACGCTTAGTGGGGATGTACAAATACAAAGGACTTCTAAAGAAGTCGCAAATCAACACAGAGCATGCATATAAATTTACAGGTACTAGCATTAATAATTCAGAAGCTTATCACACACAACTACATATAGCACATACATGACGGTAACATTTTCAAAATCCATATAGATATAAAAGCAATAATACTTGCAAAAATCAGGAGTATACAGAACATATAACAAAACCCAGCTTTACATATAACTTCACATTCAAACGAACAATTAGCCTGAGTTACAATGATGGTGGATACGGGTGTTCAGAATACTGGCTAGTAGTATCAGAAGACCGAAGTCTAAAACTTTACAAAAACAGAAGATCAAAGCCTAAATTTTCAGAAGATCGAAGCGTAAATTGTCAGATACCCGAAGGTACATTTTCAGATACACGGAGGTACAATTTTTAGATAACCGAAGGCACAAAAACTAGACCCTTAATAAGCATGTTTATCTATCCACTACCTTTATCGATCAGGCTAACAAACAACTTAAGTAATGAAACTTCTAGTCTTGGACTCAAGCACAATCAACTTAAATCAATTCATGTACAAGTCAAGTAATCCATTATATTAAATATAGCTTTTAGCATATAACGATCCTAATTAAAAGATATTAAAATAGATTAAAATGATGCTCATACTCATGCGTAACATTTAAAAATGAATAATAAATCAAAGTGTAAAAACAGGGTACCTCACGGTCACAACCACTTTTGTTGTCACTGTGACATACAAAAGATGCAAAACAGAAAGTAAACATAAGGTACCTCATGGTAACAACCACTTTGGTTGTCACCGTGATATACCACACAATATCCGGTCAGTAAGCAATCAAGGGCATCTCATGGTCATAACCACTTTGGTTGTCATCGTGACATACCAAAGATGTAAAACAGAATGTAAACTTAGGGTACCTCACGGTTACAACAACTTTGGTTATCACCGTGACATACCACACACTCCTCGGACAGAAGCATTTCTTGCATACCTCATGGTCACAACCACTTTGGCTGTCACCGTGACCTATGCAAGATTGCCCAAAAATAGAATTGCATCAACTGTTCCACAACTCAACTTAAAAGCCATAATTGACCAACATACTTTCAAACCATGCACATGCATTTATCAAAGACTTGCCAAAAATTATTCCAACAACATTTCAAGGCTCTAAATCAATATTTAACATAAAATCGTATACTAATTTCAAGCAAGAACATGAATAACCAATCATGAACACATGCCTCTCAAAAGCACAACTAATCATGCTCAATAATCATACTCTAAACAAGTCTAAGATTATCAATATTCTGATGCAGAACCCAATAGCTAACAAGCTACAAACCCACACATACAAGATGGTTAGCAAAGAAAAAATTAGATAAAAACCCTCCCTATTGAGCCCCCAAACAACTTGTGAATGGAAACGCAAATAATTTGGAATTTAGAAAGAGAAAAATGCCACAACTCAAAAGAATTGATAAGTTAATCAAGTTCTTGACACAATAGAAAAAAAATCAATTCACTCTCAATCTAAGCAAGAAATTTCGGCTATGCCAAGAAAATATCATTCAAATATGATTTTTACAATGACTTAAGAGGAATTTTTATCCTCCTAATTTAACCTAACCCTAATTAAGCAAATAAGGCCTTTTAAACAAGTAGGCCAAATTCCACATGGGCTGAACAAGCAATATAAGCCCAATTACATAAGTAATAGTCTTAACTTAAAATAAAACCCAATAAATAAAAGAGTTGGCCGAATTTCAAATCCAAAATAAAAAGACTAAGCACAACCTAACTAGCTAAACTAAACCCATTGAAGAAAGACCAAAATACCTAGCCTGACTTTACAACTTAAATAAGTTACGTGACCTTTTAAATGAAGCACATGACTTGTACAATTAAAGCCCAAGTTTTATAAAACCCAAAAATGAATTAAGTTTGCCCAATTCCATCACAAGCTTCCAAAAAGCTAAGTACTTTATAAATGCCTCCTTCAAGTTCTCTTTGACACTTCTCAAAGACATCTTCATGTAGCTCTTGAGTAACAAAGCCTTCCATATATGATGTCAGAGCCATCTTTAGCTTCCTAGCTTGCCCTCTTGTGATTGGACCACTTGGCATCTTCAAAGGGTCTTTAGTGGTTGGCTGATTTGTATCATTCCCTCCCTCCTCAAAAAGATTTTTTCTCAAATCTGAATCCATATCAAGAGAAGAAAGGTCAGAAACATTAAATGAAATACCATACTCACCTAGCAAGTCTATTTTATATGCATTATCATTGATGCGCTCCAAGACTTGAAAATGACCATCACTACGTGCATCCAGCTTACTCTTCCTTCGGTTTGGAAGCCTCTCCTTTCTGCAATGCACCCAAACCCAATCTCTAGGGGTGAACACCACTTGTTTTCTTCCCCTATTCACTTTATCAGCATATTGCCTGTTTTTCTTCTCAATGCTTGCCCGTGCTTTCTCATGTAAGGATTTAACCAAATCTACCTTCCTATTACCATCCAAACTTGAAAGCTCATGTAAAGGTAAAGGACAAAGATCAAGCACAGTTAGTGGGTTAAAACCATAAACAAGTTGAAATGGTGAACACCCAGTGGAAGAATGAATACTCCTATTATAAGCAAATTCAATAAAAGGAAAACAATCCTCCCAAGTTTTAAGATTCTTACCCACTATAGCACGTAATAAAGTCCCCAAAGTTCTATTAACAACTTCTGTTTGTCCATCTGTTTGAGGGTGACAAGTAGTAGAAAGCAACAACTTTGTTCCTAACTTACCCCATAAAACACTCCAAAAATGTAAAGGGAACTTTGTATCCCTATATGAAACTATGGTGTGTGGAATACCATGCAAACGGACAACTTCCTTAAAGAACAGATCAGCGACATGAACAGCATCATCACATTTATGACATGCAATGAAATGAGCCATTTTACTAAACCTATCTAGCACAATAAAAATACTATCCCTACCACGTTTTGTCCTAAGCAAACCAAGCACAAAATCCATGGAAATATCAGTCCAAGGAGAATTAGGTACGGGTAAAGGCATATACAATCCATGAGGCATAGATTTAGACTTAGCTTGTTTACATACAACACATGCATTACAGCTTGTTTACATACAACACATGCATTACACACCTTTTCCAAATCTTTTTGCATGCGTGGCCAAAAGAAATGCTCATTCAACATGTCATAGGTCTTATATACCCCAAAATGTCCCATCAATCCCCCACAATGAGACTCTAATACAAGCAAATCATGCATTGAACATTTAGGCACACAAAGCTTACTTCCCTTAAATAAGAATCCTTCATGGCTATAAAATTTATCAAAGGCCTTATGTTCACATGCATTATACACATTACCAAAATCAAAATCATCAACATATAATTCCTTAACATGCTCAAATCCTAACAACTTAGAACTAAGTGTAGAAATCAACGCATATCTTCTTGATAACGCATCAGCAACAATATTATCCTTTCCATGCTTGTATTGAATAACATAGGAAAATGTTTCAATAAATTCAACCCATTTAGCAATTCTTTTATTCAACTTACCTTGTCCCTTCAAGTGTTTGAGGGACTCATGATCGGTGTGAATGACAAACTCCTTGGTTCGGAGGTAATGCTGCCACACATCCAATGCTCTCACTAAGGCATACAACTCCTTATCATAGGTTGAATAATTGAGTTGAGGTCCATGAAGCTTCTCACTGAAATAGGCAATCGGTTTTTTTGTCTTGCATTAGGACCGCCCCAATACCTACACCAGAAGCATCACACTCAATTTCAAAAGTCATATCAAAGTTAGGTAAAGCTAAAATAGGTGCAGAACACAACTTGCATTTCAAATTTTCAAAATCCTTTTGCTGTGCTTCTCCCCACTTAAACCCAACTTACTTTTTGATTATTTCTATAAGTGGTGCAGCAAAAGAAGAGAAATCCTGCATAAAATTTCTAAAAAAACTTGCTAAGCCATAAAAGCTCCTCACATCCGAAACGGACTCAGGCGTGGGCCAATCACTAATTGCCTTCACTTTCTCTTCATCCACTTCATTACCCTATTCACTCACCACAAAACCAAGAAAAACAAGTCTATCTATACAAAATGTGCACTTCTTAAGTTTAGCGTACAACTTTTCATGCCTCAAAGTTTGCAAAACTAGCTTAACATGCTCAATATGTTCCTCAAAAGACTTGCTATAAATTAATATATCATCAAAGTCAACAACTACAAACTTTACTAAATATGCACGCAATATATGGTTCATAAGTCTCATAAATGTGCTAGGGGCATTAGATAGCCCAAATGGCGTGACTAACCACTCATACAAACCATATTTAGTTTTGAAAGTTATTTTCCATTCATCACCAGGTTTCATTCTTATTTGATGATATCCATTCATTAAATCAATCTTAGTAAAATACACAGCACCACACAATTCATCTAACATATAATCAACCCTAGGAATAGGATGTCTATACTTTACAGTGATTTTGTTGACTGCACGACAATCAACACACATCCTCCATGTTCCATCCTTCTTCGGCACCAATAGAAATGGTACTGCGCAAGGACTCATACTCTCCCTAACCAATCCCTTCTCCATGAGTTCTTCCACTTGCCTTTGCATCTCCTTAGTTTCCTTAGGATTGCTTCTATAGGCTGGTCAGTTAGGGATGGTTGATCCAGGTACAAATTCAATCTGATGTTCTATCCCTCACAAAGGTGGTAATCCATCTAGTAGCTCATCAGGAAAGATATCTGAATACTCCTGCAATAAAGACACAAAACTAGAAGGCAAAGATTCATGGTCAATGTCAGTGTTAGAAAATAAAATGTCTTTGTAAGTTACAAGGATCAATGGCTGCCCAATTGCTAAAGCACTCCTAACCTCTCTTGCCCTTACATAAAAATTTTGTTTTTGTCTCCCACCTTTCTTGTTTTCACTCACCAATGGGCCATTTATTTGTTTTGTTTCTTTTCTGGCCTCTTTTCCCCCTTTTTTTTCTTTTTCTCTCTTATTTTCATTTTGGGCTGTAGCCTCTCTCTCCCTCTCAGCTAATTTCATTTGATCTTCAAACGCTTCTTTAGGAGATAATGGTGTCAAAGTCACTTTTGTACCTTCATAAGAAAAAGAATAACGGTTAGTGTACCCATTATGCACCACATGTCTATCAAATTGCCAAGGCCTTCCCAAAGGTAAATGACCTGCTTGCATAGGTATCACATCACAAACCACCTCATCCTTATACCTCCCAATAGAAAATGGCACTCTTACTATAACACCCCTTACCTATACGTAGGAAGCTTCATCCTTGAAAGAGGATGAAGGGTCTCAGTAGATGAGGGTTGTCACGCAAAACCTCAAGCACAAACATACAATAATAAATCATACACTCAAAGCAGTAAAATAGAACTTCACAAACACAAGACCAAGGCTGAGAACAAAAGGTATAATATTTTTAATGTACGAAATAGTCTTTACATATCATATTACAAAAGTGCCGTAGCACAAAAGATCGCTAACAAACTTGGTATCACAGCAACTTACAAAAGAAGAACTTACATCAATAGTTTTCATTACAAAAACACTAAACTATTACATATGCAAAAGAAGTACAATTTAGAACTACAAAATCTCTCTCCTAGTTGTGTCAGCCCCTCAGAAATGGATCACCTAGCTCATGGACTCCAACATCTTCCACACCTGCACGGATGAAACACCCGTGCTAAGCGAATATGCTTAGTGGGGAAAAGCACAATGAAAAATTACCACTCACAGTGGACGCTGATACAAATCACATACACATGGCACATACTTAAATCCATACTTAAACAATTCATCATACTGAAGGTAAAAATGACTTATACTAATCAATCAAACATACAGTGCCAAATCAAAACTCATCATCACATAATAAGAGAAAACCTACTTACTCAAAATATAGTGGATAACGAGTAATATATAATCATTCAAAATGCATGGATACTCGAGGGTATCAAAATCATCAATTTTCTTTTTATTTCAAAACATTTTCACATGGAATCTTAAACAAAATTCAAGTTAAATGGGGATCAAGCGGATCCAATTTAGGGACCTGATCCGGGTCCAAAACACATACGCATGGCTGCAGTGAACTAAACTCTATAGGCATGACTATCATTCACTTAATTTGACTTTTGCAGGTTATGCATAATTCTAATTCATACTCAAAGTATAACACATTGCTCAAAGGGAAGAATTCACGAGTTAAGAATATGCACAACACACTCTTAATTCCAACCAAGGCATTCAATATAATTTGATGTAGCAAAATACAATCTAGTGACATTAGATACATGAAATGACACTAAAGAATATTTAAGACCAATAAATAACAAAAAAGGAGCAAAACGAAGAAAAATCGAAAAAATGCAAAAGTTGGGCAATAGGGGTTTACACGGCAGTATGGAACTGCCTTATCGCCGTGTAAGACCCCTCACACGGGGGTATAGCAAAGCCATACCGCTGTGTAAAGCGCATAGCTCACAGGCAGAATGGCTTTACACGACAGTATGGAACATCCTTACCGCCATGTAAAATCACGACCTTCTCTTTTGTAGGAAATCCCACGATTCACACGGGGCTATGGAAACCCATACCGCTGTGTGGATAGCCAGAATTCCAAAAATTCAAGGGAAAAAGGTGCCCAACTCACAACCTAACTTCAACATATCCCAAAATTAATCAAGTACCACAAAATTACCACTCATCCACATTTAAAGACACACTCAATCACACTCATATCTCAATTTTGGAACAATTAACATACAATTTCCAATTACACAACCATACACACAAATTTAACATTGCTAAATACATATAAAACCATAAATGTTCCCAAACCTCAAATTCTTGCACTCTAGTCCCGGGCTTCGCTCCCACTCGCAACTTCCTTGCCTTTGGACTCTCTAGGAGGATTATCTAAATTAAAACATCCAGCAAAACTAGAATTCAACTTCTTAACCCAAAATACATATAACCAATTTAAAGGAGAAGAAAAAGAAGAAAAATAAACCTAATTAACACTTACCAACCCAACTTAGACTACTAAAATCAGACCAACCTTCTAGCCAAAAGGGAAATTAAGGGAAACAAAATGGAAAAAGAAAGATGAAGAGACGAGTAGCGTCAAAGGGGAAAGAAAAGAAGAAACGGGAAAGAGGAAAGGAAGAATAGCTGACCCACTCTCCCTCTCTCTCAATACTTATCTTCTCTCTTGCCACATGGCAGCCCCCTATAGGAAGACTACCCCAACATAAACACAAAACTCATCCTCTCACCTACACACAAACCTAACCTCACTAAGCATACCCTACTCCCATATCACTTATTCTCACCCAAGCACAACTTTACAACACCTAATATTTCAATTTAAATCATACACACATACATAATAACACATGCCACACTTGAACACACACACAAAACCACACGCACAAACGGCTCATACTACTAGGGTGTTTACGGGGCGTTACAACACTCCCCCCTTAATAGAATTTCGTCCTCGAAAATTCTCACCTAATATGAATAACTGACGATGCTAAACTCTCATCACTGCTTCTGGTTCCCAGGTTGCCTCCTCAATTCCATGGCGCTTCCAAAGTACCTTAACCAATGGAATTGGCTTACTGTGGAGCTGTCTGATCTCCCTAGCCAAAATCTCCTTCGGTTCTTCATTAAATGAGAAATCTGGCTGAACCCGAATATCTTGCACTTGCAGCAAATGAGATGGATCGGATCGGTAGCGGTGAAGCATAGACATGTGAAAAACATCGTGTAACTTAGCTAACACTACTGGCAATGCTAACCGATAAGCTACTGGGCCAACCTTATCGAGAATCTCATGCGGTCTAATAAATCAAGGACTTAATTTCCTTTTCTTAGCAAACCGAAGAACTTTCTGCCAAGGTGACACTTTTAAGAATACTTTATCGCCAAACTCATAATGAATTTCCCTTTGCTTCAAGTCAGCATAAGATCATTGCCTATCTTTAGCTGCTTTCAAATTCCGTTGCACCACTTGTATCTTTTCTTCCGTGTCCCTAATCAATTTCGGACCCACAATTGATCTTTTTGATAACTCTGTCCAACACACTGGGGTTCTACATTTTTGTCCATAGACAAAGGAGCCATCCCAATACTCGCTTGATGACCATTATTGTATGCAAACTCCATTAAAGACACATATCTATCCCAACTATAAGAAAACTCTAAAGCACATCCCCGAAGCATGTCTTCTAGAATCTGAATAACTATTTCGGACTGACCATCAGTCTGAGGGTAAAATGCAGTGCTAAAGTTTAACCGAGTACCCAAAGGCAACTGTAACTCTTTCCAAAGATTGGAGGTAAACCTCGGATCTCGATCAGACATAATAGAAACTGGAACTCCATGAAGCCTCACTATCTCATCCACATAAATCTCAGCCAGCTTGTCCATAGAATAATCTATCCGAACTGGTAAGAAGTGTGCTGATTTCGTCAATCGGTCGACTATCACCCACACAGAATCATGCTTGCATTGCGAGAAAGGCAATCCGATTACAAAGTCCATCGTAACATCGTCCCACTTCCATTGAGGAATGGGTAAGGGATGTAACAATCCCGTCGGGACTTGATGTTCAGCTTTCATTGGCTGGCACACCAGACACTTCGAAACAAACTATACTATATCCTTCTTCATACTTGGCCACCAATAGAATTGCTTCAAGTCTCTATACATCTTATTTCCTCCTAGATGCATCGTGAAAACCGAGGAATGAGCTTCTTGCAAAAGCCTCCTTTTCACTTTCTCCACATGAGGCACACATAACTGATTCCCAAATCTGAGCACTCCCTCACTATCTATAGAAAATTTAGTCTGCTTACCATCTCTAACCATGCAAGAAGCATGCTGCAACAGCAGATCACTCAACTGTGCATCCACTATCACTTGCTTCAAGTTTGGCCTAGCCTTTAACCGAGCTATTAGCGCTCCTTTTGAATCAAACCTCCACCTTCCTCTATTCAAAGACAAAGCTGACACTAATTTCCTACTCAAAGCATCTGCTACTACGTTAGCCTTGCCTAGATGATAATCAATGATACAATCGTAGTCTTTGAATAACTCTAGCCATATATGCTACCTTAAGTTCAATTCTTTCTGAGAGAGTAAATACTTCAGACTTTTGTGATCTGTAAAGATCCTGCAAGTCTCTCCATATAAATAATGCCGCCGCACCTTAAGAGCAAACACTACCGCTGCTAGTTCCAACTCATGCATTGGATAGTGTTGCTGATGAGGTTTCAGCTGCCTGGAAGCATAGGCAATCACTTTACCATCCTGTATAAGAACACAACCCAATCTTATACCCGAAGCATCACTGTACATAGTATACTCTTTACCTGAAACGGGTTGAGTAAGTACAGGAGCCTTCGTCAACATATCTTTCAACTGCTCAAAACTCGCTTGGCACCTAGCAGACCACAAGAACTTAACCTCCTTTCGGAGAAGCCGAGTCAGAGGCGAAGCTGTCACTAAAAAGCCATTCATAAACCGTCTATAATACCTAGCTAATCCTAGAAAACTCCTCACTTTTGGTATAGACTTCGGTGGCAACCAGTTCACAATAGCTTCAATCTTGGACGGATCTACTCAGATACCTTCTGTCGAAACTACATGTCCAAGGAATGTCACCTCTTTCAAACAAAACTCACACTTATTAAGCTTGGCGTATAACTGATGGTCTCTCAATAGTTGCAATACCAACCTTAGGTGTTCTTCATGTTCCTTTTCATCCTTGGAATATACCAAGATATTATCGATGAATACCACAACAAAATAATCCAAATACTGACTGAATACCCTATTCATCAAATCCATGAAAGCTGCGGGCGCGTTACTCAGACCAAATGGCATCACCAAAAATTCATAATGGCCATAACGCGTCCGAAAAGCTATCTTTGCCACATCCGCATACTTGACTCTCAACTGATAATAACCTGATCTCAAGTCTATCTTTGAAAACACTCCAGCTCCTCGAAGCTGATAAAAAAGATCCTCAATCCGTGGCAACAGATACTTATTCTTCACCGTAACCTTGTTGATCTGCCGATAATCAATACACATTCTCCAAGTGCCATCCTTTTTCTTGACAAACTGAATCAGAGCACCCCATGGCGACACACTCGGTCGAATAAAACCTTTATCCAAGAGCTCTTGCAACTGACTTTTCAACTCTTTCAAATTCCATCGGAGCGATCCTATATGGAACCTTAGAAATCGGAGCTACACTCGACACAATATCCACAGACAATTCTACTTCTCTTTCTGGTGGCAAACCCGGTAATTCTTCTGGAAACACATCCATAAAATCTCTTACTATCGAAATCTCTTGTATCTTTACTTGCTCTCGTCGGGAATCTAAAGTCAAGGCCATATACGCTTCACATCCTTTCCTCATATACCACTTAGCTTTCATAGCCGAGATCACATTATAAAGCGAGTCACTTCCTATACCTCTAACAACCACAAGCATCTGATCCTTACCCTTAAGCACAAATATTTTCCTCTGATAATCCACTATAGCTCGATGCTTGGACAACCAATCCATACCCAAAATAAGGTCGAACTCATGAAATGGTAGCCTAATCAAATCAACTGGAAATTCCTTACCTTGCACCATTAGAGGACAATTCCGACATACCCTATTCACTTTCACACTCTGCCCTAACGGACTAGTGACACAAATCTCATAATCCAAATTATCCTCATTAGACATGTCATCACTCAACTTATCAGAACACAGATAGGAATGGGTAGAACCCGGATCTATCAAAGCATGCATCTCAGTACTGAAAAGTAAGAACTTACCGGCTATAACTTCCGGAGCATCCTGGTCATCACAGGCTCTCATCGCATAGGCTCTTGCAGCCGCTTGTGCTAGACGATCAACTGTCTCAGAAGAGTCTCTTTCCTGAGGCCATCCACCATGACCTCGTCCTCTACCTCTAGGACGACTGCCTTGAGGAACATTTGACCCCGCTCGACTTGCTTCCTGCTGACCTTGGGTATTCTCATACAAATTCGGGCAATTAGCAAGAAGATGGTCAGTGCTACCGCATCTAAAACATCCCCCAGTCAACCACCGACACTCACCCTAATATCGCTTGTTATAATGAGAACATTAGGGCACACCATCACCTCGACCTCCCAAAGTTCCTCTACCCGTACTAGACCCTCTGAAAGAATCCTGCCTCCTCCCTCTAGTAGTCGAACCCTGATGTTACTCACTAGAGTATTCTCTTGAGACTCCCGTGACCTCTTTCCTGAAGAAGAACCTCCTCTAAAAGCCTTCTTCCTCTAAGGCTTTTATCTTAGCACATTTTCAGAGCGTTCCACTCTCAATGCTGCCTACACAATCTGATAGTAACTGACATCCGGTGCTGACATCAATGAAACCAACATCACCTTCAGAGACTCATTCAAACCTGCCTAAAACTGTTGACATCGAAACTCCTCAGTGAGAACTCCTGGCGGTGCATACTTGCTGAGTCGATTGAACTCCTTCTCATAATCCTCTACAGATAACACTCTCTGATGGAGACTCAAAAACTACACCTATCTAGCCTCCTTAAACGCCTTAGTCACATACTTATTCCAAAACTCCCTTTCAAAGAACTCCCATGTCACAGGTTCAGGAAGCTAAGGATGCCTAAGCACTAATGTCCACCAATCAAAAGCTGAGCCCTGCAACAAAGATATCACACACTCCACCTTAGTCTCCAGGGGACAACGGATCTCCCTTAGCACCCGCTTAACTTTCTCAATCCGCATTTCAGCTTTATCTGATTCATCCAAACAAGTTCCAAAGAAATCCTCTGCTCCATACTTTCGCATATTCTCTATCGGAGCTCTAGGGGCAGTAACTCTTTCCAAAACCTTGGCCATATCCTAGGATATCTTGAGCATAGCCTCAAAAGGGACCGCAGGGGCCTCAAGTTGCACCCTAGGTGGCTGAGCCAGACCCGAAATAGATGGATCTTGCTTTTGGAGATTTGCACTCTCGGTTGACCCCTCAAGTGATCTACGAGCATACTCCATCAAACTACAAAACATACATAATGATCCGCATCAGGCCAACACAACACTAGACGTACACTCGATCTTACACTAGCCGAGAAACGTCTAAACCTATTGCTCTGATACCATAAAATGTAACACCCCTTACCTATACGTAGGAAGCTTCATCCTTAGAAGAGGATGAAGGGTCTTGATAGATGAGGGTTATCACGCAAAACCTCAAGCACAAACATACAATAATAAATCATACACTCAAAGCAGTAAAATAGAACTTCACAAACACAATACCAAGGTTGAGAACAAAAGGTATAATATTTTTAATGTACGAAATAGTCTTTACATATCATATTACAAAAGTCCTCTAGCACAAAAGATCGCTAACAATCTTGGTATCACACCAACTTACAAAAGAAGAACTTACATCAATAGTTTTCATTACAAAATCACTAAACTATTACATATGCAAAAGAAGTACAATTTAGAACTACAAAATCTCTCTTCTAGTTGTGTCGACCCTTCAGAAACGGATCACCCAGCTCATGGAATCCAACATCTTCCACACCTACATGGATGAAATACCCATGCTAAGCAAATACGCTTAGTGGGGAAAAGCACAATGAAAAATGACCACTCACAGTGGATGCTGATATAAATCACATACACATGGCACATACTTAAATCCATACTTAAATAATTCATCATACTGAAGGTAAAAATATCTTATACTAATTAATCAAACATATACTGCCAAATCAAAACTCATCATCGCATAAGAAGAGAAAACCTGCTTACTCAAAATATAGTGGATAGCGAGTAATATATAATCATTTGAAATGCATGGATACCAGAGGGTATCAAAATCATCAATGTTCCTTTTATTTCAAAACATTTTCTCATGGAATCTTAAACAAGATTCAAGTTAAATGGGGATCACGTGGATCCAATTTAGGATCAGGGTCCAAAACGCATACGCATGGCTGTAGTGAACTAAACTCTATAGGAATGCCTATCATCCACCTAATTTTGCTCTCGCAAGTTATACATAATTCCAATTCATACTCAAAGTATAACACATTGTTAAAAGGGAAGAATTCATGAGTTAAAAATATGCACAACACACTCTCAATTCCAACCAGAGCATTCAATATAATTTGATGTAGCAAAATACAATCTAATGATATTAGATACATGAAATGACATAAAAGAATATTTAAAACCAATAAATAATGAAAAATGAATGAAACGAAGAAAAAAACGGAAAAATACAAAAGTTAGGCAGTGGGGGTTTACACGGCGGTATGGAACTATCTTACCGCCGTGTAAGACCCTTTACACGGGGGTGCAGCAAAGCCATACCACCGTGTAAAGCGCACAGCTCACAGGCAGAATGGCTTTACACGGCAGTATGGAACATCCTTACCGCAGTGTAAAATCATGGCCTTCTTTTCTATGGGAAATTCCACAATTCACAAAGGGGTATGGAAACCCATACCGCTGTGTGGATCGCCAGAATTCCAGAAATTCAAGGGAAAAAAGGTGCCCAACTCACAACCCAACTTCAACATATCCAAAAATTAATCAAGTACCACAAAATTACCACTCATCCACATTCAAAGACATACTCAATCACACTCATATCTCAATTTTGCAACAATTAACATACAATATCCAATTACACAACCATACACACAAATTTAACATTCCCAAACACACACAAAACCATAAATGTTCCCAAACCTCAAATTCTTGTACTCTAGTCCCAGGCTCTGCTTCCACTTGCAATTTCCTTGCCTTTGAACTTTCTAAGAGGATTCTCTAAATCCAAAAATCCAGCAAAACTAGAATTCAACTCTTAACACAAAATACATATAACCAATCTAAAGAAGAAGAAAAAGAAGAAAAAAAAACCTAATTAGCACATACCAACCCAACATAGACTACTAAAATCACACCAACCTTCCAGCCAAAAGGGAAATTAAGGGAAACAAAATGGAAAAAGAAAGATGAAGAGAAGAGTGACGTGAAAGGGGAAAGAAAAGAAGAAATGGGAAAGAGGAAAGGAAGAACAGCTGGCCCACTCTCCCTCTCTCTTAATACTCATCTTCTCTCTTGCCACATGGCAGCCCTTATAGGAAGACTACCCCAACATAAACACAAAACTCATCCTCTCACCTACACACAAACCTAACCTCACTAAGCATACTCTACTCCCATATCACTTATTCTCACCCAAGCACAACTCTACAACACCTATTATTTCAATTTAAATCATACACACATACATAATAACACATGCCACACTTGAACACACACACAAAACCACATGCACAAACGGCTTATACTACTAGGGTGTTTACGGGGCGTTACACTTACTTGCCATGTTACCTTGACCTGTCCACTATCGTTCAACCATTATAATTTATAAGGTCTAGGATGCCTTTCACATACCAAGTTTAGCTTCTCAATGATATTCACACTAGCTACATTGGTGCAACTACCTCCATCAATAATAATTGTGCACACCCTTCCATTAATTAAACACTTAGTGTGAAATATGTTTTCTCTTTGTTCTAGGCTCTCTTCCTTAATATTCAAGTTTAAAGCTCACTTAGTGTGACGCGCGCCGAACCCCGTGTCCTCCCGAAAGCCCGCTTTAGGGCGATCAGGAAAGGTTCATAAAACTTGTAAGGTATTTACAAGTGCTTCTATTTTGGGCAACAATGAGGTTTCTTGGAGTCGCCACCCAATAAAAGATTGGGAAGGGTCGTTTAGACTTATTGAGCCTAAGACGGCACATACATATCCATTTTGAGCTAGCCAGAGGGATCTTGGAGGCCTCATCCTCTACTCCCCTAGAGCCTAGGATTGTGTATTTAAGCCTTTTGGTGGGACTCAAGAGGTGTCTTGGAAGTCCTAGACCTCTCGCCTCTTTGAGTCCCAAAGACCAGAGTGAGTTCGGGACTTCTCATTTATTCGTACTTTGATTAATTTTACAATTATGTTTTGAATTTATTATTTCACCAACTTTCCACACGATGCACTTTATTAAAGGTGTGATCATTCACATCCAAAGCGGTAAATAAAAGCAAAAATCAAGATAAAGTGTTCGAAATAAATTACAATAACACTAGGAGCGGAATACAACTCCCATTTATAAAAGTACGATACATGCATAAAACGGGATATTCATTGGAATGAGGACTTTGGTCCTACCATACGTATTTATTACAAAAATGGTTTTTTATGAAGTGTCAATTTTATTGGTTGAAATGGGACATTGGTCCACCATTTTTGGGAAAATCTCCAGGTTTAATTGTTAAAAAGCTTTTGGTCCTTTTTACCTTAATGACGTTAAAACCATTTCCATAACAACATAAATAAGAGCTAAAGGATAAAAAAATGAACCCAAATAGAGATCCTCAGGATGGCACAACCACCATCTCTCACAACTCCAACTTTCAATGGTCAGAAAAGAACTCACAAGGATAAACATGTTAGCAAAAACGTGAATAAAAATAAAAGTGAGAAAATTCTAACAGAAACAAGTTAAGAGATAGGTTTTTATGAGATAAAAAATGAGAATTTTGCCTAGGGACGGCTACCTGGATCATGCCGGCGGCCGTCCCTAGTGAGGGGAAAATAAATTAAAGAACCTCTTAAATCTTTTGTAAAAAAAGGGTAATAAAGTATATATAAAAATCAATGTAAATCAAATTAAATTATACAAATGTTAATCCAGAATGTTTACCCTCAGATTTTACCTTTTAGGGTGGATGTCGAATGATTTTGTCTCCGTGTACCTCGCAAGGATCAAAGAAGAATCAGATCAAAGAAAGAAGATTTATGTTGTTCTTTCCTTGATAATTTGATAGCGATCGTGTGTTCAAATTAGTTATATTGATGGAAACGACTGAATTTCGTCACCTCAATTTGACTTAATTCGTAAGAAAAAAAATTGAGGAAATCAATTAATTAAAAAAGTTTTATCGAAATAAAACTCTGCAAATGAATAGAGATTTATAAACTTTTTACGTAATTTTCTCACAGAAAAACCTTTTTCTAAAAAGCAATTTTCTCCAAAAAAATATTTCATAGCTTTTTTCTAAATAAAATCTCTCTAAAATTTCTCTCTCTTTTTCCAAATTCCCTCCAATTTTTCTAACCCCTAAAACTGAAATTTGATCCTTTATTTATAGGGTTTTATGAGGTAATTAAGATAAACCTCTATCTAAAGTTTGAATTTTAAAAGGACTTTAAAATTCAAGTTTTAGATAAATTCTATCCCTATTTTGAAAAGAAAAGAGATTAAATTTTATCCAATCTGGCGTGATCCGGTTAGTTACCGTACCGACGGGCTTCCCTGCACCTACCGACGGCCGTCCCTACTAAGGGCAAATGCGAGAAACTGACTAGGGATGGGGCACGATCCTAGGGACGGGCGTCCCTAGATTGCCACGGATCCGTCCCTACTACGCCTAGGGACGGGTGTCACCCCAAGTAGGGACAGGCATCCCTACACAGACGGGATGCCCGTCTGTGGAGCAAAACTCCCAATTTTACCCAAAATTTATCCAATTCTTTCAAAACTCCATGCTATAGAAAAAGATTTTGATCCTTGCGAAACCGAAAGACGAAAGCCTCCAAATTTCATCCCCTTACTCAAAAATTGACATTGATCTCTTCATCGGGTAACTCTGATCTGGACTGCCTCAAGACCCGGTGTCTACAATTGCCCCCAATTTTGGGAAAACTAGCGCACTAGTGCCTAGATGAGCCAAAATTCTGAGAAGAAAGGAAAGAGACGCATACCTGAGGCAGTCCTTACCTTTTTGCCGGGGAAGCGGCAATGCGTCAAGTCGGTTCTGGACTTACAAAATGTGGAGTTTACTCTTCTTGGCTGCACCGAGTCTTCTTTGGACCTTGCAAAGTGCAAATATTGGCTCTCTTGAGCTGCACCGAGTCTTCTTCGGACTATACAAAGTACGATAATTGCTCTCCTGAGCTGCACCGAGTCTTTTTCGGACTGTACAAAGTGCGATAATTTCTCTCCTGAGCTGCACCGAGTCTTCTTCGGACTGTACAAAGTGCGATAATTGCTCTCTTGAGCTGCATCGAGTCTTCTTCGGACTGTACAAAGTGCGATAATTGCTCTCCTGAGCTGCACCGAGTCTTCTTCGGACTGTGCTTCCTTCTGGACTGCTCTTCTGAGCTGGGCATTCTTCTGAACTGGGTGTTTTAATTTGGCGGCCTCATTGTGCCCCCAAAGTACAATTCTGATCTTTTTATTTCCTGTGATCCCGAAGGACATGATGTTTGATCTATTTATTCTTCCTTTTGACTGTGGGTCAATTTTGAATCGATGTAAGACCATGTTCCTATATTGTAAGAGACTTTTGTTAATTCTTACGCCAAGTACCTTGATTGGTAGAGTTATGAACATCTTATATCTCTCTTTATTATTCATCATCTTATTTTCCATGTGATCAATTCCTCTTTTCTTTTTTCTCTTAAATTTTCTTTTAAGAAATTTAAATCATGAAGAAATAACATGCAAATTTAACAAGTTGATCCAAATTTTTTTTTCACTAAAAGGTTAAATTTTATACAATATACAGATGTGATTACAAAAAGTATAAACACAAAACTAGAAGAACTCCCTGAACAATCTATAATGGCGCATAATCTGAGAGCTCCTCTGGATCATCATTATCGTCCGATATATGAACCGGCTGGTCTCGTGCTGGAGCAGCAGAGGGTCCTGCATCTGAGGCAGATGGCTGACTGGGAGGGGCTAACGGTCCGGCCTGCTGAGTAGCCCAATCCCTGGCTACCTGCTGGTATCTGGGAGGTACAGCCACTGGTACCGATAACGGCTGTGCTCCTGCTGAGTCCTGCTGCTGGAACTGGACCTGAGCATATCCATCGAGAAACGGCTGTCCACAGACCGTCATGAACTGGAGTGTACTGGTAATAACCCCCCTAACTCTTTGAAAGCGTCGCCCAGGCGGAGAGTCTGATATGTGGAGGTGGTCCTCATACTCCTCAGCCTATCCTCAGTCTGCTCTCTAAACTCCAGCAGGGACTGGGCGATGGGAGGTATGGCACCCTCCAGGACCTGAATCCTGAATCTGAGAGCCTCAACTGACTCATCTACCATCTGTACGGATGCGTCTATCCTCTGGGTTATCTCACTCTGGGAGGTCCTCATCTCCTGCCTCAGCTGACCCATGAGTCTCTCCTGCTCCTGCCTCAGATGATCAATAAGCCTCCCCTGGTCCTGGATGATCCCCTGCTGCTAATCCAGCCGATCTAATATGACTCTATCTCGCTCTCCGAGCTGCCCGAAAAGGGCCCTATCTCTCTCCTCCTGTCTATGCTCCAAAGATGCGAACATAGAAGTCAATAGGGTAGTAAAATCTGACTGCGCTAGGAAAGCTGATGACGAGGATGGAGGGGGAGCTAAATCTGGTGTCGGCTCAGGTGGTGGAGCTGTAGAAGTAGATGCTCCCGGATCCCCCACTCTAGCATATGGGCTAAACCTCTCGGGCGCTCGGGGAGCTGTCCGCTGTACTCTTGATGATGGAGGCGTAGGACTCTGTACTATCTGTCCTGGAGGAGTAGCCAGCAACTCATCCATAGTAAACTCGATCCCCACATCAAAAGGTGTACCCGGCTGCTCCTCGTGCTGCGACTGCGGAGGCTGACCATCTGGATGCTCTGGCTGTCGGGGAGGCTGGTCCTCTTGATGCTGAGGGTGCTCGGGAATCTGATGCTCCTGATGCTCTGGGTGCTCAGGAGGCTGGTCCTGAGCCTGCTCCTCTACTGGCTCTAATGAGGCCAAGCTAAATGCGCATCTAGTCTCGTGCACAGTGCGAAGTCTGTATGCCTCAGGGTGGCCCGGTATCGGTAGTATCATGGCCATCGTCATAGCCGCTGGAGCGTCCATATAAATACTCTCATCTAAAGGGCACCCCAAAATATCTGGACGAACACCCAAACTCAGGAGCAATCTGGTAATGACCCCCCCAACATACACCACAGGGGCTGCCCCCCTGGATACCCTCACCAGGTTGACCAAAATATCGTGGCTGATATTGAGCCTCTGGCCTGCCATCATGGCCCATAAACTCCAGATCTCTGCGGCATTGAGGGAACCTGGGTTACCAGCTCGTCCCCAATATGAGCTGGACAAAACTCGATGAAGATATTGCAGAGCCTATGATGAAAGTACTGTACTCTTCGCCGTATCATGATCATACGACACTCTTGGTAAGGCTATAACCGCCCAATGCTGACGTCTCACTGATCTCTGGGGTGTTATGACATCCTGCCTGACTGGAAGCCCCATGGCCTCTATAAACCGCTGACGGGTGATACTGAAATGGTGACCCTCAATCCAAAACTGGATGACACCCTCCTCTGTGTCAGATCTCTGATATCCGCCATAGTGTAGCGTAGCAAGGAACTGCCGTACCACCTCTGGGTGAGTCTGGAAAGCAGGTATCAAAAACTCTATCCAACCTGCACCTGCCATCAGTATATCAACCTCATCCGCCATCCCCAGAGCCTCGAGGAACGGCCTAGAAACGAAGCGGCTAGCTCAGAACTGCACCTGAACCAGTGCTGCATACCTCTGTCTAGCCTCATCGCTCATCCAACCTGGGGCCTCAGGCTCGGGCTGATCATGCAGAGCATATCGTCGTGGTGGCATCCTGTGAATAAGATAAACAGTTAGTTTGGTATTGTGGGTATAAACAGACCTTATGATAGAAACTTAGGTGGCCATTCTGACTGGATATGTCTAAACCAAAAAAGTTTTAAAAAAATTTGGGCAGCACCCCGGCAAGGGTGTACCCAACCTCCTGCATGAAAAGACAAAAAGAAGGGACAGGCCTCAGGCCCCAAGCAACAATATAATATTCACATTTGCTAAAAAAAACTGGCAGCACCCCGGCAAGGGTGTGCCTAAACTCTTGCATAATGAAGAAGAAATAGAATGGAACAGACCTCAGACCCCAAACAACGATGCAATATAATCACCTTTGCTTTCTAATTCTTAATTATTTGCTTCGAAATATATGAATTCCTAAAGCAATATTTATACTCTGAACACTAGTTATTCTCCGAACAGCATACATTCGTGCAAACTTCATCCTATTAACTTATTTACAGTGTCAATTAGGATTAACCAGACCACTAATTCCATTAATTCAAAAGAAAAAGAAATCCCCTTGCTCATAATAATAATAATAAAACAAAGAAAAATGGGAGTATCTTACTAACCTGGAAGTCGAGACCCACTGAAGAAGTCAAAAACTGAAAACTGGTGCGAAAAAATGCAATTTGAAAAGACAAAAACAAAAAAAAAAAACTGTTGGAAACAAAGGAAAAGGCGTCGGTGTGAAGAAGAAGGAAAAGAAAACGATTTCCCGTCGGTACTTGCGTCTTTATATAGATTTTAAGTACTGACGGGCTTCTCGCCCATATAGCTACAGATGGGCATTCCGTCTGTCTCTCCAGATTCCCTCATTAATTACCTAATTAATGCGTGTGATATTCACAATGCACGATTCGCCAAGTGGACAAGTACAGACGGGTTCACCATCTGAATATAGGGACGGGTTAGCCGTCTGTAAGCCAAATCTATAAAATTCAACCATTTTTCTTGAATTTCGTGCCCCTTCATTATTTTAGCTCAAAAACAGGCTCTTTTCTCTAGTGTTTTCCTTTTTCCTCTTAGCAACTGTGGCTTTAGCCATCAAGACATGAATTCTCCTTTCCTTTCCAAGATGCACCGTATCTTAGATGATGCTCAAATTTGGGAACACAGTACTCTTGCCCCGCTTTTTGGACTGAGGTTTTTACGGAGAGTCAAGGTAGACTACACCCTTCTTTTGGCTGCAACCCACTTCTGGGATCCTCGTTTTCATATTTTTAGGTTCACCTATTAAGAAATATGCCCCTTACCTGAAGAATTTGCTGCTATCATCGGAAGTTGGTATCCACCTGGTGCTTTGCCTTGCGTACCTCGCTGCGGTTTGATCCAAACCCGGGATATTGCCTTGTCCTTAAGTGTAGCTCCTTCTGACGCTTCTCGTCTAGTTCCTTAGGGGCCAGTATTTTCTTTGGAACCTCTGATTTAAGCAATGGATGAATTCTCCAGCATTCCCTCATATAGCGTAAGTGTCATCTTCCTCTTCTGCCTGATGAAGTATCTGGTCATGACCTCAGAGGAGCTGCTCGGAGACCCTCGTCTGTTTGGAATTCTGGATGACTTTCATCACGGGCTCACACCTTTCCCCCTCATTCTAGCTGAGACTATCTTAGGTTTGGACTCTATTCATGTCGGGCCTACCACTTCATTCTCTGGGAGCCCCTTATTACTCCAGGTATGTCATTGTTTTAAAAGGTAGTGCGTCCCTTGTGGATTTTCACACTAGCTTTTCTTAGCGGGAAGTGCGTCCTTTCGGATTTTCACACAGCCTTATGCCTAATTTTTGCCTGAAGTAAATCCGACTTACTCCAGCGGCTTATATTTGCCTTTTATTTTATTCTCTTTGGCTTTTATTTTCTTTGTTTTTCTTTGTTTCCCCTATCAGATTTGGTTGCAGGAGAAATTAAAGCTTTTGTCAGAGCCCCCTCCTAGAGTCATCAATCAGTACTCTGCGAAGTGTTTCCTCCCTCGACGTCATCTGTATTTACCTGGGACTCCTGACGAGTGCATTAACAGATTCAGTGAGACATCAGACGATGATGTTAGCTTTACGCACGCTTGGCTTCCCTTGTCCGGTGCAGTTATTGATGGGTTTTCAGGATGTGTTCCCTTATGCGGGCTCCGTGAGGTGACCTTCTACATCACGGCTCGTTGCTCCTATCAACTCGGAGTAACTCAGGATGTGGTGAGACTCCCTTTATCTTTTTGAGGTGGAGTTCTTTCTGCGACCTTTGCCTCCCGCTATCATGAGTTTTGGAGCCGACTTCTATTGAAAACCGTCATACCTTTGTTCGGGAACCATTCTACCATCTCTACCAGGGCATACAAAAGATGGATACTTAGCCCGACGGCTGATAACCGAACCCGACGACTGAGGCATTTGGCCAGCGAGGGTAGTAGTAGGGCATAGTTTAGCTTTACATGCGTTTCGAGCAGTATGTTTCTTTTTAAAGCAGAGTTGGACAATAATGTAAATGAATAAATCAAACTTATTTCATTTCACAAATTTGTGTACATTTCAGTATGACTTCAGCATACATGATCGCTTTTTGACATTAATTCAATTATGTAAGACTACATTCATTCATGGAGCTAAATCTTGGCAGCATCAAACTCCTGTCTCCAATCAGCCCTCTCGGGTTTTCATGATTGGATATTTTCTCTCAAGCCTCTAATTTTTGCCAAGGATACCTTTTTTCGGGTTTTACCCTGACGAGGCGCCCGATTTTAGCAGGGCCGCCTTTTTTCGGTTTTCGACCTGCGGGGCTTTTATTCTCTTCTTTTGATTTTGGTCTTTAGCCATGGAACCTTTTGAGTCTGTCGACATTGATCGGTTCCTTGAATTCATTACCATCGCTATCCGATAAGATTGTAGCTCCTTTGGATAACAGCTTCTTGAGGATATATGGCCCTTCCCAAGTTGGTCTAAATTTTCCTCTGATATCCGGTATGCCTGGTCTTACCTGTTTGAACACTAAATCCCCCTCCTTCAGTGGATGCTTTTTCACCTTTTTTCCAAATGATCTGGCCAGCCTTTTCTGATAGATCTGATTATGATAGTAAGCTTTCATCCTGCTCTCATCTAATAAGTTCAAATGCTGTAACCTCTCTTGTATCCATTCGACTTCCGGAATCTGAGCTTCCATGACTACTCTCAGTGATTTAAGCTCTACCTCAACCGGCAGCACTGCCTCTATTCCATAAACCAAAGAAAACGGAGTAACGCCTGTAGACGTCCTTACCGTCGTTCTGTAACCCCACAATGCAAAGGGAAGCTTCTCTGCCCAGTCTTTGTAGGTTTGGACCATCTTGGCTAGGATCCTCTTCACATTCTTATTGGCGGCCTCTACTGCCCCGTTAGCTTGTGGTCGATAGGGGGAGGATTTGTGGTGCTCGATCCCGTTCTTCTCAAGAATCTTTCTGGTTTCCCCCATGAATTGCACCCCGTTATCAGACACTATGTGATACGGGAGGCCATATCTGCATATCAGATTTCTTTCAATGAACCTGGCCATGTCTCTTGCGTCGATCTTCTTAAAGGACTCCGCCTCCACCCATTTTGTAAAATAGTCAATTGCAACTATTATATATCTGTGTTTGTTGGATGCCGTAGGGTGGATTTCTCCAATAATGTCTATTCCCCAAGCAGCGAATGGCCAAGGTGACGTTAGGCTGTGTAGCTCTGACACTGGCAAATGCCTTAAGTCTGCGTATTGCTGGCATAGCTGGCACTGCTTGACATATTTTGAGCAATCATTATCCATCGTAAGCCAGTAGAAGCCTTGCCTCATGATCTTTTTGGCTAATGTTAGCCTATTCATATGGGCTTCGCATATTCCGGCGTGTGTTTATACCATTACCCTCCTGGCCTCTTTTTCGTCCAAACACCTCAATTGGATACCATCAGCTTGCCGTTTGTACATTATCCCATTTATACAAATGAACTGGGTAGACAGCTTGCGAATCATCCTTTGAACCTTTTCGGTAGCCTCCTCTGCAAATGTCGCATTCTCTAGGTAATTCATAATGTCATGATAACATGGCTTTCCATCCGCCACTTGTACTTCCATAACTGATCTCGATTCAAAGCTAGGTCTCTCAGAACTATAGATTAAAACTGGCTTCATGTACACCCCTTAAGGGTTATCCCACATTGATACTAGCGTGGCGAGCGCATCGGCTAACTGATTTTCATCCCTGGGAATGAAATGGAATGTGCATACTTCGAATTGACTGCTCAGGTCTCTCAAGTGCCGGATATATGGCACTAGCTTCTCTTCTTTCACGGCCCATTCACCTCGGATTTGATTGACCACCAAGGAAGAATCACCAAACACTTCCACATTCTTCGCTCCTAAAGCTATTAACGCCTCCAATCCAAAAACACATGCTTCGTATTCAGCTTCATTATTGGTAGCCTTGAATCTCAACTTTTTCGCCAAGGGAAGCTTTTCATCATCCGGGGTTATCAGAATGACTCCTACTCCTGCCCCTTTGTTATTCATAGCTCCGTCAAAGTGTAATTTCCAACCTTGAATCCCGATAGCTGCCACATCTTCATCTGGAAAGTTAAACTCATATGAGTCTCCTTGGATCGGGTGTTCTGCTAGAAATTCCACCACTGCACGCCCTTTGATGGTGTTCCGGGTGAGATACTCCACATCAAATTCTTGAAGTAACAGCAACCACCTACCCATTTTCCCAAGCAAAGATGAGGCCTCTTGCAAATATCTCAGGGGATTCTGCCTCGCGACTGCCTGCACTTTGTAAGCATGAAAGTAATGTCGTAACTTCTTAGAAGCCCAGATTATTGCAATGCAAATCTTTTCTACCTCTGTGTATTTGACTACGTAGGCTAAGAATTTCTTGTTGAGGTAATAAACAGCAAATTCCACTCTAACATCATCCTCTTGGGCCATCATAGCACCTACATAATTGTCCTCTATGGCTAGGTATAGGATCAGCGGCTTGCCTGGCCGTGGTGGTCTCAGTACTGGTGGATTCAATAAATATTCTCTGACAGCATGAAAAGCCTTTTGACAACTCTCGTTCCATACTACTGGTTGATCTTTTCTGAGTAGTTTAAAGATTGGCTCACAGATCAAAGTAAGCTTAGCGATAAATCTACTGATGTATTGCAACCTGCCCAGAAAGCTTCTTACATCCTTCTCTTTCTGCGGTATCGGCATTTCTCTGATGGCCTTAACCTTATCCGGGTCAATCTCAATCCCCCTTTTACTAACTATGTGTCCTAGCAGCTTCCCTGAGGTAACACCAAAGATACACTTTTTAGGATTCAACCGCAAGTTGTACTTATCTATCCTTCGAAAGAACTTTTCCAGGGCTTCAAAATGGCCTTCTCTAGTGGCTGATTTGATCATCATGTCGTCCACGTATACCTCTACCTCTTTATGAATCAATTCATCCAATATCTTCGTTGCCATCCTCTGATAAGTGGCCCCTGATTTTTTAGGTAAAAAGGCATCACGCGATAAGCATAAGTCCCCCACTCCGTGATGAAGGCCGTCTTGATCCGATCAATTATTTCATTAAGAATTTGATTGTAGCCCGTGTAACCATCTCCGAAGCTATACATCTCACAAGCAGCAGCGCTGTCTATTAGTACATCTATATGAGGCAATGGAAAATCATCTTTTGGACAGGCCTTATTCAGATCCCGATAATCCACACATACTCTTACTTTGCCATTCTTCTTGGCTACAGGGACAACATTGGCCAACCATGTTGGGTATTGCACCTCGACTAGAAACTTGGCTTTGATTTGCTGGCGAATCTCTTCTTTCACTTTCTCCGCCCATTTCGGCCTAAGCCTTCTCAACTTTTGCTTAACAGGTTTATGGTCTGGATAGGTGGGGATAGCATGCTCTGCGACTTTTCGATCGATTCCTGGCATATCTTCATAGGTCCAGGCAAAGACTTTTTCATATTTCTTTAAGATTCTCTCAAATTTTTCTCTCTCTTCAGGAGTTATATCTGATGCTATCAAAATTTCTTTTGGATTTTCTAGGGTTCCAAGATTGAATGGAGTAGCATCAGTTGAATCAATATCAAATATGGATGGATAATGATCATGATCATGCATAGTGAAATCATCAGAAACATCACACAAGTAAGCAAAACCATTCAATTTATTAATAAGATTGAAATTGTCATTAACATCATTGAAAAGTTTTGGAGCAAAAGGAAAATCTAAACTATTTTCCTCTTCCTCCTCTGCTAGTGTATCTGCCGCAGTCGACGTTTCCGCATCACATCGGCCCTTTGGAGTCTCCTCATTCACCTCCCGCACAGCTTCCTCTATCTTGGCCTTTCCTTTCAGCTGGGTGGTTATCATCTTTTCAGTAATTATTTCTTCTAGCGTCTCGCGGTCCCAAATTGTCCTACTGGTCATGATTTCTTCGTCCCAAAACCTCTGCTGGCTTGATTAATCCAATGCCCCAGTCATAGACATCATTGAAAACCTCGAACCCTGGCACAATTCTTCCATCCAGCCACTGCAGTTCATTTTCTCCTGTATAGGCACATGCTGCGGTTGCTGGCACAAAGGTCTTCCGAATATGGGGAACTTCCATTTTTGACTTCTCGCCTTTCTTTACAGCACCTGTATATCCAAGACCCCTCTTGTCTTTTTGACCCTTAGTGGTAACGGCTGTCGATATCCCTTGAGAATTCTTGCCCAGTCCTGCACCAGGGAGGAATGACATTTTCTTCATCATATTCAATACCTGGGGGCTTTCTTCCTTCTGCTCTTCTTTGCCTATCATGGTGACATGAAACCCATTAAACGGCTGTCTGGCTATCTCCAGTACTGAAACCTGATTCTCTCGTGCAGCCTTTATAGTCACGATCTGGCCTTCGTGAGGTATCTTTACCATCTGATGCAGTGTAGAGGGGACTCCTCCAAATCTATGAAACCATGGTCTGCCTAGCAAAGCTGAGAAATTGGCGGGTATGGGCAACACCACAAACTCTACTTCTGACTCTACCGGTCCCGTTTTCACCACCGCTGTGAAGGTTCCCGAAGCCTGCCTATGCGAGTTGTCATATGCCATGATGGTAAGATCAGATTTTGCCAACATATCCTCTGTTAACCCAAAAGCTGCTATTGCTACCTGTGGGCATACATTTATGGAAGAACCATCATCTACCATCACACAGGCGGTATGCTTTTGGTTAATCTGTGCCCTTATGTACAGAGGGCGATTATGGTTGCGACCTTCTGCCGGCAGATCCGCACTGGTAAAAACAACATTCTCTCCCGATCCTCCTTTTACTACCTCTAGAAGTTCCGTAGGTGAAATGGTTGTAGCCACAGCTGCTTCGCACAAAGCCTCCACCACCTTCTGCCTATGTGATGATGACTGTCTCAGAAGATCCCATATTGAAATCTGAGCCGGCGTCTTTTTTAGTTGCTTGACAATCGGATCTTCCTCCGGCTCCTTTCGCCTTCTGTCCTCAATTGGCTCTTGTGGCTTCTCCACTTCCAGGGCTATCCTTCCACTCCGGGTCATAGCTCCCACTTCTTTCCTCTTTGGTTCTTCTCCTTCCTCTTCCGAACCCCAAAGGTCAAAAAATGTTTCCAAATCATCATTTTCAGTTCCACTATCATCAGTGGACCAGTAATCGATCACTGTAGCGGGAAGCCCTTCTTCACTCCCCTGATAGAGGCTCGTGACAGCAGTGTGGATATCGTTGCCGTATAATTCCTTCAGCACAAAGTTCTCGAGCAAACTGGACCCGATCATATTCACTGGCGGAGGCATATTATTGTACCCAGCTTTCTTTTGACCCCCTCTCTTTTCTGGATCTGTGATCTGTTTTGAGTCAATCAAATCCCGAATTGCGTGCCTCAAAGTCCTACAGTTGTCGGTTACATGTCCAGTGTGCTGATGATATGCACAATACTCATCGTCTTTATGTCCTGGTGTGCCTTGAGTTCTCGCAGGTCTAGGCGGTAGAGGTTGCAGCTTATTCTCTTTCATCAGTCTTCTTAGTACCTATGATAAGGACCTCCCGAGATTGGAAAAATGTCTCGGAGTGGCGTTTGTAGTTGACACCTCAGCAATCTTCCTTGTACCACTAGCAGAACTTGTTGGTCTACCGGCCCCTTGACTCCCACTACCTCTCTTAGGATAGTTCTCATTTCCTGCTTTCCTAACAAGGTACTCTCCTTCGGCCTCAATGGCGATGTCCTTCAGGGACTCCCAATCTTTTAGTCCTTTCATCCTTAATCCATCCCTCAAATACGGGCTCGCATTTTTAATGAATAACCGTATTTGATCCTGGGTATCTGGTTTCCTCTTCATTTCCATCACCAGATTCCTCCACCGGATTAGATACTCATGGAAGGACTCTCCTACTCTGTGCTGTAATAGTTCCAGGTCCTTCAGGGTTACCTCCATTCTTGTACTACAATCATATTGCCTCAAAAATTCTTCTGTCAATAAATCCCAGTCTTTCTTAGTTCGGCGATCGAGCCCGTGATACCAATCCACTGTCGGGCCCGTCAAGCTCAAGCAAAAGTACTCAATTTTTTGCTTCCTCGTCAAAGTGGTGCCTTTCATCACCAATGAGTGCTGCTTTATATGTGCTAGGGGATCAGAAGTACCATCAAACTTTGGCACGTCCGGAATCTTAAAGTTCATTGGGACTAGATCTTCTCCTTCTAACTCTTTATCCTCAGTATTCACTCCTTGGCCCTTTGTCAACATCCTCGTCATAGCTTCAAATCTCTCTTCCACCTTCCTCCAGATGGCCTCTTCAATTTGAGGGGCTTTCCCTTTCTCAGACATACGTTCCTCATATTCCTCGTCTTCCCAATCATCATCCAGCCTCGGGACAGGTCTTCCCTTATGTGCCCCCGAAGTAGTAGCTCTTAGGTTCACGAGTGGCGGGCGAGTTTCATCTTGTGGGTCCTCTCTAACCTCTTCCCTTTCATTATTCCTCACAGGAGGAGGCTATGGGTTCTGCGGGGCTGCTTGTTGACCCATTGCGGCTATCATTGCCAACATCCGGTTCTCAAACTCTTCCAACCTTCAGCCCACTTCCTCTGCTTTCATTGCCCTGGTGGCCTCTGCCCCTCTCGGTGAGTTTGCCATTTCTTCGGGTACAGAAAACCGATCTGAAGTGGCGTAACTGGTCTCAGAAGAATTGTCCGGATACTCTATCCTTTCTGGTAACTCGAAAAATGGATTCCTGCGTAGCCGTCCCCTGGACCCCCTTGTCCACCTAGGTGAATCTATAATGGCTGAAAAACACAGGGGTCAGGATGATGCATGATTGTGCAAAAATAATGCATGATCGTGCTATGCAACACTCACAAGCCACATGCAAGCACATAGGTCCTTCCAACCTTATTACTCCCGCACACGAGGTCATAGTCTCTTTCCTAGGTGGGATTGGCCCATGGGTCAGTCTGGGGACCCGATGAACGCGTATGGTGCACGGTGAAAATCCGGCAGTATAACCTCTCCTAACTAATGCACAGGCGGATGGGTTATGATCATTATGTATTTAGGCAATCCGAATAAGGCATCCTGGGCCTATCGGGGCATGAAAACCTTTGATTAGGTGACAAGTCAAACTATCAGGGTTTGTCCAATACATAATGATCCATACAGCAAGCATCATATTAAGGTTCATACCACTTAGGGGAAGTAACTATTTCAATTTACATGAGCTTTAGTCAAAGGGTGGTGTTACTTTAGGGCTACCCAAGCATGGTCCCTGCCAACGGGTCTAGCTCATCACGAGCGTAACGACCGATCGGGTCACCATTTAATATACCATGATGGTACGAGGCTTGGGCTGGTGATTATCCTTAACACTTTCCTAAATTGAGTGAAAATAGGGTCGTGCTTCGGGAACGCACCGGGGCTAAAAGAGGGACCAAACTAGAATAGATCTAAGGCTCTAATGCGATGTAAATGCAAATTTTGAAAGATGGTGAAATTTCTAAGCTAAAATCTAATTGTAAATTTTAATCAAAGTACTTTCGAATCAAAGTCTCGAGTATGTCGTCCCCAGTGGAGTCGCCACTGTGACGCGCGCCGAACC
This sequence comes from Excoecaria cochinchinensis, assembly GCA_947683425.1. NCBI lineage: Eukaryota > Viridiplantae > Streptophyta > Magnoliopsida > Malpighiales > Euphorbiaceae > Excoecaria > Excoecaria cochinchinensis. The sequence goes on from CANTUQ010000119.1 coordinate 22,550,109, forward strand.
CCGTCTCCTCCCAAAAGCCCGCTTTAGGGCGATCAGGAAAGGTTCATAAAACTTGTAAGGTATTTACAAGTGCGTCTATTTTGGGCAACAATGAGGTTTCTTGGAGTCGCCACCCAATAGAACATTGGGAAGGGTCGTCTAGCCTTATCGAGCCTAAGACGGCGCATACATATCCATTTTGAGCTAGCAAGAGGGATCTTGGAGGCCTCATCCTCTACTCCCCTAGAGCCTAGGATTGTGTATTTAAGCCTTTTGGTGGGACTCAAGAGGTGTCTTGAAAGTCCTAGACCTCTCGCCTCTTTGAGTCCCAAAGACCAGTGTGAGTTCGGGACTTCTCATTTATTCGTACTTTGATTAATTTTACAATTATATTTTGAATTTATTATTTCACCAACTTTCCACACGATGCACGTTATTAAAGGCACGATCATTCACATCCAAAGCGGTAAATAGAAGCAAAAATCAAGATAAAGTGTTCGAAATAAATTACAATAACACTAGGAGCGGAATACAACTCCCATTTATAAAAGTGCGATACATGCATAAAACGGGATATTCATTGGAATGAGGACTTTGGTCCTACCATACGTATTTATTACAAAAATGGTTTTTTATGAAGTGTCAATTTTATTGGCTGAAATGGGACATTGGTCCACCATTTTTGGGAAAATCTCTAGGTTTAATTATTAAAAAGCTTTTGGTCCTTTTTACCTTAACGACGTTAAAACCATTTCCATAACAGCATAAATAAGAGCTAAAGGATAAAAAAATGAACCTGAATAGAGATCCTCAGGATGGCGCAACCACCATCTCTCACAACTCCAACTTTCAATGGTCAGAAAAGAACTCACAAGGATAAACATGTTAGCAAAAACGTGAATAAAAATAAAAGTGAGAAAATTCTAATAGAAACAAGTTAAGAGATAGGATTTTATGAGATAAAAAATGAGAATTTTGCCTAGGGACGGCTACCTGGATCGTGCCGGCAGCCATCCCTAGTGAGGGGAAAACAAATTAAAGAACCTCTTAAATCTTTTGTAAAAAAAGGGTAATAAAGTATATTTAAAAATCAATGTAAATCAAATTAAATTATACAAATGTTAATCCAGAATGTTTACCCTCGGATTTTACCTTTTAGGGTGGATGTCGAATGATTTTGTCCCCGTGTACCTCGCAAGGATCAAAGAAGAATCAGATCAAAGAAAGAAGATTTATGTTGTTCTTTCCTTGATAATTTGATAGCGATCGTGTGTTCCAATTAGTTATATTGATGGAAACGACTGAATTTTATCACCTCAATTTGACTTAATTCGTAAGAAAAAAAATTGAGGAAATCAATTAATTAAAAGAAGTTTTATCGAAATAAAACTCTGCAAATGAATAGAGATTTATAAACTTTTTGCGTAATTTGCTCACAGAAAAACCTTTTTCTAAAAAGCAATTTTCTCCAAAAAAATATTTGATAGCTTTTTTCTAAATAAAATCTCTCTAAAATTTCTCTCTTTTTCCAAATTCCTTCCAATTTTTCTAACACCTAAAACTGAAATTTGATCCTTTATTTATAGGGTTTTATGAGATAATTAAGATAAACCTCTATCTAAAGTTTGAATTTTAAAAGGACTTTAAAATTCAAGTTTTAGATAAATTCTATCCCTATTTTGAAAAGAAAAGAGATTAAATTTTATCCAATCTAGCGTGATCCGGTCAGTTACCGTACCGACGGGCTTCCTTGCACCTACCGACGGCCGTCCCTACTAAGGGCAAATGCGGGAAACTGACTAGGGACGGGCATCCCTAGATCGCCATGGATCCGTCCTTACTATGCCTAGGGACGGGTATCACCCCAAGTAGGGACGGGCGTCCCTACACAGACGGGATGCCCGTCTGTGGAGCAAAACTCCCAATTTTACCCAAAATTTATCCAATTCTTTCAAAACTCCATGCTATAGAAAAAGATTTTGATCCTAACCGAAAGACGAAAGCCTCCAAATTTCATCCCCTTACTCGAAAATCGACATTGATCTCTTCATCGGGTAACTCTGATCTGGACTGCCTCAAGACCCGATGTCTACACCTAGCCACCAAAGATTTTCCCCTTTCATCAACTAATAAATGTCCCTTACTATCACAATCACTACAATCTTCCAAAGGAGGCATCTCATCTTCACTATGGTCTGATTCAGAAACAATTTTCCCATCACCCCTAGCTATTATTACACTTTTATTAGGACAGTCACGTACCATATGCCCCTTACCCAAGCATTTAAAGCATTTAATCTCTCTACTAGGAGTTAGAGTATTAGGGTTACCTTTTACAACTTTGGATGGTGATTGGACAGCTCTTGAATCTTTGGAACCCGAATTTGCCCCATAAGATTTGGATCCCCTAAAGTCTTTTCTATCCTCCCCTTTAGTCCATCTAGATCCCAAACTATCCCTTGAGTTGTTGCTGGTTTGGTTGAAGCTCCCACTCTTCTTCTGTTTTTCAATTTTCATTGCCATACTCAATATTTCCTCCATGGAATCAAACCTATAAAGCTCTATGACATTAGCAATCTCCTTATTTAACCCACCTAAAAATCGAGCCATGGTTACCTCTTCATCCTCCTCAATGTTAGCTCTAACCATGCACATTTCCATTTCCTTATGATAGTCCTCTACTGACCTACCCCCTTGTACTAACCTATGTAACCTTTCATGTAACTCCCTAAAGTAGTGTGATGGCACAAATCATTTTATCATGGCCTCCTTCATATCCTCCCAACTACTAATAGGTCATCTACCCACTTTCCTTCTACCCAAGTTCAATTGATCCCACTAAAATAGTGCATAATCAGTAAACTCCACAACTGCTATCTTCACTTTCTTCTTCTCAGAATACTTATTACAATCAAAGATCATTTCAACCTTCCTTTCCCATTCTAGGTACTCTTCAGTATTATTTCTACCCTTAAATGGAGGAATATTAAGCTTAATGTTACCTAAATTCCCATCCAATCTCTCACTAGTCTCTTCTTCATCTAAATCTTCTAAGTCAGCACTTACATTTTCATCAGTCCATCTGCCTCTCCTTACTGTTCTCCTAGATGTACTATTTGAACCCAATTCTAGCCTTTCTATTCTATCATTCATATTCCCCATGTCTCTCATGAATTTTTCAAATGTACCATGCATAGCTTGAATGGAGAACACTACCTCGTCGAGAGTTGCTACCCTTTTACCCGTTTCTTCAGTCATGATTGAAAAATCTGTAAAAAGATGTTAGATAATAACCTCACACACTCCATTACGTGTTTACACTCAAAGGATATCACTCCTCTCGTGTTTCACTCAAATAAGGCTTTTATCCTCTTAATGTACTCACACACTCTTCCCTTTTACCACTCTAATTGTAACTTTAAAATTACACTTCAGAATTCAATTCACAAACCAAGAATTTGAGTATGTTTTAGAAAGCAAGGAAATAAGCAACTAATAATAAAAGAAAGCTCAAAGCTAGAAAAGAAGACACCAAACAAAATGGAGGTGGTACACGGACAAGACTGGTATACCACATGATTATATCAAAATTAGAGTATTAGAACAAGCAAAGATACTCTAACAACGTGAACGAACAAAAGCAAGCTTAAAACAAGAAACAAGCAATAAGAATTAAAAAAAATGACAATTTGGATAAAATGTATGAATCTGATTCACTACAAAGTAAACCAAATATAGAGCCTAGTTATTCTACCCAACAAAGCAAGAAAATAACAAAAAAACCTAATTATACTAATTAAGACAGAATGCACTCAAGACAATTCAACTTAGAGCCAAAAATGATGAATAGGCCGAATGGTGTATCAAGCTCTAATTAATGTGTCATGTTGTGTGCAAAATGATGGCAAAATGGTATCAAAATGATGGCAAATTGGTAGAAAAATGATGGCAAAATGATACCAAAATGGTGTAAAAATTATTTCAAAATGGCACCAAAATGATACCAAAAATGGATAGCAAATGATAGAAAAATGTTACCAAAAATGGATGCTAAATGATAGAGAAATGATACAAAAAATGGTAAGCAAATGACAGGAAAATGATATCCAAAATTGTAAGCAAATGGTAGCACAAATGAATCCTTATCCGAATTGGATAATAATAATCAAAGGTGGTTTAGGATTAAGTTTTCCTATTCCCAAAACAGATAGGATTAATTTTTTCCTATTACTTAAAGGATTCCCACCTCTATTTAGAAAAGGATTAATTGATGCCCCTATTCCTCAAGCACTTAGGATTAAATTTTCCCACATATTAATGGATTTGGATTTTCCCTTTTGCTATAAATATACTCCCTTGGCCGAATTTCTCCCTACAATTTTCTCTTTCTCTATTCTTTTCTTTCACGTTTTTTTTTCTCTTCTTTTTTTTAAAGAAATAACAAGTAGACTACAACTACCAAATATCTCAAGCCCAATGTGATCAGAGTTCAAATTCAGTTTTCTAAAGCTCCATTTCAAAGCGCAAAAACTTCAAAGTGAAAAATGGGGGTTTAAATGTCGTTTTTAACGTCCGAACAGAGCAGTTACATAGGGCAAAGCTAATGATGATTGTAGAGCTCCAAATTTCCTTTCCGAAAACATATTATACTAGCAAAACGGACACCCGAGTTAAAAGTTATGGCCTTTCGAATTTTTTTTTTTTCAAATCAGCAAACTAATCTCTAATCTTCTTCTAATAGGATTTGGATTCAAAGCAAAGGATGTTCAAGATTTCGGTTCATGGCTATTTCACGAATTCAAGGTAAAGGTAAGACAAGAAAAAAAAAGGCTAATTTAACACACAAAAAGCACAATTAACTAAGAAACTTAATGCAACCTAATTCGGCATAAACATAAAGAATTCAAAGAAAAGAAAACACAAACCTAATACTAAGATAAATAGGAATTTACCTTACTTTTGACTCTGATACCAAATGATGCGGAACCCAATAGCTAACAAGCTAGAAACCCACACATACAAGATGGTTAGCAAAGAACAAATTAGATAAAAACCCTCCCTATTGAACCCCCAAACAACTTATGAATGGAAACGCAAATAATTGGGAATTTAGAACGAGAAAAATGCAACAATTCAAAAGAATTGATAAGTTAATCAAGTTCTTGATGCAATAGAAAAAAAAAAAGCAATTCACTCTCAATCAAAGCAAGAAATTTTGTCTATGCCAAGAAAATATCATTCAAATCTGATTTTTACAATGTCTTAAGAGCTATTTATATCCTCCTAATTTAACCTAACCCTAATTAAGCAAATAAGGCCTTTCAAACAAGTAGGCCGAATTCCACATGGGCTGAACAAGCACTATAAGCCCAATTACATAAGTAATAGTCTTAACTTGAAATAAAACCCAATAAATAAAAGAGTTGGCTAAATTTCAAACCCAAAATAAAAAGGCTAAGTAACAACCCAGCTAGCTAAACTAAACCCATTTAAGAAAGCCCAAAATGCCTAGCCCAACTTTACAACTTAAATATGTCATGTGACCTTTTCAATGAAGCACATGACTTGTACAATTAAATCCCAAGTTGTATAAAACCCAAAAATGAATTAAGTTGGCCCAATTCCATCACAAGCTTCCAAAAAGCTATGTACTTTATAAATGCCTCCTTCAAGTTCTCTTTGACACCTCTCAAAGGCATCTTCATGTAGCTCTTGAGTAACAAAGCCTTGCACATAGGCTGTGTAGCACCCTAACACCCCCTGGAAGGATATCGGGGTGCCACACGAACTCTAACGCGTACATATACGTATACTAGCGAAAGCGATAACAAAATGCACTTCAATACCAAATAATAAAATTAAATAACACTTGGGCCCAACATGCATTTTACAAATATTTTACATATTACAAAACTATTGTCATTTTACTTTACATATTCGTTTATGTACATATATTACAATAAACTTTACATGTAACAACTATACTCTTTTATCACATAATGATGTTACTCAAAACATCACAAACTCTATTTCTATCTTATACAAAAAGAGATCAAAACAAAACTCCTAGTGGCCTTGATCCGCAGATGCCCGCTCACTGATCTGAACCTGTAAACCTACATGGAAACAAACATCTGTGCTAAGCGATAATGCTTAGTGGGGATGAAAATAAAGCATAGGACTTCTACCGAAGTCGCACACACATCACATGCATCATTTATACCTTCATGCTCAATACAACATCAGTATTCACATAGTCTATACAATCTTATGTTCACATGCATATGAGCTTATTCATTTACAGATCATTTTCACATGCATATAAACTCATTTTCATTAACAGGTCATGTATACATATTCTCATTCTCAAGCAAAAGCATATATACAAAACAAGACTTACACATCAACTCTGGTACACTTCAAAACATATAATAGGAATAGCCTGAAATCCTTTAGTTGTGGATACGGGCGCTATATAAAAAGAAGACTGAAGTCTTAGAACATGTACTATATCATATCTGTATCCATATGACCATCTCGGAGGTCGGCCGCTTCACCCAAACGGGGAGGTCGGTAGCAGCTGCGCGGTAACCCTTTATAAGCATGCTTATCTATCCACTGCTATGACTTTCAGGCTGTACATATAAACTCTATACGCTATATCATATACATTATATCTCTCAAGCATTATAACATGATCCAATCCTATATAATCAATATCACATGGCATGTCATGCTTAATAATCAAAAGGAATGTAAACATTTAGGTTCATTGTCGCGATTGCGACAAGAAGTCACGCTCGCGACAGAAGCCAGATAGCATAAAGACTCTATAAATTATACCAAAAGCATTACAATAACTCAAGCATTATATAACAATTAAGATCACAGAGCATGTCGTGTTCAACACTAACTCTTATGCCGTGGCATTATTTAGCTAGATAACTAATCTAGTAATCATTTGGTAAACCTAAACATGCATGGTAAAGACCACGAAAACATTCCGGGGTAATACGGGTTCAATTCGGGGAGAGAAACACCTAAAAATATACAAATTAGTTGAGGGGAAAGGTGGGGAATTGATTCATGTCAACCATTGGCTCTAAATCAAGAGGAAAAGCACTCTTATGACTTGTTCTGTCATGCTCGCGACAGAAGGCTCTGTCAGGAACCTTCATGAGACTGCTTCTCACCTTAAACTTGTATCATCTAAAGTGACCTCTAAAAGTCATTTTTTGACAAAACATCCTTCTTCAAAATTGTTCCTTAGGAAGTTTGATTTCAAATGGGAAAAGTGTCAGGTAAATTGGACATAAATAAAGTCAGATATAGTCTAAACAATACGAACTGCTCAAATGAATCGGCCAAAGTAGAGACACCTCCGTTTTGGCCAATTTTTAGGGTCTTAGAGTAGGCATTTTCTCAAGGTCATTTCTGGGAATTTTGTAGGAATAGAAGTAATGTTCCTAATGGCCCAAGAATCACTCAATTTAGAGATCTAAAACTCTACTTATGGCAAAAACAGTACACAGAGGTCAGATAAAAAATGAGCAGAATTTGCCAAAACCAAACTTTATCATCACAACTATATGGTAACCCGTCTAACAACATCAACACACATTCAAATGATCAACTTACATACTTATAAACATATATACATATCTCATAAGCACCGCAAGCAATCAAAATGAACGTCTAACAAATATACTCTAAAAGAGCAGTTGAGCTAATTAAAGCTCATCAAGCACCTCTCTATTCGAGCATGTCTCTATTCAAACATATTTCATGTAAACACATGCAAGAATAATAAAACCACACTCGATCCCAACCTCTAGGTAGCTTGATCTCAGCTCTCTATTCAGTTCCAATCTTCTCTTTGCCTTTATCTACTCTCTTGTCCACAGCTTTGAACAAACCATACCAAAACACTTGAGTTAATCCTTATTTCTACTTTAAATAAAAAACAGGAATATAGGAAGAAAAAGGAGGTCAGCTCAAAAGACTAACTAAACTTACCTCTCAAGAACCCATTCAACCCTTCTCTTATTCTTCCAACCAATCCAAGAGTACCAACTTAAGGTAAACCAAAAGAGAAGAAAGAAAAGCAAAGGAAATGGGAAAGGAATGGAGCACGGCAGAAACCAATGGAAAAACTAGAAGAATGAAAGCCAAAAGCAAGAGTAACGTGGGACAAAAGGAAAAAAATGGAGTAGCTGGTCAATGCTCATCCACAAATTAAATTCCCAATTTCCAAAATTAAATACATGTATATCTCTTTAGCCACTTAATTCTTTTAATTCATATGTATCTCTTTGACAAATATATGTATTTAAATAAACCAAGTGTCAATCTCCTATGATGCCATGTGTCAAAAGCCCCATCAACCACACCCACAAAAACACAGCTGTGTTCTACCCAAAAGCACAGCTGTTCGTTCATGCAAACTCACTTATGCATGCATTCTGCGGGAGGGTTCTGTCGCGCTGGCGACAGAATGCTCGCACACAACACCTACTCTTCTTCTCAAGCCACACTTACACCATCGAAACCTTACACCCCCCAAACACTTACAAATACGAATAATCACAGCTTGGTACACTTCTAAACTCATCGTAACCCGACAAAATATCATCAGATCTTTTAGGGCCAAATCGGGGTGTTACAGGTTGTCATAGCCATCTTTAGCTTCCTAGCTTGCCCTCTTGTGATTGGACCACTTAGCATCTTGAAAGGGTCTTTAGTGGTTGGCTGATCCGTATCATATTCCCACTATAACAAATGCATATACACAATTCTATCTCATAACACAACATGCACCTAATATACACAATTCAAAAACACATGCACAACTATAGGGCACATGATCCTAACCTCTTAAAGCAACCGAACACTTCCAAAATCAGACTTTCTCCTTTCCCTTCTCCCTTCTTCTAGCCTCAGCTTCTTGCAATACCCAAATAAAACACAATCCCTTAATCCAAATTCTCAAACACAAACCACAAAGAAAAGGGGTAGAAGCAAAAATTCAAACCCAAATACACTTACATCTCAACTTTAATTATTTGTAATACTCATCAATCCACTTTAATATGCAAAAATTAACCCATAAACCAAACAAAACTCAAAGAAAGAAGAGTGGAGAGAATGGAAACCGAGAGAAAGAGAGGGAAATAGAGCCAACTTTGCATGTAATCCCATTTGAGACAGAAAACTCCACTAACAATCCCTTATATTGCATGAATAATCCATGCGGCACTCCCTTACAAAGCCACTTGTCACTCATAACCACTATTCCACTAACATGCAAAGTTACACTTAAAGTCCATGTCAATTATCCCTCTAAGTCCCTAAAATCCACTTCTGTAACACCCCCTACCCATACGTAGGCGATCCCATCCAATAAGGAGTGAGATGCCGTATGAGTCAAGGTGCTATCACACAAATACAATATAAATCATACAATTCATACATAACATACATACATAAATACGGGGTAATTAAAACTTTGCGAACCAACAGGAGCAACAACTGATCATACATTAATATAACAAAAATCATTACAATAATGTTCTTATCAAACTTGCTGACACAAGAGATAATTACATATCCAAAATAAACAAATGTGGAAGCTACTATAAAAATTGATACATGAGAGTTCTATACAAAAGAATCATCAAAGATTACAAAAGCTAAGCCCTACACTGAACCTTCCTGTGTTGGCTCTATTGACGGCGACTCTCCCAAAGCAAAACATTTTCTGCACCTGCACGGGTAAAAACACCATGCTAAGCGATAAACGCTTAGTGGGGAAACACACAAGCAATATGGACGGCCATTCACAATAGTCGTCGAGGTATAACACATTCACAATGGTAAATGTAGATAATCATAGCAAGTAAATATATATTCTTGCATATAAAAGCCATACTTTCGATAACATATGCTCACATCCATATTCACATTCATAATTACATTAACTGATCATTCATCTCATTATAATACTCATTTGAATATCACATCCGAATAATCACACCGGAGCAAAATAAAGCAAACAGAACACCTGCTGACTCACCATAGTGGATAACGAGTATACGGATAGTACCTTATAGGTACGAATCGAATACTGACAGTACCTTACGGGTACGAATCGAAAACCATTTCATTTTATCAATTACAAAACATTTTACTGAGGGGACCTTAAACAAGATGCAAATACTGAGGGGTTCGCGAGGAACCAAACGGGGACCTAATTGGGGTCCAAACAGAACTGAGGCTGCAGCTATAAGACTCTATTAGGCATGCCTAACTATCCACTTACTTGACTCTAGCAGGTCATGCATAAACCAAATCTTGTTTCGAAACACAACATATAATTCACCCTGTATAATTCGCAATATAGTAGGCATATAAACACATTCATATAGCATACAGTAAGGATAAACCATGAAAAAAACATCTGAATTTCATTTTCCAAAAATGGGGCACGCTAGAAAAATAGGACAGGTCGGAGCCTCTGTCGCGCTCGCGACAGATGGGAAATGGGCACGAGTCATGCTGAGGGACACGACTCGTGTCCAATTCCTCCTCAACGTGCTCTGCATGTAACAACCCAAAATGGCCCTGGTCGGCTTTTGCATGCGAAGTCGGGAACTGAAAGGTATTTCAGTAATTAGTACATGAGAAAGTTTGGATAATAAGGACTAAATTGCAAAGAAAATAATTAAATAAGTTTAGTGGAGGAATTTTTGGTGTGTTTGTGGTGTATGGAAGTAGGGTATAAGTGGATTAAGAGGTTTTATAGTGTGGGTTATATGTATGGTGCCATGGATGTAAGTGGGTTTTAAGGAATGATATGGTGTCAGTGGTGTTTGGTGCCTTGAAGATATTTATTCAAGACATGGTTGTGTGTGGTTTGTGTATGGTGCTTAGAGTGGAAAGTCAAGTGAGTGGGAATTGTGGTCCAATAGGAGCTTGCCATGTGGCAATGGTTGGTGGGAGCATTGAATGAGGAATTGAAAGAAGTAGAGAGAGGGAAGGGAGTTGTAGTTTCCCGTAGAAGCCATATGGGTTTTTGGCCCTCTCTTTTCTCACGCCCTCTCTCTCTCTTTCTCACCTCCATTTTCTGCTCTCTCAAGTTTTGCTTTTGGGATTTTTCTTCCATCTTTGAGCTAGGGTTGAGTTTTGAAGGATTTAGAGGTAAGTGCTTGTGTTTGAGTTTGGGTTTCTCCATCTTCTTTTGCTCTTAGAATTCTGGTTTTGGATGTTGAGTTTGTTTTGATTTATGTGTTCTAGGTTGGGTTTGTGCAAGTTTTGGGCTTCAAGAGCAAGCTTAAAGGAAAAGAGAAAGTGGGCTTTTGAAGGTTGAAGATTGAAGCTTCATTTCAGGTTCAGTGTGTTTTGAATGCATGCAAGTGTTTGGGAGCTTTGATTTTACATTTGAGTTTTGAGTTGTGTTTGCCCATTCTCCTTCGATCATGAGTTTGTATTGTTCTTTGCTTTCCGGAAATTTGAGTGTTTGATATGGGTTTATGCATGAACTATTTTGGGTAAAGGTGTTAGTAATCCATGTATTTGATTGAGATAAATGTATATGTGGGTTGGCATTGAAATGCATGAGTTTGGGGATTTCTTTGATTTTGATGTTTTATGGTGATTTTAATAATCCTGTTCAGTTCTCTTTTGACCTCCATGTATTGTTTTTGTCATATCTATAGTTATAAAGCTCTAAATCGTATGATTATTGAGCCATTAGAACCACGACTTCCATGTCTCTAAAAGTCCTAGAAATATCCTTGGGCAAATTCTTGCTCTAAGATCCTGAAATTCTGATAACACCGTAGTGTCTCTAATTGTGTCGGGTTGTCTGACCAGTATGGGTTGTGGAGATCATATCTGGAGTTATAGATGTCATTTTGATCTGAAATTTGTTTCATTTGAAATTTAACATCCTAGTGAACATTTGTTAAGAAGGAAGTTGTGGCTAAAAATGAGGTTTAGAGGTCGGTTTAGGCAACACAAGTCCGAAGGCATAAGCAGTCTTTTGCGGGTTCTGAGATGAGCCTCCGTCGCGATCGCGACAAGGGTCGCGACCTCGCGATAGAAAAACCTATATTAGCCTTCATTTCTTCATTTTTGAGCCCTCGGTTGACCCGAATCAATCCCGTACCTTCCCCTCAGCTTGTTATGCATCTTTAGGGTAATTAAATGACTATGTAAGTAGTTATCTTTGGGAAAACTTATGAGTATGATTAAGAATTGGTGATTTAACAAGTGAATAATAATAGATATAATTCCATGAAGGTTGGTTTATGGATGAGTGTGGATATGTGTCGATCTCATGAGTAACTTAGGCATGTTGTACCGTATATATGAATGCATAACATGGGTGCGTTTGTGATGAATGACGAATAATGTTGTTATTATAGATTATGTAAATGGATATTGTTAGTGGCATGTTTTATCGAAATTCTTGATACGGATGTTGTGTTTATGTTGTCAATGATGTGTGGCTTGCGGGAGTTGAGGTAAGTTGATGTTTTGACGTTGGTTTGAGAATTGGGTGTTGTGAAGAGGGAATTTTCTGCAGAATTCTTGTGTAAGGGTTGGAATTCCCGACTCTGTCGCGAGCGCGACATCGTCGCGAGGTCGCGATAGAGCCTGGTGAAAGCAGCCCTCGCACGCGTTCGAGCTCTCCGTTGAGCCATGCAGCAAAGCCTCTGTCGCGAGCCTGACAGAGAGCTCGGTTGCCGAATTGTTTGGGTTGGCAGCTCACTGTCGCGAGCGCGATAGCGAGATGCCCTAGTTCCCTCGCGAGATCGCGAAGGTTGCCGTGATCGCGACATGGGCAAGTGGCCTCTGTCGCGAGCGCGACATCCATCGCGATCGCGACATTCCTGGTTTCCAAATTGAGTTTTATTTTGTGATTCCAATGTTTGAATTCCGAAATTTGTGATACCTTTAGGTTTATGCTTGGACTATTTTATGAAATATGTTAACACAAGTGGATGTATTATGCATGGGCAATGTTATGAATTATATGTATGTGAATCTATGTTATGAATATGCTTATACGTATGTATTTATACATGATATATATATATATATATACATGTGTGTGTTTTGAGATAATATGAAATGAATTGAATGGATTACGCTTAACCTGCTAGAGTCAGTTCAGTGGATAGTTAGGCATGCCTAATAGAGTCTTTCTGCTGCAGCTTCTGTTTCCGTTTGGACCCCGATCAGGTCCCCGTTTGGTTCCTCGCGAACTTCTGTAATGTGTTTGGATCTTGTTTAAGGTCCTTTCGAAAAATGTTTGTGAATGAAAATTGAAATGGTTTTCGATTTGTACCCGTAAGGTACTTTCCGTAATCGGTTGGTACCCGTAAAGTACTTTCTGTTCACTCGTTATCCACTACCTTGAGTCAGTAGGTGCTTTGTTGATTTGTTTTGCTCTGAATAAGCATGATAATGATTTGAGAAAACACATGTTATATCTGTATGGATTCAACGGTGAAGCATAATCTATTATGAGGATTTGATTATTGATATGAATCTTCTGATGAATGGCTTTATGTATATATAAGCATGGTTTTATTGTATATAAGCATGTGAATCGGATCGGTTGTGGCTATAAGTATGTAAATTGATATGTTTAAGATTGTAATCTTGACCTCTTGACTACTTTGAAGCTAGTGCTATGACATATGCTTCCTTAGTTTATGCCAGTGTAGTGATTGCGGTATGTTGGCATGATATTTTATGTATCAGAGTTACGCAATGGAAGTGTGGTGGTTTGATGTTATATCCTGAGTTCCAGTTAGCGTATGCATCTTGTGGCATGATAAAAGTATGTTTGGATAACTAGTGTTCTCAGCATGTTAGTTGGGTGCGTTACTGTATGATAATTGTTTTGCATGTGAATGGGTTTCCAGTTAATGGGTACTTGGGTATGATGATTGTATGTGAGTACGAACTTTCGAGTACATGGCTCTCTTATGAAGGTTTGTTTATCCATCTGTTAAGATTATTTGCATATGCCATTTGTGTATGTGACTTGCTTTGGCGACCATTGTGAATGGCCATCCATATTGCTTGTGTGTTCTCCCCACTAAGCGTTTATCGCTTAGCACGGGCTCTTTTCCCATGCAGGTGGCAGGTTTGGTTCGGTTCGAGTCGCGCGTCTGCAGGGTCGGCCACATAGGAGTTAGAAGTGTTATGTTATTCTGTTCAGCTTCTGTATTTTGATTTCTGAAATTTGTAGCCTTTTGATTATGTAAGGATCTTATTGTAATTAAGTTTCAGTTATTTCTCCGCTTTATGCTTCCGCTGAATGATCATATGTATGCATGTGTTTATGTTTCGGCTTAGTGCCTGCGTGTGTGTGAGTTAATGTATGTCCAGTTTTGCTTCTCAAGATAAGTTTTTAATTTCCCGTGTTTTTGCATGAACGTATGCTTTCGCTTAGCGTATGTGTGCATGTATGTGAGTGAGTGTCGGTAGCGTACCCGCATCCTTCCAACGGGGACGTAGGGGGTGTTACACTGCAGCATGGAACAGAAGGGACATTGCCACAGTACAAGTCGTGCTGAGCAAGCACGAGTCATGCTGGGCCAGCACGAAACGTGCTGAAATGCCTCCTTCCCTCCGTCTCGCACTCCACAGCATGACTCGCACACTGAAGGAGCACGAGTCGGATGGAAGTCCATTACTTCGCTGCCATCCTGCAGGGATGCACGGCTCGCACACACAAGGAGCACGAGTTGTGCTTCTCCGACACGAGACACAAAGCAATGTATAGTGCCATAATGCGAGACATGGAATTCTGCTCTATCGCGCTTGCGAGGGTGTCGCGCTCGCGACTGAGACGACATTTCCAGTTCCCAGCAAAATGCAAACATCCAGATTTTTCCCCAAATCAAATCCATTTTGGCCCAAAACACTTTTAATCCAATCTTACCTCAAATATGGCCTCCAAAACCCCATAACAAACATAAAACAACAAATTTCAACAATTAATTTCCATTAATCCATCAATTAAAATTCACGATCTCCAAGATTAGAAAATCTAGAAATTTTGCAGCAAAACTCAAACAATCCTCACAATCACTTCAATAAATCCACACTTATGCATAATCATTTATCACAACCAAAAACCCATAACATGCATGCCAATATAGGTCCATTTACACAACCAAAATTCCAGAAATTCATGCACATACACATTTGAACATATGAACATCAAAATAGCAGAAATTCCCAAACCTTATCTCCTTGGCTCCAAATCTAATGAGCTCCACTAGTACCAGCCTTCTTCTTGCCTTTCGGGTCACGGGGAGGCTCAACTAACCAACAAACAAACAATAACACACAAAATACAAACACTAGATGTAACACCCCCTACCCATACGTAGGCGATCCCATCCGATAAGGAGTGAGATGCCGTATGAGTCAAGGTGCCACCAAACAGATACAAGCAAATCATACATATCATACATGCAGAAATATGAGATAATTAAAAACTTTAAAGGAAAAGAAAGCCATAGCTGATCATGCATTAATATAACAAACCATTACAATAATGTTTTGATCAAACCAGCTGAAATAAAAGATATTACATAACCAAAATATAAGTACAAAAGCGGAAGCTATAACAAAACTGATACAGGAGAGTTCTATACAAAAAGAATCATCAAAGATTACAAAAACTGAGCCCTACACTAAAACCTTCTGTGTTGGTGTAAGCACCGTGTCCCGGAGCGGTACAGATCAGAGGTTGCCCTGTGATGAAATCAATGTCTGAGCCTGTATGAGGGGCTGGATTTGGAGGTTTTAGTCCCGCGTTCCATGAGAAATGAGGCTGTTTTTACAATTCCTGGGCATAGGGGGAGAAAACAGAGGTTTTTCGAGTCAAAAGGCTTTTTTGTCCTCCACGGACGGCCAGCCCGTCTGTGAAACCGGGCCGTCGCTTCGAGTCACCGATGGCTTGTGGCATTTTCCGACGCCCTTCGGAAGATCACCGCCCCTATCAGAATGCCGCCTGGTTTCCCGGAGCACGCAACCACTCTGACGCCCGTCGGTGGATGTGGCAGGGCCGTCGGACGAATCCTTGTGTCAGAAGGATTCTTCCGACGCCCGCCTCTATACACCGACGCCCGTCGGTCGTGTCTGGCTATATAAGCTCCGGATTTTCATTTGAAAAGGGTTGGAAAAATTTTCAAAAGAGGAAACTCTGCCCAATTTCAAGCACATTTTCTCTCTCTTCCAACAAAACACTTTTTCTAAAGAAATCTATTTGATCAAGGATCAAATCAATCAAAAGGAACTAAGACTAATTAGTTTTCTTTAGATCTTGACTCCAAAATTGATCTTTTGAGGGGTTGAAGAAGAAATAGTTCATTTTCTTTTGTTGACCCTTCATCTTTTGCTTCTCGGGGAACGCGCGAGGCTCTAATCACCACAAAAATCTCACCCAAAGCGATTATTTGAGGGTAAATATTCCGGATTATTTCTCCATTTTATCTCCATATTTATTTCTCATTTTGTGGAATTTTTGAATATCTGTCATTATTTTCTTTTATCTTGACTCTCTTATCTCCTTTTGGGATAAAACTCTTTTTTGACTTTGAAAAGGTTTTTTTTCTCTCTCTCCATTCTGTCTTTTTCGGAGACAGTGGTGACCGACGGGTCATCTTTATCACCGATGCCCGTCGGTCACCCACCTACAGACGCCCCTCCTTGTGTGACAAACGGGCATATCGGATACCCGAACCGACGCCCGTCGGTCAACCAAGGAAGGCCGTCGGTGGGTTCTGTCTCCATCCTTTTATCTCTTCCAAGTCTCCTTGACTTCTTATATGTTGATTTTATGTATATTAATATCTCTTAACTTTCTGTGAGTGTATATATTGGTTCTCCTGGATTATCCCGAGCTTGAGCGACTATCTACCATATTTGGAGGATCTCGTCCGGTTTAGTTTCCTAACCCTCTTGTTTTATTTCTTTTATTGATCATCTTATGTATATGGATGTACTCCTTTCATATCCCGTTGATGTATAAAAATGACTCAATGTTTTTATATTTAATAAAACAAGGTTTACACAAAACAAGGGTCCAATGCCCTATTTCCATCAAAAGAAAAAGATCATCACAAATAAAAATCCCCGATTTTAATAACGATGCATGTGAGGACCAAAGTCCTCAAAATAAGCAATGCCCCGATTTATGCATGATCTGTACATTTACGAAAGGGAGTTGTATTCCGCTCCTTGTATTATTGTAATCTATTGCTTTCATTATTTATTTGATCATTTATCGCTTTCAAGATGTGAATAAATGCGCCTTTTAATCAAACTGCATAGTGTGGAGAGAGAGCGAATTAATGATATTAAAATTTGATCATAAAATAATTGAGGTAGAAATAGATGAGAAATCCCGGACCCAGCTCTGGTCTTTGGGCTCAAGAGGTTAGAGGTCATCCTTCAAGATACTTCTTGAGTCTCGAGGCTTTAGCGCTAATCCTAGGCTCCTTAGGGTGAGGAGTTCACCTTCTATGATCCCTCTGGCTGGCCCAAAATGGATACCAAGTGCAGTCTTAGGCTCTCCGAGGCGAGAGTAACTTTCCCAATGTTCTATTGGGTGGCGACTCCATGATACCTCCTTGTTGCCCAACATAGACGCACTTGCGATTCATCGCAAGCTGTCAATGGACTCGCAAATGCCCCGATCGCCCACGTACGGGCGGTCCGAAAGGGCGGCGCGCGGGATCCGGCGCGCGTCACAGTGGCGACTCCGCTGGGGACGTTTATGGTTCGAGATTTTGATTTGAAAATACCTCGCTTAACATTTATGATCAAAATTTAATTCATAAATTCACTTTCTCTCAAATTTGCATTTGCATATCATTAGAGCCTTAGAATACGCTAGTTTGGTCCCTCTTTTAGCCTCGGTGCGTTCCTGAAGCACCTCCTCATTTTCACTCAATTTGGGGAAGTGTTAAGGATAATCACCAGCCCAAGCCACGTACCTTGATGGTATATCAAAATGGTGACCCAATCGGTCGTTACGCTCGTGATGAGCTAGACCCGTCGGCAGGGATCATGCTTGGGTAGCCTTAAAATTTCATCTCCCTTGACCAAAGCTCATGTAATGGCTGTAGTTACTTTCCACAGGTGAAATGAACCTTAATCTCATGCTTGCTGTATGGATCCTCATGTATTGGGTGAGTCCCAATGTCTCGCTTAGTAACCTAGCCAAAGGCTATCATGCCCCGGTAGGGCCATGTCGAAATTTATGGAACGTCCAAATACGTGACGATCATTGCCCATTCGCTTGTACATTAGCATAGGAGTGTTATGCTGCCGATTTTTTGCCGCGCACCATACGCGTCCATCGGGTCCCTCGTTGACCCTTGGGCTAATCCCACCTAGGAAAGAGACTGCACGACCACGTGTGCGGGAGAAATAAGGGTGGAAGGACCTACTTGCTTGCTTGTGCTCTGTAAGTGTTGCATATCACGATCATGCATTATACCTGCATTCCATGCATCATTCTAACTTTTGCCCCTGCAGCCATCATAGATCTGCCCAGGTGGACTAGATCACCAACCGGGCGACTGATCCGAGTTCTTACTCCCGAGCTGTCAGAAAGAGAGGGCCTACCGGAAATTTTATCAGAAATCAGTGGTACAGTATCTCAGATGGCAAACTCGCCTAGGGGGGAAGATGCCACCAGGGCCATGATTAAGGAAGAAGTGGGCCGCCGTTTTGAGGAATTCGAGGGAAGGATGATGAATATGTTGACCGCCTTGGCTCAGCAGAACGCTCCACAGAATCCTCCTCCTCCTCCAGTGAGACAGAATGAGCCTGAGGAAGAAAGGGTTGAAAGGCGAGAAGAGCCCGTTAGGCCGCCTCCGGTAGAGTTAAGATCAGTGGCCTCGGGAGAGCTGAGAAGAAGGCCAGTGTTGAGAATTGATGACGATAGAGATATCGAGGATGATAGGTTGAGCATGGCATCTGAGAAGGGGAAGGCGCCTCAAACCGAGGACTTTATTTTAAAGAAGATGGAAGAGAGGTTCGAGGCTATGGCTCGTATGATAGGCAGAGCTCATGGGATGAATCCGGAGGATAGGGAGTTGGACGGAGAGGACCCGATCCCTTATAACTTCAAAATGCCTGATGTGCCGAAGTTTAACAGTACTTCTGACCCCACCGCACATATGAAGCAATATTCTCTGGTCATGAAGGGGACCGCATTGTCCAAGAAGCAGAAAGTGGAATACTTTTGTCTGAGTCTGACCTCTCATGCCATAGACTGGTATCATGGCCTGCACCGCCGCACTAAAGAAGATTGGGATCTGCTCACTAAGGAGTTTCTGAAGCAGTATGACTGTAATACCAGAATGGAGGTGACTCTAAAGGATCTTGAGCTACTTCAGCAGAAGATCGGGGAGTCTTTCCATGATTATCTTACCCGATGGCGGAACCGAGTAATGGAGATGCGCCGAAAGCCTGACACCCAGGATCAGATTCGTCTATTCATTAAGAACGCAAGCCCGTACTTAAAGGAGGGATTGAGGATGAAGGGGTTGAAGGACTGGGAGTGGGATCTTAAACAAGA
This sequence comes from Excoecaria cochinchinensis, assembly GCA_947683425.1. Taxonomy (NCBI): domain Eukaryota; kingdom Viridiplantae; phylum Streptophyta; class Magnoliopsida; order Malpighiales; family Euphorbiaceae; genus Excoecaria; species Excoecaria cochinchinensis. The sequence goes on from CANTUQ010000119.1 coordinate 22,569,706, forward strand.
TCCGTACACATTGAGGATTACGAGGACCCAAACGGGGACCTGATCAGGGTCCAGAATAGAATAAAGGGGCTGCAGCTATCAAAACTCTATAGGCATGCCTATCTATCCATGACATGACCGACGCAGGCTAAACACATAAGTTTCATTTCAGTATTTATAACGTTCATTGATTTTCATATAGGCATATGCATCTAAATACTGGAGTATCACTAGCACTAATTACATTTATCATGTCTATAATATTAGGCATCAAGCACTTATTTACATATAACAAATCAATTTGCATTTATTATACTTAAAACTAGTCACGTATTACGTTATAAGTTAAAGTAATCATATGAACTTAGTAAATGTAATCATATTATTAATCATCATGCGCTCGTTTAAACTTAACAGATAAACTTACATTTCAATACACGTATACATTTATAACACAATAATGGAGGATCAAATTCTCATATTTCATCAATTATTATGGCATAGAACATATTGAATAATTCACATTTTAAGTCATATATACATAACATAAGTTAGAAACCATTCAAAGAAGAAATCTTTTCAATAATATTTTTAAGCAAAGATGTCTGTTGCGCTCGCGATAGATGAGCCCCAGGAGGCAATCACGAGTCGTGCTCACTGTCATGACTCATGAAGGCAACACATAAAAGCATAATAAACAACAGAGGGAAAAAAGGTGAAGGGGCGGAAGCTTGCACAATTCGTGCTCTCTTGCACGACTCGTGCAAGATTGCACGATTCATGCTCTCGTACATGATTGCACTACTTGTGCTTTGTTGCATGACTCATGCTCTCATGCACGACTCATGCTAGCTGCCACCCAACTCTGTCGAGTCGTGCACTTCATGCCGACTCGTGCTGGTTGATCATGCAATCCTCCTCTAAAAGCTTGGCTAGAAGCTGATATGAGCCTAAATAAATCATATTTAATCCATGTTTTATGGGTGAAATATTAATTATGTGTAGTTATTTATGTTAGAATTAGGTATGTTTTATGTGTTTGTGTGATTTTTGTGTGTGTAGGAGAAAAGAAAAGAAAAGACGAGAAAGGAGCAGAAAATGAGCTAAAGAAAAGGAGGTTCTATGGCAAGCACGACATTACCGCGAGCACGACAGAAGGCGCCAAGGAAGAGAGCAGAAGTAGGAGGAAGAAAGAGAGAAAGAATCTGTTGCGACCAAAGAGCCCATCGTGAAGTCGCGACAAATCACGGAGAAAGCTAGCGTGAGGAGAGTGAGCGAAGATTCAGGCGCACACAGTCTCGAGCGCGATAAAGAGGAACGTTTGACAGAATTTTTCAAACAATGCTTTGAAAAGGCATGACTTCTCACCAAGATTTGCAAATTTTTGAAGAGACACTTGAAGGAACATAATCTTTAGATGTTTTATATATTATTTTCAATTGTAAATGAAGATATACATTATTTTTATTAAGTAGTTTCTACAGTTTTGAAGAATAGTTTCTTTTCATTAGTAAAATTACTTAGTTAGTTTTATGCCTTGAAGAAGAAGATCAAAGAGAGGAAACATCTGTTACAAGAGTTTGGGAAAAGGGTTGAGAAATGTCTTTCTTATTCTCTTATCTTTTATTTCTTCGCTGTAAATTAATGAATATTACTTCAATGAATTTGAATGTTATTATTATTTTTTACTTCCATCTATTCTAAGAGTCTTTGAATGCAGAATTTCTATTAGTATAATTGCATGATTTTTAAAAGTTAAGATAGAGTCGAGAGATCATTTTAACTTAAATCTAATAGATTTTCATTATCAAAGAAAGGCTAGAGAGATCAGTATGTTGAGATAATTGTTATAGGTTGGTAAATAATCTTAAAGTATGTAATTAGAGTTAACTAATTCATTAACGAGAATTAGGAGTTAATGCTTTCAGTGTATACTTTGAGTATTCTAATTCATGTCGAGAGAATGAGTTAGAAATATATTCCAACTTGGCTTGTATGAAAAGATGATTATTATTTATTGGATTGATGGATCAAGTTCATTATTTTAAGTTCTTCATTATATATATTTTGTCTTCTTTTGATTATCAATAACTAGATTAAATTTAGTTGCATGATTAAGTAGATAAACACTAGCATTCCATTTAATGATCATTGTAAACAAGATTTAAATCAAATAGTAATAGTGTGTAAAAATCACATTCCTCGTGGGATCGACATCTTTTGTACTATTTCGGTACACCGTATACTCGCAAAATTAGCACCTATAAAATATGCATTCAAAAATTTAACTACTTAGACTAAATGTAAAACGTTCAAGCTATACATGCATTTATATCCAAATAAACATCAAATATATAAGCTCCAAAATTAAATGCCAAAAATAACCTAAAACAACCTAAACATAAAAACTTAAAACTAGCAGCACATGCATAACACAGGCTACACTAATCAAACAAACACATATATACACAACAAAAAATAAGCACAAAATAGAGCACTCCGCCACACTTAAAGGACATAATGTCCCGATTGTGAGAAAGAATAACAAACACAAAATATATAAACAACGAATATACAAAACACATGACAAAACAAAATTAACATAAACAGAACATAAAAATAAAGGAAAGAGGAGAAACGAACTTAGAAACTCCCACTAGGGGAGCTGGGTGGAGTCGGAGAGAATTCTACATTTTGCTTCCGGAAGAAGGAGAGAAGTTTGCGATTGATGTGTTTCTGATTTTTGTGGACGGCCCTCATGTTAGTTTCAAGGACGTCCATCCTAGCCGCCAAACTCTGATTTACAGCTTCAACACCATCCAAACAATTCACCACTTGGTCAAGACCAACATGAGACCCAAATGCTGCTGTAGTCCCACCAGCAGTAGCATCAATCATAGCAGCCACACCACAAAAACTTGTTAGCATATTTTATAGGTTGTTAAGATGGATAGGTTTTTATAGAGAATTAATATGAAGTTTAAATCATAAGAAGAGAACCAAAAGAGGCTGGAAACTAAATTTGAACAAATCACAAAGAACTAAGCCTCATCCATCCATAACTTAGAAGTGCAAATAGAGCAAATTGCCAAGGCTTTACCTTCAAGAATGCAAGGGAATTTACTAAGTAATACGGAGGAAAATCAAAGGGAGCATCCAAAAGCAATCAAATTAAGGTCAGGTAAATCCTACACTAATGAATTTGTTAATACTAACAAGAATGGAGATGTGCAAGATATTGGGGAGAAGAATGACTATTATGTCATGAGCGCAATGCCTGTCACGAGCATGACAGAGGAAAGACCGGGCAATATCACGGGCGCGGTACCCTTCGTGAGCATGACAGCAGGAGGAGAGTCTTCTGTCACGAGCACGACACCTGTCGCAGGCGCGACAGAAGGGGCATCTAAGGCTAATTCTTCCAAAGTCTTTCAACCTCGTCCACCATTTCCTCAACGTCTTAAGCAGCAACACCAAGATAAGCAATTCCAATCTTTCATTGATAAATTAAAGCATTTGCATATAAATTTGAATTTTATTGAAGCTATAATACAAATTCCTAATTATGCAAAATTTCTTAAAGATTTAATTTCTAAGAAAATGAATTGGGAAGACATATCTACTGTGGCATTAACTGAAGCATGTAGTTCTATAATTTCTAATAATTTTCCCACTAAGCTTAAAGATAATGGGAGTTTTACTATCCCTTGTACTTTAGGGGATGTTGAGTTTCCTAAATGTTTATGTGATTTAGGGGCAAGTATTAATCTCATGCCATTGTCTATCTTTAAGAAACTAGGATTGGATTATGTTAAGCCTACATCAATGGTATTGTAATTGGCTGACCAATCAATTAAGAAACCATTTGGAATTGTTGAAGACGTGCTTGTGAAAGTGGATAAATTCATATTGCCTGCTGACTTTGTTATATTAGATTTTGCTTATGATGTGAAATGCCCTTTGATATTAGGAAGACCTTTCATGAGAACTGGTAGGGCTGTTGTTGATGTTATAAAGGAACTCTAGTCTTATGAGTAGGGGAAGATAGTGTAGAATATCACATGGATAAAGCACTAAAATACCCCATGGATGAGAATGTTTGCATGAAAGTTGATATCATTGATGTATGTGTTGTGGAAGTAATGGAAAATGTAGGTCATGAAGAGGACAGTAATGAAGAGGAAGTTCATGAAGAGGTGGAACAAGAAAGCTCAAGGCCAGAAACTTTATTCAGAAATGAAGCACGTTTACCACCTTCAATAGTAAGTCCTCCTAATGTGGAATTAAAAGAACTACCTAACCATTTGAGGTATGCATTTCTTGGCGCTAATCATACTTTACCTATCATAGTGTCTAACAAATTATCTAATGAATAAGAGTCTTCATTGTTAGAGGTTGTTAGAAAAAGGATAAAAAGTATTGGCTGGCAAATTTCTGATTTATAAGGAATTAGTCCTAATGTTGTCATGCATAGGATCGACATGGTAGATGAGTGTCAACCAAAAGCAGATAGACAAAGAAGATTAAATCCAAATATGCAAGAGGTAGTTAAAAAAGAAATCAGTAAGTTGCTTGATGCTAGGATTATCTATCTAATTTTGGATAGTGCTTGGGTGAGTCCCATTCATTGTGTGCCAAAGAAAGGGGGGATGACTGTAGTGAAAAATGAGAATGGGGATTTAATTCCTACTAGAACCACAACCGGTTGGAGGGTGTGCATTGATTATAGGAAGCTAAATTCAGCCACTAGAAAAGACCACTTCCCTTTACCATTTATTGACCAAATGTTAGAGAGGATAGCGGCCCATTCTCATTATTGTTTTCTTGATGGTTATTCGGGTTACTTTCAAATTTTCATTTACCTAGTGACCAAGAAAAGACTACTTTCACTTGTCCCTATGGGACTTTTGCCTATAGGAGAATGCCTTTTAGGCTTTGCAATGCAGCAGCTACTTTTCAAAGATGCGTGACTTCTATTTTTGGGGACATGATAGAAGATATCATGGAGGTTTTCATGGATGATTTTTCTGTCTATGATGACTCATTTGGACTATGTTTGAAAAACTTAGATAGAGTTTTAGCTAAATGTGAGGAGAATAATTTAGTTCTCAATTGGGAAAAATGCCATTTTATGGTAGAAGAAGGGATAGTACTTGGGCATAAGATTTCAAGAAAGGGGATAGCGGTGGATAGAGCAAAAACGGAATTGATAGAAAAGTTACCTCCACCTAACACTTAAGGGTGTAAGATCTTTTCTTTGACATGCTGGTTTCTATAGGAGATTCATTAAGGATTTTTTTTTAATTACTAAACCCTTAATTAATTTATTGATAAAGGATGTGCCTTTTGAATTTTCTAATGAATGCATGAATGCTTTTAATACATTAAAGGAAGCTCTTGTAAGTGCACCTATAATCACTTCTCCTAATTGGAACTTACCATTTGAAATTATGTGTGATGCAAGTGACCTTGCAGTAGGATGTGTTTTAGGTCAACGCCAAGGGAAACATTTGCATGTCATATATTATGCTAGCCATACATTGTCACCTCCTCAAATTAATTATACAACCACTAAAAAAGAAATGTTGGTTGTGGTTTATGCATGTGATAAGTTTAGGTCTTACTTGTTAGGATCTAAGGTCATTATATATACAGATCATACAGCTTTGAGGTACTTGTTTGCTAAAAAGGATGCCAAACCTAGATTAACTCATTGGGACTTATTGTTGCAAGAATTTGATCTTGAAATTAAAGATAAGAAAGGCTCTAAAAATTTAGTTGCTGATCACTTGTCAAGGTTAGAAAACAATGAAGGACCTTTAGGAGATAACATTGAAATTAATGAATCTTTTCCAGATGAATCATTAATGTCAATAGAGGAAGTTCATGTACCTTGGTATGTTGATTTTGCTAATTTTCTTGCTGCAGGAATTATACCACATGACTTGACATGGCAGCAAAGGAAGAAATTTTTTAGTGATGTTAAAAACTACCTTTGGGAAGAGCCATTCTTGTATAAAATTAGTGGGGATGGTATCATTCGTCAATGTGTGCATGAGGAAGATTATGTGAACATCTTGACTCATTGTCATTCTTCTTTATATTCGGGTCATAATGGTGCTAATAAAACTGCCTCTCGAGTCCTTGAATGTGGCTTCTATTGGCCTACCTTATTTAATGGTGCTAGGAATTTTGTAGCTAAATGTGATAAGTGTCAAAGTGTTGGGAATATTAGGAAGCGTGACGAAATGCCTTTGAATACTATTTTAGAAGTTAAAATCTTTAATGTGTGGGGGATAGACTTCATGGGTCCTTTCCCTACATCTTTTGGTTAAAACTATATATTGGTTGGGGTAGATTATGTGTCAAAGTGGGTTGAGGTTCAAGCATTGCCAACCAATGATTCAAAGGTAGTGATCAAGTTTTTGAAGAAGCTCTTTACAAGATTTGGAGTGCCAAGAGCCATCATAAGTGATGGAGGTAAGCATTTCATTAATCGTTCTTTTGATTCATTATTGTATAAATATGGAGTGCATCATAGGGTAGCTACTCCTTATCATCCTCAAATAAGTGGCCAAGTAGAGGTTTCAAATAGAGAGCTTAAATGGATCCTAGAAAAAATAGTCTCCAATTCTAGGAAAGATTGGGCACCTAAGCTTAATGATGCTTTATGGGCATATCGCACTGCATTTAAAATGCCTATTGGGATGACACCTTATAGGCTAGTATATGGAAAGGCAAGTCATTTACCTGTAGAGTTAGAGCATAAAGCTTATTGGGCCATTAGGACTTTGAACTATGATCTTAAGGATGCTAGTGTCAAAAGGTGTTTACAATTGAATGAGCTTGATGAGTTACGCCTTCTTTCTTATGAAAATGCAAAAATTTATAAAGAAAGATCTAAGAAGTGGCACAATGTTCACATTCGATATAAGAATTTCAAGGTTGGAGATAAAGTCCTCTTATACAATTTTATGTTAAAGTTATTTCCTAGAAAATTGAAATCTATGTGGAGTGGCCCATTTGAGGTGGCACAACTTTTTGACCATGGCTATTTAGAGCTAAAGAATGATAAGGGAGAGTTGGTTAAAGCTAATGGTCAAAGATGAAAAGTGTATTTGGATGGCACAATTCAAAAGAGGATGGTCTCTAGTATCTCTTTTGAGTTGGTTAAGTAGTTATTTGTAAATTTATTTTTTTCGATTTATTTTATTGAGTTACCGTATTATTTTTATGTTGTTTTTGTGTACTAATATCATTTATTTTTGTTCTACAGGGTTTTATTAAGTTAGTATGTCATAGTTGTGAAAAATTTATATTGTTATTAATAATGGAAAATTTGTTCTTTGAAAAAATTCTTCATTGTCGTGAGCGCGACATTGAGGGGATGGTGTTTTAACTGGCGTTGTTGTGATCGCAAAGAACATAGCAGTCGCGACAGCGAAAATTTTTCCATATTGGTGATTCGCTTCTGTCACGCTCATAACAGTGTCGTGACGTCGCGACAAGACGTAGGATTTGAATTTTTTGACTGTTTGCCAGTTATTTCTCTTACCCTATATATTTATTAAACCCTAATTTATCTATTTCCCTTTCATTTTGAGTTGTCTCTTCCGTTCTTTTGAAGTTTTCTCTCCATTTTCTCTCAATTCTTCTTCTTCTTCTCTCAATTTTTATAGGGTTTTCTGAGTTTAATTTGTTTTTCTTGATTTTCTTTTCTTCTTTCAACTTTATTACTAACAATTTTCAAAGATGGTTCGAATTAAATCGGTGGCACGCAAGGAAAAGGGAGATCATGGAGGTTCTAATACGGGATCAGAGCAAGTTCATCTTCAAAACTGGTTTGACTGCCCTTTTCCCATATTTAGTGAAAAAGAAGGTGATAAGTTCGCTTATTTTTATAAGAAATCTTACGTTGGTATGTGGCACCTTGATTTTTCTTTATTGGATACTTTAGGACTTACTGCACAATTTAACAATTTTCTTAAGTATATGAAATGGGGAAAATTTATTACTTTCTCTTTGCTTGTTAAGCAAGAATGGGCGCTTGAATTTCTTGTGTCCCTTGAATATGTTGATAAACGTAAAACTAAATTAAAATTTAGGCATCAAAGGCGAGAGCATGTTTTTGGCTATGATTAGATGCAAGATTGGTTTGGTTTTCCTTTAAATGGCAAAACTTTTGATCCTCATGTTTTTAACCCTGACCCTATTTAGAAATGCTTGACTAGTTTGGATAATTTTAACAACAAAAACTCTACTAATCATCATATAAAAGATGATGCTTTAATGTTATTTCATAAATTTCTTTGTCATGCATTGTTTGGTAGAGTTGAAAGTACAAAGGTGCAGACTAAGGATTTGTTTGTTTTGGATCTTTTGCAATCTCATAAAACACCAGATTCTATTGATTTTATCTTTCATGGGTTATATCATGCATCTACAGCTAAGAGAAAAACTGTTGGCATGTGTCACATGGTGACGGGTATTATTCTAGGATGTTTATGAGAATTGCCTAATTTTGTTTTGGATGAAAATGAATCCGTTGCTATGTTAGATACTGCGTATTTAAGGAGTGCTAATGTGTTGACTATAGGAGGTCGGCCTCCGAAATTTGTTGACCGTGTTGCAGGTGGACCTAGTATGGATAAAGGAAAAGGAAAAGCTCCTGAGTCTTCTTCAGCAGCTGTGGCTCATGACTCTTCAGATGAGGATTCATTTGAGGATGAGGAGGCTACTGGAGTTGATGCTACTACTGGTGGGACTGCAGCAGCATCTGGGTCTCATGTTGGTCTTGACCAAGTGGTGAATCGTTTGGATGGTATTGAAGCTGCAAATCAGAGTTTGGCGGTTAGGGTGGACGTCCTTGAAACTACCATGAGGACCGTCCACAAAAATTAGAAACACATCAGTCGCAAACTTCTCTCCTTCTTCCGCAAGCAAAATATAGAATTCTCTCCGACTCCACCTAGCTCCCCTAGTGGGAGTTTCTGAGTTCGTTTCTCCTCTTTCCTTTATTTTTATGTTCTGTTTATGTTATTTTTGTTTTGTCTTGTGTTTTGTATATTCGTTGTTTATATATTTTGTGTTTGTTGTTCTTTTTTACAATGGGGACATTATGTCCTTTAAGTGTGGCGGAGTACTCTGTTTTGTGCTTATTTTTTGTTGTGTATATATGTGTTTGTTTAATTAGTGTAGCATGTGTTATGCATGTGCTGCTAGTTTTAGGTTTTTATGTTTAAGTTGTTTTAGGTTGTTTTGGGCATTTAATTTTGGAGCTTATTTATTTGATGTTTATTTGGACATATATGCATGTATAGCTTGAACTTTTTACATTTAGTCTAAGTAGTCAAATTTTTGAACATTATTATTGTTTGGTTTACTTTGACATTTTCATGTGCATAGTAAAGGGCATGACTTAGCAAAGCACTTTGGTGTAGGTTCTTTTTAAGTTGAATATCTTTTCACATGTGAACATAGATTGTTTTGCCAACTTATTGCTTAAGATAATTTAACCTATAGCTATGTGAGTTTTTGAAGCCTTATACAATAATTTTTCTTGTATGAGAGCTTGATATGCCATATCCTCCAAAACTTGTTTTTAGTAAATTTTGAGACTACATTATTAGTATGGGATGTACACGAGATATGATAAGGGCACTTAGAATGAACCATTTTTGGCTTTCTTTAAAGAACTTACCTTTTTGACTTTAGGTAGCCAAGTTTGAGCCTATAACCTATTTTGTTGTTAAGCATATATTTAGCCATATCCTTTTGCGAAACAATAAACATTTTTTTGTTAATTACCCTTATTGTGGAAAGAATTAGGATTGATATAGCATGGGAGATGTATTTATTATCGAAAAGCATGATGGTAGTTGAAGTGTAACGGACATTCCCTTATTTTCAAATTCAGTATTAGAAATGCTAGTTTCTAAAGAAAAGAAAGAAAAAATATTTAGTGGGATGGAGCATAAATATGCCCACTAGAGTGTATAAAAATAGAAAGAGGAAGATGTATATCCAAATTATTAATGTGTGGGATGGGGCGTAAAATGCACCCATACTACATTCTCTTGCTTCTTAAAATATATATATATATATATATATATATATATATATATATATATATATATATATATATAAAATATAAGGAACTAGCATGATCTTAGAAGGGAATTAGAATAAAAATAATACTATCATGTTATGCTTAGATTTTTTTAATCTCCTATGTTATGTTGACACTTTTTCTCTACACAATAGAAGCTACCTAAATCCAAATTATCCCACCTTTACCTAAGCCAAGTTACAACCTTTATAAGACCCTTTGATCTTCTTTACTGCCTTATACTAGTAGAGAAGAGGTTTACTAATTACAAGCCTATAGTATGCAATGGCATATTTAAGGAATGAGAGAAACACTAACCTATAAACACTTGAGTGATTGAGTGCTTGAAAAATGTAGTGTTTGAGTGAGAATTACCTTAGGAAATGTTTTGTGTGAAAAAATCTTTACATGTGTTAAGATATTCAAAGTCTTGAGTTCAAACATCCTTGTGCTGTGCAATTTCATGATTTTCCAATTGTACATAGGGGTTGAAGTCTAATGAACAATGATAATGTTTATGAAATTGCATACTTAGGCTAATATGATAGGAGGTGATAGTTTATGCATGTGATTTCTAAATATTTATCAAACATGATTATGAGTTCCAAGATTTTGTACATGTTATTTTTGTTTATGTTGTGTGAGTTGTTTTTGTTATTGCTATGCTTTGCTTGGGGACAAGCAAAAGTTTAAGTGTGGGGGTTTCATTTGAGCCTAAATAGCTCATATTTAATCTATGTTTTATGGGTGAAATATTAATTATGTGTAGTTAATTGTGTTAGAAGTAGGTATGTTTATGTGTTTGAGTCAGTTTTGTGTGTGTAGGAGAAAAGAGGAGAAAAGAGGAGAAGGAGCAGAAAATGAGCTAAAGAAGAGGAGGTTCTATCGCGAGCACGACATTGCCACGAGCGCGACAGAAGGCACCAAGGAAGAGAGCAAAAGTAGGAGGAAGAAAGAGAGAAAGAATATGTCGTCGCGAGGTCGCGAAAAATCACGGAGAAAGCCAGCACGAGGAGAGTGAGCGAAGATTCAGGCATGCACTGTCACGAGCGCGATAGAGAGCAATGTTGGACATAATTTTTCAAACAATGCTTTGAAAAGGCATGACTTCTCACCAAGATTTGCAACTTTTTGAAGAGATACTTGAAGGAACATAATCTTTAGAATTTTTTATATATTATTTTCAATTGTAAATGAAGATATATAGAATTTTTATTAAGTAGTTTCTGCAGTTTTGAAGAACAGTTTTTTTTCCATAGTAAAATTACTTTGTTAGTTTCATGTCTTGAAGAAGAAGATCAAGGAGAGGAAAAATCTGTTACAAGAGTTTGGGAAAAGGGTTGAGAAATGTCTTTCTTATTCTCTTATCTTTTATTTTTTCTCTGTAAATTAATGAATATTACTTCAATGAATTTAAATGTTATTATTATTTTCTACTTCCTTCTATTCTAAGAGTCTTTGAATTCAGAATTTCTATTAGTATAATTGCATGATTTTTATAAGTTAAGATAGAGTCGAGAGATCATTTTAACTTAAATGTAATAGATTTTCATTATCAAAGCATAGCTAGAGAGATCAGTATGTTGAGATAATTGTTATAGGTTGGTAAATAATCTTAAAGTATGTAATTAGAGTTAACTAATCATTAATGAGAATTACGAGTTAGTGCTTTAAGTGTATACTTTGAGCATTCTAATTCATGTCGAGAGAATGAGTTAGAAATATATTCCAACTTGGCTTGCATGAAAAGATGATTATTATTAATTGGATTGATGGATCGAGTTCATTATTTTAGGTTCTTCATTATATATATTTTGTCTTCTTTTGATTATCAAAAACTAAATTAAATTTAGTTGCATGATTAAGTAGATAAACACTAATATTCCATTTAATGATCATTGTAAACAAGATTAAAATCAAATAGTAATAGTGTGTAAAAATCACATTCTTCGTGGGATCGAAATCTTTTGTACTATTTCGGTACACCGTATACTTGCGGAATTAGCACCTATAAAATATGCTAACAGAAGGAAAGAACCCGTCTCTGTCACATTCACCACAAGTGTAACGCTCGTGACAGAGTCGCGTTTTCTAGATTTCCAGTGAAAGTGCAGAAATTCTCACAACCCAAAATCCACCACAATGCAATTAACTCACAAAGCTCTAACATACTTCAAAACCCACATTTAATTCACTTTATACCACATAAAACTCAAGTTTCAAACGAATTATCACAATCGAAACATTTAATTAAAACAATAAAAAACAAGAATTCTTCAAACCTAGAAATTTTACCGTAAATTCATACAAATTCAATTTGATCCAATAATTCACAAAATCATTAACCTCATCTCCTTTGCTCCTAATAGCCTCTTTAGTTGGTCTTTCTGGCTCCCAAGCTCATCCAAAATTCTCATCAAAACACACAAATACACAAAACATAAATCTAGGATTTTAAAAACCAATCAAAAGAAATGGAAGAAATCAAAAATTAAACTTACCTTTCCTTAACACATTCTTCACTTAAATCACTTGAGCTAATCAATTCCATCAGCAAATCTTGGGCTTTGATCTTAAGAGGGAACAATTTGCATTAGAACAAGATGGAAAGGAAGAGGAAGAGGAAAAGAGGAATAAGGAGGAGAATGGGAGAATGGGAAAGGGGGAGAGTAGATTTTGCCCTCTCCCTCTTTCTCTCTCTTCTTTTTATACCTCTTCCTATTTCCTTGCCACTTGTCACCTTCCTATTGGTCCAATCTAAATATTTATGTCAAATTCTTTTTTTATCCTCAAACTCTTATAACCTCAAATATTGACACTCATAACTTACTAATTTATCACATTGGCCCACTTAATTAATCTTGCTCCTTTAATTAAATACTAAACTCACACTTCACAATTTTACCCTTAACTGTATTTGCCGAAACCTTTAGTTAAATTTTTAATTTGTCCAGTTGGCATACCAAACACTTCAACTTGCACAAGTTCAGTCACCACTCATCCTCAATATGCACAAATCCCTCTAGGGTACTTTTCGAGTTGTTACGCAAATTCTCATAAATATAGTTTAATAATTCTCGAAATATGTTTATTAAACCCCATGAATATTTTCAAATCAATCAAAGACCGTTTTCCAGTCTCGTAATTCTTTACCTATTTGATAGTCGAATTTTCAATTTCACTAAAAAAATAAATTTTTTATGCCATATGATTCTCATCATTAATACATGCGCGTCCATATTTTTAGAATATTTTTCTAAGCTCCGTAGCATTATTTATGATTCTATCAAATTTAGTCAAAACTGGTCAAACGATTGATTTTTGCCCATCTGAGGTGACAGATGGCCATCCTTTACTAGGGACGCCTATCCCTCAACTACTGATGCCAAAAACTAATTTTTCCACTTCTTTTGGCATTTTCAAGGCCTATTTAACTTTCGTTTGACTCTAAATTTTATCGTCGGACTCTTGCTAACATGCTCTTTTTAATGGTCCAACAAAGTTTTTTTCAACTCCGTGAGGTACTATTCACCCTATTGTCACTATTCACAACCCAAAAACTCACTATTCATGAAAATTGAAATTTTGGGCCATTACACATTGCTTCCACAATAATAGGTTTAAAAAATATATATATTTTCTAAAAAAAATTAAATCTGATGCTGCAATAAATATATTTAAAATTTTAAAATTGCTAAAAATAGATATTATCAACGCCGATTTTTGGCATACATAAATCTCATAAGCTTTAATTTTTTTTTTCAATTTTTAACTGTCAGGAATTGACATTAATGATACCGATTTTAGGTTACATTAATAATTTTTTTAAAAAGAATTTAACACGGATGTATGTGCTATAGCTGTTGGCTTTCATCGCAATAATTCAAATTAACGCAGCGGAATAAAATCGAAACCCAAAACAGGATCCATGTATTTTCAATTGATTCAAAAGGTAGAGATTAAAATTTACCAACCTTTAGAATGAAATTAACTCCTTATCTTGGGCTACAGGTGCTGCATCAAGCATGAACACCTTCTATCGGTATCCACACGCACGAACCAACGAACAAAATTCGCAGGGGTACTAGCTCCCATACGTCGCGACTGGATTTTATATTTTTCTTTCTCAAAGAAAATATGGCGGCTAGGTTTTTCTCTCTTAAGAAAATTAGCCACTCTTTATCCTTTTCTCTCTAGGAAAAACGTGATTAGGGTTAATTACCTCTTAACCTATATATATCCACATATATATATGTATACATTTAAAACCCCAAGAGATAAATAGGAATACTATCTCTTATTCAAAATAAGAAATATATATATATATATATTTCTTATTCAAATTAATACAAAATAAATCACATATATATAGTTTCGAAATTAAATATAAATACCTATATTTATATTATTCCGAAATAACCTAATAAAATCCATTTTGTTCATTTTTGGCCTTGGTGTGTGACCCAATAGGTTTATATTAAGTTGGCAGTGGGATAAGCCCACAAGTCATAATTGGTCTTTAGTAAGACATTATGACTACCCAAATAATATAAATATTGTTAGTCCGATTTAACCTGACAATAGAACATGCCATTATCCTTTTGTCACACGATATCTTGTTTGAACATAAGTCATGGTACATGTCAAACTTATATTGTTCAAACATATAATTTCCCGATCACTAAGTAGACTGCTAAATTCAAATGACATTGATTACACTATCAATTCATTCGAGCATGGCCATGCATTTTACAGTCCTACTTATCGAGGGGCCTAACAGATATCTCTCTCATAGGAGAGGGACAAATTCCATCTTGATTATTCACTTTCCTCTCCATAATTCTCATTATATCCGATCCTAAACTTTATAATTATCCGATTAAAGATAACGTTTGATTATGTCAAAACATAATGTTTCTTATGTAGGAAAACATGATAACCTCAGGTCAAAGGATTCAATAACATATCTATTATAAGATCACTTATGACACTATCCCATGCAGTGATCTTACAGTGGGCCTATCCGGTACTTTGTTCTCTAACAAATACCTATATATTCGATTTATATCATCATATATAATCTTCCCATGATTATTAATGCAAATCTATACTAGTCTTAATTTATCTTTATGCCGTTTATTAATAAATGACTAAGGATAACATGAATAACATTGTTATTCATAAACATTACAATAATGTAACATGCCAATAATATTAATGTGAGCAAAACCATTATATATAAATGAAAATGTAATGATCACATCAAGGTCCAAATGCTTGGCCTAGGGCATAACCACTAATAATAGCCCTATGCTCCTTTGCTATAGCCATATGCTCATTTGCTCTGTGCAGGTGATGTGACGAATTGATCAATATGTTTTCCACTATTACAGTAGGTCGTGAAGGAAAATAATGTTAAAAAATTAATCTTGTCTTCTCCATTCCTCTTGTGCAACTCCCACCCACCATCTTACTCTCTATTAACATTCAACATATTTAATAAATAAATTACACTTGTCAAATTGATCAGATTGGGTAGATTCGGATTCAAATCAATTATTTTCGGATTCGGATTTTTTGTGTTATCATTTATAATGCGAGTTCAGATCGGATCTCAAATCACATTTTGTACTGAAAAATTTGACCAAAATTGAAAATCGAACCATATATGTTTAGTTTAACCGATTTGGTTTTGAATTTTTCGATGTCTCGGATAAACTTTGACGTTTTATGTCTCCCTAGTTAAAATATATAATTGACTTATATCTAACTCATTATGTTGGTTAGTTTGATTTTTTTGATGTCCCAGATCACCTTTGACCATGGTCAAACATGTTATTATTCAATGTGAAAATCGTGATTCGGATTTCAATTTCAGTTTTTGACACCATAAATGTACTTATTTTCATCTCAAATTCAATCATCGGTTTTGTCTCAAATCGCATTATTCATAGCTTGAAAAAGATAATATTCATGTCCCATGTTACAATATTCAACTCAAAAAATACTATTCATGCCTAGGAATGTATTATTCACAAATTTTTAAGTTTTGAAGCGTTACACTCTGTCTTAGTTTTGAGATTATGATTTGATAAGAAAAAACTCGATAGATCATGACTGACCAGTGGTAGCGATGCACAATGGAGGATTAGCCGTGAGTAGCAAAATAATAATGAAATATAGTACACACTATATGCCACTTAATTATTATTTTCAGTTTCAATTTTTTTTGTTTATTTTCCTTTTATATTTTACATATCAAAATTAATTTAAATAATAGATATTTTTCTTTTCTTTTCAATTAAATCTAGTTTTTATATAAAATTGAAATGAAAATGTTAATAAAATGATTAATATAAACTTGATGAAGGCCAATTAATCCATTTTACTTTTCATTTTTAATTCATTACTCATTCTCACATTTTGATCATATAAACACAATTATCCCATCATTAAGAACATACTCATCACATTCCATTATAAACCTTAAAGCTTTTATGTTCATCATATCCATACTCATGAGAAAAATTCACATTCTTATTTCTCCATTTATACTCATTGGAAATCAAATATTATTCAGTCATGGCCACATATCAAGTTGGTTACACACACTTTTTGTTCCATAATGCTCCATTTAACCCTTACATGCATCTAAGTCATGAATTTCCCATTAGTTAATGGTTAGTCATCAAATTAACAACCAAAGATATCACTTTTACTCATGGATATGGTTTGGCTAAAACTATTTCTTTATCTTTAAATTTCATTCTACTCATCCGTATCATATGTCAAGGTCTCAACACATTATACAGGCTAAATTTCATATATATAGGACAACCTCATTAAGGATATCTTCACTACTAATTTGGCTCACACTAGTCTTATACATGTTTATTCCAATTTTTTTTAAATCAATTCATAATACTTTCTACTAACTTAATTACAAGATTCAAGTATCAATTTCATTAGTCAAACAAAAACACACGTAAAACATATACTTTCATAATGAAAGCAAAGCATGAAATTACAAGTTTAAGTATTCACAAACCTATTTAACCTTCAAAATCTTCTTCCGCTTCACTTCCTTTTCACTCTTTCTCTTTTCATCTTTCTTCTTCTTGATTCCCTTCATGATCGAATTCAAGGAGAGAGAAATTAAACTTGATTGAACAATATTCTCATCAAATTCTACTAGTAATCTAGCTACTAACATCTAATCTAACCCTTAATCAAGCTAAATAAAAAATTATACTTACTTGAGAACTTTATGTTCTTTACTAATTTTTCAATTTTTCTTGCTTACTTCGTTATTTTTCTTGCAGATTAAAAGCTAGATCCAAGTCAATGAGGGAAAATTAAAACTTGTTTCATAAAATAAATGGAATAAAATGGAGGAGAATTGGGGAGGAGAATGGTTCAGCCAAGAAAAGAGAGAAGTTTATGTATTTGGTTTCTTGCATTTTTCATACAATTCTCTTATATTTGTAAGTGAAAATGAAGGGCTAGGATGGTTTCTTGCATTATTTAATCCAATGGGCCATAAATCTCTTATTTATTATTTATTTTCTAATGGATGTCTTAACTAATTACTAGATAAATATCTGCCACTAAATCGGGGGCCAAGATTACTTAAGCTACCATTTGATCCAAAGGTCTATACTAATCCCTACATTTTCTTTTACTAATTAATCTCATTCCTTAATTTAATTATCACAAATTTATACATATAAATTCCACTTTAATGAATCACATTATATTATAAATAAGTCATCTCAAATGTAAGGTTAAACTATTACTATTCACTACGAAACTGCTATCGAATTTGATTTTTAATTTTTAATCCTCTAAATGAACTCATTTCGACCATAAATTCAATCTCTAAATTGTCCTTGAACAGTATTGTCTGATGCCCAGTAAAGTACAGTATGATTTTAGGGTGGTTTTATTCATTCCGTATTGCACTATTCACGATCTTGAAAAGTACTATTCACAAAATTGAGATTTTTGAGATATTATAACTTTCTAACTGAATACTTATTATGACTATAAATGAACTTTTTTTTCCTCAAATTTAATTCTCAAGTTTGTCTCAAATAACACTATTCATAGCCTAAAAAACATAATATTTATGCCTCGAATGGCACTATTTATCCAAAACTACTATTCACAGCTTGGAATGTATAATTCACAAACTCAGAATTTTTTAAAAGTTACACTCTGTCTCAAGTTTAAGATGTCATGCTTTAATAAGAGAAAAATCAATAAAATATGGCCAAGCAATAGCAATGGCAATGCAAGATGGCGGATGAGCCATAAAGAGTAAAACAACAGATTAAGGCACGAAGCAAAGAAAGATTGATAAAGAAAATATGCAAAGAATAGAATTAGTGAAATACAATATACACTATACCCCACTTAATTATTATTTTTCGTTTGACTTTTTTATTTCTTTTTTTTTCTTTTACAGCTTAAAATTCATTTAAATAATTAGATTTTTTTCTTTCAGTTAAATCTAATTTTTATGTAAAATTGAAATGAGAATATTAATAAAATGGTGTAGTGCATATTATAAGTGGTTATGCCCTAGGCCAAATATTTGGACCTTAATGTAATGGTTATATTTTATTTATAATGGCTTTTTCCGCATTAATATTAATGGCATGTTATATTATAATAATGTATGGGAATAATATTTAATATTATTCTTATTATTCCCTAGTCATTTATCACTAAAAGGCATAAAGATAAATTAAGACTAGTATGAGTTTAATTGATAATCGTGAGATGACTATATATATGGTGATATAAATAAAATTTATAGGTAGTTGTGTAACGCCCTAAAAATTTTGACGTTGTGAATAGTGACTCGGTAGGTCAAAAAATTCATCGAAGGTTAATTTTTGATCCCTAAGAGTTGGAATTTTCTTTAAAAATCATATAATCAAAAATTAAAATAATTTTAATCAAATAAATACACAAATAAAATAAATGTATGTATATATATAAATGTAAGTAAATAATAATAATAAAAAAAATTTCATAAGCCTAGAACTTTCTAAAAAAATTAAGAAATAAGGAGAAAATGAAAGAGGGGAGACTGAAAATTAGAAAAAAAAAAGAGAAGTCGAAAAGAGGAGATCGAGAACAGAGCACCCGAGAGAGAGAGAGAGAGAGAGCCGTGAAGAGCGATGCCGGCGACGACCAATGGGGATTACAGCACCGGCTAGCCAGCAAACTCCTCCTATGTTCATGATGCCGTTTTTGCACCATTTTTAAGAGAGAGAAAACCAAAGCCTCTTTCCCCTGTTCTGACCAACTCCGGCGTCCGTTAGGAGCTCAAACACCACCACTCAACTCCCAGGGACAAGGTGAACTTTTAATTGCCGATCAGTTTTCCCCAGTTGATAAAAAAAAGAGATCTAAAATGGGGATAACCGAGACTTCTGGCGGCAATTCTGGCCAGTTGATGGGGAGTTGGAGCATATAATCACCGGAAAAGGAGTCCTGATGCCTTGAGTTGTCCTCTGATGATGGCGGTGTCTCTGGCGAAGGGACAAGTAGAAATAAGCAGGAATTTGTGTCAAAAATCACAACAATAAGGAATGTGGCTACCAAAATTGCTTTTCCTTATGAATTTTGTATAAAATTTGACTTGTTAGGGATGTTTGTTAAATACAGTTTGTATGCATTATAGTTTCCTAAATAAAATGGGTGAATTGGTTGTGTTACTTAAGGAATTGGTTAGATTTACATTGAATAAAATCAACTGTTGGCATTTGAATGACGAAAGTTATGAATATTCAAGTTTAGGTGAGGAAGAATTCATGACAACAGTACTGCGAAACAGAAAACTTGGTTATGAGAAATGAATTTGTATATAGAACTAATAAAAATAAGAACAAGGTACAACTTTGAATATAAAATGCCAAGTGTGTTATGAAGCAAAGTTGATATTATGTTTAGGTAAGATTTATGCATGTATACGTTTATATTTTAAAAGAATAAATGAAATAATTTGATTAATTTTTATATGATTGTTAATGCATATGTATAAAGAAACATTGAGGTTAATTGAAGTTAAGCATAAAGACTTGAAATTTAGATTGGATCATTTGGTTGGAATTAGGATTCTTTGATTATATATTAAGTACATGTTCAAATAAGTTTAGAATATATGTTTTAAACAAAGTGAAGATACAATTAAAGAAGAAATAAATAATGAATATCATAGAGCTAAATAATTTAGAAGAAAAAAATAATAATACAATATTGTTCAAGTAGAGATGAATGGATAAGAAATAAAGGATGCATGGTTTGTGTGACGCCCCAACACCCCTTGGAAGGAATATCGGGATGCCACACACACAAGCAAAACAAAACACATACATTCATACAGAGGACTGAAGCGGAAGCTAATAAGAATAGAGCATAAGCGGAAGCATTTAGGAAAAACATATAAACTTGCATTACTGAACTTATAAGGTATGCATATACAAAATCATTACATTACCAAATATCAGAATTACATGCCTATCAAAACATTTACAAAATGTATAGAGCAAAAATATGACTTTATAAACATATCCCTATGCTAGTACAAAAAGAAGACTTCGACTTCTAGTGGCCAGCAGATGCGCGATTCCAAAACTGAACCAACCCTGTAAACCTACATGAAAACAAACATCCGTGCTAAGCGATAACGCTTAATTGGGATGAACTAAAACAAAGGACTACACAAGCAAGCATAACAAGACAGAAATTGCAATATTAACATAAAAGCATAACATATACAATTCAATCCTTATCACCTAGCATGCTCAGAGCACTATAATGTTCTTACTTACATATCACGCAACTGAATCTTAACAATATCATGACCACTTCACAAACATAGCTAAGCCAAAAGCATTAATATGAAATGCTCAAAACAATCATTCAATCACTAAGCATAAGCTTAAACATAACAGATCCAAACGGAAAGCAAAGAGCCTGAACTTTCATAAATCGTGGATATGGGTACTAAAGATACCGATGAGATTCAGTATCTATAAACAAAAGACATAAGTCTGAAAACTTTTGAATACCCAAAGGTAATAAAAGAGACTAGAGTCTCTAAACAAAAGTCCATAACGGTTTATAGAGCAGCTGCGCAAAACCCTTTATAAGCATGCTTATCTATCCACTCACTTGACCGATCAGGCTTGACACACAAAGGCATACATATACTAACCATTCAAAAGATCAATTGACATTCATGTCTTACTAACTCATGCACAACTAAGACAAATCATCAGTGGTACAATCTTAAGCATATAATTTACCTTGAACCCGTACAAACATATACCAAAGCAATGACCATCCCAAAAGAACACTTCAAAGAACTAGACAAGCAAAGCTGCACACTGTCGCACTCATGATTGAATGCACATCTCATAACTTTTGCGCCCGCGACTTCACCACTCTCGCGACAGAAAGCCAAAGCGGCCTCTATCGTGCTCGCGATAGAATAGAAATATGGATACTAACTTCACAACACGCAAACTTACATGCATAACTTACCTTTCATTCAATCATATACATATGCTCATATCCGTAAACATGCAATCTACTAAATACATATCAAGACTCTGAATCACTACTTAACATATTCATATATCAAATTACAACCATGAACATGCATATCCCAAAACTCATAAACATTCAATCTCATTCCGAATATACTTCCAACCACATGCATTTATATAGGATTTAAACGAATTCAAAAACAAACTATTTACACATGCAATTTCATAATTCCAGCTCATTCCACAATATGCATCAATTGACTCAAAAATCAAAACACATGCACGAGTTCAAGAGCACACGATCCCAAACCTCTCGAAGTGCAGCCGAAACACACAATCTCAAACCTTATCTTTACCCTTTTCAATCCTTCTTCTATCCTCAGCTTCTTGCAATACCCAATCAAAACACAAGCTCTTAATCTAAAATCTCAAAAAGCAAACCACAACGAGAAAATAGGAGAAGCAGAAATCAATCCAACACTTACCTTTTTAACTCACCCCTCTAAACACCTCTTCAAACCATCCAATGCAAAAATCCAAATACAATCAAAGCATCTAAAAGATTAAGGAGAAGAAGGGAACTCGTGCAATACAAAAGAAGAAAGAAAGGAGGAAAAACTGCATGCGAAGCACAAAATGGGGCAGATTTTCTCACTCACTCTCTTTATATTGCATGCAATAATCCACATTGCACCTTCTCCTCAAGCCACATATCTAGTTTAAGACATGTGTCTCTCCAACCCTTCCTAACTCCCTGCATGCTTCAACTTGTCCAAACTCAACCCCAACAATTCAATTTAAATTTGCTTAAATAGAATTCAGTAGGCGTGTTCTGTCGTGCTCACGACATAACCTTAACTAGAAATCCC
Source organism: Excoecaria cochinchinensis (assembly GCA_947683425.1). Lineage (NCBI taxonomy): Eukaryota > Viridiplantae > Streptophyta > Magnoliopsida > Malpighiales > Euphorbiaceae > Excoecaria > Excoecaria cochinchinensis. Next base: position 22,592,226 of record CANTUQ010000119.1, read on the forward strand.
TTAATCTTTGCTTGACCAATCCTCTTCACAATTTTTACACTCACCCAAGCACTCACTCCAATATGTACTCCTTTATTAATACTCAACCATATACTTACCAAAACATGGCAAATCCTACTAGGGTACAATCCGTGTTGTTACAATCTCTCCCCCTTAAGAAATTTCATCCTCAAAATTTCACCCGGTTCCACAGATAGCAATAGACTTACTATAACATAACTTATACAAATCAAACTCAATCAAATGAGAACTTAACATAAGGACCCGCTTGCTCATCTTCTTTCTCTCTGATCATAATAGAGCATCGAGCTGGACCAACCGACAGAATCGGCTTCTCAACTGTTTATGATATCTCATGCGCTGCTCAACCTTTTCTTCTTTCACCTCGTGCAGATCTAGTCACTCCCATGTTCTCTCTATTACCTTATTGTACCGTGCTCTCTTTCATCTCCGGACAATTGGCAAACATATGCTCCTTGCTGCCACATTTAAAACGTGCTCCCGTGAGCTTCCTACATATGCCTCGATGAAATTTCTCGCAATGCTCACACTTTGGCACACTGTTTTCCTTACTAGGGGGTGACAAAACACTTACCTTAGATTCTTGCACTAGACCTGACCTTTGATTATATTGTCCACTAACCACATCATGGGTTCTCTTACTACTTAACACATTACCATCGGTTACTCTTCTTTTGTGCTCCTTCCTTAGCCTGATCACTTTCGATTCTTCTAGCTTCATCGCGGCTAAAATTAATTGGTAATAACCCACCGCACACATCACTGCCATGGCTGATAAAGGACCTCTAATGCTTTCTCTTAGCCCATCTTCAAAATGATGACACTTAAACTCTTCAGTAAGTAACACTTCCAACACATACTTACTTAGCCAACTAAACTCCTTTTCATAATCACTTACTGTCATACCTTTCTACTTCAAACTCACAAATTCTTTCCATCTTGCTTCTTTGTATGCCTAAGTTACATATCTCTTCTCAAACTCCTGAACAAAGAACTCCCAATTCATCTTAATAGGCCGCTGGGGATTCCTCATCACCAGTTTCCACCAATCATAAGCTGGGCCTTGCAGCAAAGACACAGCACAATTAACCCTCTGATCCAATCGGTAATTAATCTCTTGTAGGATTCTGCCCGTCTTTTCTAACCAATACTCAGCTAAATTCGATTGATCCATATTTATTCTATTAAATTCCTCAGCTTCTCTCTTTCTAATAAAATTCGTTGGGGCCTTTAGGGCAGTTAACCTTTCAATTAGTTGCATCATCCCTTGCATCAATACAGGATCACCATAAGCCGGGCCCATACCTTCAGCTCAGGGTCTCTCTTGTGTAGGCGGACGAACCCTCACTAGGATCGGACTCCATCTAAACTCTACACAAGATAACATTTGCATTAGGCCATAACTCTAGACAGGCTCGTACACATCTAAATATCTTATAGACCAGACCATCAACCTAAGCTCTTATACCATAGCCTGTGATGCCCCAACACCCCTTGGGAGGAATATCGGGATACCACACACATAAAAAAAAATAAAACACATACATTCATACAAAGGACTGAAGCGAAAGCTAACAAGAATAGAACATAAGCGGAAGCATTTAGGAACAACATATAAACTTGCATTACCGAACTTATAAAGTATGCATATACGAAATTATTACATTACCAAATATCAGAATTACATGCCTATCAAAATGTTTACAAAATGTATAGAGCAAAAACATGACTTTATAAACATATCCCTATGCTAGTACAAAAAGAAGACTTCAACTCCTAGTGGCCAGCAGATGCGCGACTCCAAAACTGAACCAACCCTGCAAACCTACACGAAAACAAACATCCGCACTAAGCAATTAGTGGGGATGAACCTAAACGAAGGACTACACAAGCAAGCATAACAATTATATAAACATCATATCAAGATAGAAATCGCAATATTAACATAAAAGTATAACATATACAATTCAATCCTTATAACCTAGCATGCTCAAAGCACTATAACGATCTTACTTACATATCACGTAACTGAATCTTAATAATATCATGGCCACTTGGCAAATATAACTAAGCCAAAAGCATTAATATGAAATGCTCAAAACAATCATTCAATCACTAAGCATAAGCTTAAACATAACAGATCCAAATGGAAAGCAAAGAGCCTAAACTTTCATAAATCGTGGATACGGGTACTAAAAATACCGATGAGATTCAGTATCTAAAAATCGAAGACATAAGTCTGAAAACTTGCGAATACCCGAACGTAAGAAAAGAGACTAGAGTCTCTAGACAAAAGACCATAACAGTCTATAGAGTAGCTGTGCAAAACCCTTTAAAAGTATGCTTATCTATCCACTCACTTGTCCGATCAGGCTTGACACACAAAGTCATACGTATACTAACCATTCAAAAGATCAATTCACAATCATGTCTTACTAACTCATGCACAACTAAGACAAATCATCAGGGGCACATTCTTATGCATATAATTTACCTTGAACGCGTACAAACATATACCAAGACAATGACCATCCCAAAAGAACACTTTAAAGAACTAGACAAGCAAAGCTGCACACTGCCGCGCTCGCGATAGAATGCACATCTCACAACCATCGCTCCTGCGACTTCATCACTCTCACGATAGAAAGCCAAAGCGGCCTCTATCGTGCTCACGATAGAATAGAAATATGGATACTAACTTCACAACACACAAACTTGTACACATAACTTGCCTTTCATTCAATCATACACATATGCTCATATCCTTAAACATGCAATCAACAATATACATATCAAGACTCTGAATCACTACTTAATATATTCATATATAAAATTACAACCATGAACATGCATATCCCAAATCTCATAAACACATGCCATTCAATCTCATTCAAAACATACTTACAACCACATGCATTTATATAGGATTTAAGCGGATCCAAAAATAAACTATTTATACATGCAATTTCATAATTCCAGCTCTTTTCACAACTTGCATCAATTGACTTAAAAATCAAAACACATGCACGAGTTCAAGAGCACACGATCCCAAACCTCTCAAAGTGCAGCCGAAACACCCAATCTCAGACCTTGTCTCCCTTTTCAATCCTTTTTCTATCCTTAGCTTCTTGCAATACCCAATCCAAACACAATCTCTTAATCCAAAATCTCAAATAACAAACCACAAAGAGAAAAGAGGAGAAGCAGAAATCAATCCAACACTTACCTTTTTAACTCACCCCTCTAAACACCTCTTCAAACTATCCAAAGTAGAAATCCAAATACAATCAAAGCATCTAAAAGATAAAGGAGAAGAAGGGAACCCGTGGAACACAAAAGAAGAAAGAAAGGGGGAAAAACTGCAGTAAAGCACAAAAAGGGTGCAGATTTTCCCATTCACTCTCTTATATTGCAAGCAATAATCCACATGGCACCTTCTCCTTGAGCCACATATCTACTTTAAGACATGTGTCTCTCCAGCCCTTCCTAGCTCCCCACATGCTGCCACTTGTCCAAACTCAACTCCAACAGTTCAATTTAAATCTACTTAAATAGATTTCAATATGCGTGTTCTGTCGCGCTCGCAACTAGTGTCGTGCTCGCGACAGAACCTTAACCAAAAATGCCTTAATCTTTGCCTGACCAATCCTCTTCACAATTTCTTCACTCACCCAAGCACTCATTCCAACATGTCCTCCCTTACTAATACTCAACCATATACTTACCAAAACATGGCAAATCCTACTAGGATACAATCTGGGTTGTTACAGTATGCATGTATAAGGGATTAAATTTCAATAGTAAAGAAGGAGAAATAAAAGGATAAATTGTCTAATTATGATACAAATAGGGAAATATATGTGATTAAGTGATCTAAAGTTTTATTTGATTTAATGTCATAATAATGTGAGTAAAGAACAATATAAAAGTATATGGACTATTTATATGAAAGAATGTGTGTAGTAATATGAAATAAAGTAAGAAAATACTTTAATGTATTATGTGAAAGACATGCTAAGTAAATGTAATTAAATATGATGTGTACATACATAGCATGCACTATAGACGCAAGTGTAACACCCCGTTATCCCCATTGGAAGGATACCGGAATGTCACGCGGACAAACATATAAACGAATCCGAAGCATGCTAATAAATAAAATAAAAGATGAAATATAAAGAAACTTTTAATCATACTATATTAAGACCTTTAACATATATATATCAATATCGTTTTACAAAAAGAGGCTCGTAAGCAAATACCTATACAAAAATAATTATTCCTTTACAAAGATTCATTTTGCTATTAACAAGCCATGTACAAAATAACAGCGGAAGACTCAAAAATAACTTCATCCAAAATGACTTCTAGTGGCCGACCTGCAGATATCTGACTCCAAACCGAACTCGCCACCTGCACAGGAAAAGAACCCGTGCTAAGCGATAACGCTTAGTGGAGAGGAACAAAACAAACGAACAATATACATATATACAGTATTTACAACAATACTAATTTCATCACTACTATAAACATACATTACAAACAATTAACTATTAAAATCATATTTAGAATTAACATACTTCTCACCATTCTAAGTACACAGATACAAGGTGCATAATATAACGTTATGCAAGAATTCATGTGCATCATATACTTTTAATCCTATCAATATGCATCTCAACATATGGAATACAATTTAACATATAGCCTGATTAGTCTGAAAATACTCTCTAGAAGTGGATGCGGTCATTTGGATACTGATTGAACACAGTATCCCAAGCATATAGAGACATGAGTCTCAAACATGTGATTTTCATATAGAGAACGAAGTCTCGCATTAATTTCCATGTAGACCCAAACGGGGTCGAAACAAGAATCCAAACAGGACCCGCATGTAACATTTTATCATATAGCAGCTGCACACACACCGTGACCTAAGTAAGCGCTTACTTATCCACCACTATGACTATTCAGGCTTAAAAACACTTCTCCAAAACTCAAATATCATTATCATATCATGAGAATTAAAGACAACGTATAACTCATGTATACATGTATATTTATCAAATTCGGAAACATATAAATATATATATATAAATACAGAAAATAATAAGAACATATAACTCACATTGAAATAATCCATGTTCATGTAAATTATAAACATTTAAATCATGTATATCAATTACTAATCATGAACACCAATCATAATTAATCACTTATTAAATTAAAGAACATATTTGAACTTGATCTAGATTCAAACAGTGGAAAACCCCTTGTACAGAAGCTTAAAAACTTTGCTTTTAGAAAACAGGCAGCAGGGAGGGAAGGCCAGTCACGAGTCACCCAGGCAGTGGTGCCTCGTGACGCTGGCTTCACGCGAACGCCACACAAAATGGAGGCAGTCACGAGTCGTGACCCTCTGTCACGCCACGTGACGCCAGAGAGGAGAGGGAAGGGATGGCTAACGTGAGAGAGAGCAAAAGAGAGAAAACCTCACGTCTTTAGTTTTCAAGAACTAAAAACATTCAGACCTCTCTTTTCTCTCACCCACATGCACACACTCACTTTCCACTTGGCACACATGCACGGTTCACAAATCCACTAAATACTCTTTTACAATTTGCTCCTTCTATTACCAATAAGCCCTTGTCAAATTACTCTTTACTCACTAAACTAAAAATCTTTAATTAATTCTTTATTAAAACCTTGTAATAAAATCCTCTTTTCCTCATGCAAATTACCCACTTGCCCTTAATTGTCCAATTAAAATCGCTAATTCCAATTAGGCCACTTATGGGGTGTGACAACTCTCTCCTCCTTAAGAAAATTTCATCCTCGAAATTTCCTTGCTTATGAAATACATCTCAAATACCAAAACCGAAACGAAACAAAACTTAACATTTAAACACTTACCCGAAGGACCCGCGGCAACGGTCGTATCTTCAGCAATCATAGCATAAGCTCTATGCCGGTTATGATCTTCCATAGCACCAGGTCGTTGCACTGTCTCTGATGGTGCTCTCGGAGCTCTACTTCCATCACGATTGCTTCGAGTGACATTAGATCTTCTGCTTTCTTGTTAATTCTGGTCCTCTTGTCGATTAGGGCAAAATGCAAACCGATGTTCCATACTTCCGCACTTAAAGCATGCCCCGGTGATCTTGTGACATGTACCCCAATGATAGCTATGACAATGCTCACACTCCGGTGCTCGATTTCCCTTATTACCATGAGGGGCTACGCTCCCTAATTGTGAAGGCACTTGAACAATCTCTCTAGATCCTTGCTCGGTTAGAGCACCCTTGGACTTCTTAGTACTCGCAACTCCCCCATCCGGTGCTCTTCTCTTGCTAACCATTCTCTGCTTGATCACCTCTGATTCCTCTAACTTCATTACTGCAGCCACAAGCTGATAATACCCCACTGGTTGCAAGACGATCATTGCAGACAAAGGACCTCTGAACACCTCACGCAGTCCCTCTAGAAAGTGCCTACATCTGAACTCATCCGTCAACAACTGCTCGGGCACATACTTACTCAACCGATTGAATTCCTTGTCATACTCACTCACGGTCATACCCCGCTGCTTCAAACTGATGAACTCTCTCCACTTAGCTTCTTGGTAAGCCTTCGTCACGTACTTTTCCTCAAACTCTTGCTTGAAGTATTCCCAAGTCAATTCAGCTGGTCGTTGCAGATTCCTCATCACAAGTTCCCACCAATCATATGCTGATCCTTGAAGCAACGATATTGCGCATGAAGCTCTCTAATCTGCAGGACATCTAATCTCTTGCAGAATCCTACCTACTCTCTTCAGCCAAAACTCAGCCACATCTGATTCATCCAAGGCAGTCCCATGAAAGTCTCCTGCTCCTCTCTTTCTTAACAACTCAATTGGAGCCTTAGGAGCAGTCAACCTATCCACCATTTGCAGCAAACCTTGCACTAATGTTGGATCCATACCTACACCTATATTCGGACCTACCGCTGGTGCATGTTCCTGTGCAGGCCTATCTTGTCCAACCGGATTACCTCCTCTGACTGGATTCTCTCTTCGACCCACATTGCTACTGCTCATGGTGTCGCCCATATACTCACTTGGATCCGACTCCATACAAACACTACACAACACAAGACATCTGCATTAGGCCACTACACAAAACTGACTCTCATGCATAGACTTGACTCTACACTCAAACAATCACAACATAACCCAGAACCACCAAACCGGGCTCTGATACCAAGCTGTAACACCCCGTTATCCCCGTTGGAAGGATACCGGAATGTCACGCGGACAAACATATAAACGAATCCAAAGCATGCTAATAAATAAAATAAAAGATGAAATATAAAGAAACTTTTAATCATACTATATTAAGACCTTTAACATATATATATCAATATCGTTTTACAAAAAGAGGCTCATAAGCAAATACATATACAAAAATAACTATTCCTTTACAAAGATTCATTTTGCTATTAACAAGCCATGTACAAAATAACAGCGGAAGACTCAATGTAACACCCCCATCGCCGTCCCCGTTGGAAGGACGCCGACGGACGCGCTACCCGACGATCACACATACAGATATACAGAAGCACAATGCGAAAGCATACATTCATACATAACATACATACGGAAATACGGGTGAATTAAAAACTTACCTTGCGGTACAGACTGAACATGCAATAACTCACGCACACGCAGGCACTAAGCAAAAGCATACACAGAAGCATACATATAACCATTCCACGGAAGCATAATCGAAATGATAAAACAAAGGAATAAGTAAACATAAAACATACTAACTATTATATTCCCAAAAGAAAACTCAAGATGAAAACATAATTAATTACATATACAATACTACAGAATTACAAAAGCTGAAATACAGAAGCTGAACAAAATACAGAACTTCTAACTCCTACGTGGCCGACCTTGCAGAAGCGCGACTCGAACAGAACCAAAACCTGCCACCTGCACGGAAAGGAAATCCGTGCTAAGCGATAAACGCTTAGTGGGGAGAACACACAAGAGTATGGACGGCCATTCACAATGGTCGCCAAGGCAAAACACATTCAAATGGCAAATGCGGATATTCATAACATATCAATAATTAGACTGCATAATAAAGGCATTCATTTCAAAACCCACAATCAAACCATATGCTGATAACAAGAATAGGCCAAAACAGACATAATACAATACACGATACAAGTATCATCATGCAGAACTACATACTATAACACATGCATAAACCTACATGGGTATCAAATAATAGCATCTTACCATGCGGAGTCACAAGAGCTATACCTATGCAATAGACATAACTAAGTACCCATGCATGAACTGACAGTCAAACCATCATGTTAAGCATGCTAGTTAACCAACATACCTAAACATGTTAAACACACACACTAGTCAAATATCCAAAGGATAACATTTAGAGCATCACAATACCGCTGCGCAACTCTAAAATATTAAGCATCATGTAAAAACACTCTGATAGTGAAGACTGAAAGCATAATCACATAGCATTACATTCATATCATCATCATGCAGAAAGTACAGTAATCATCACGTACTTACCATCACAACTGCTTCGGTTCACAAGCTAATATGTAGCAAAACTATGCTTAAGTCAAATACTTAAATACATCAATCGAATCATTTCAAAGCATTCAGAAACTTATAACAAACCACATGACAAGTACGGATAATCATGTTAAATATAAAGTCATGCTTACTTAATACAGTCATACATTCTGAAACCCATAGTCACATTCATATACATATAAACTGATTCCTGAAATCCTTATCATAATCAATCGGATATCACATTCTGATTACTATTGCAAAGCAATATAAAACAAACCATCAAAGCACCTGCTGACTCACAATAGTGGATAACGAGTGTACGCATGGCGGTACCTTACGGGTACGAATCGACGCATGGCGGTACCTTACGGGTACGAATCGAAAACCATTTATTTTGTCATAAAAGCATTGATCCAAATTCATTAAAAAGGATCACGAGGATCCGTACTGATGGGGGTTCGCGAGGAACCATACGGGGGACCTGATTAGGGTCCAAACGTTCAAAGGGCGCTGCAGCTACTGAAGACTCTATTAGGCATGCCTAACTATCCACTAGACTGACTCTCGCAGGTCATGCATAAAACAATTCACGCTTCGAATCGCATAACGCATAATTATATATACATCATGCATAAACCAGAGTACCCTAGACATATAAATATGCTCATAAAGTCGGTCATATATCATGCAATTCGCATTGCAAAACATATTACAGTCCATACACTTTAATATTAAACAATATTCAAAAGCATGCCAAGAATCAGGTATAGAAGCACTAACATACCAAACACTGTCAATACAAAACCTAATCATGCATCAGGTGACGATAACTAAATATAAATCAAACATAGTCCAAATTACATTTAAACATAACACATTGAGTTCAAAGGCTAAAGCATAATATCAATCAAAGCTCATACAAGTCATATTCAGAAGCATGCAATAATTCCCTTAATCACATTTTAGCAATACTCATCAAATTAAAGCATGTCAGGAACACATGTGGAGTCATATTATGCCAATGATCAAAAACGCATAATCTAAATCAGGAAATTATACTATATATTTCTAAGCATGGCAGATTACTCTTAGAGAAGAATTCAATCAAAGATATGTTTAACATATTGCTAATCATAACTGAAATAGGCTAACCAATCAGATGAGCAAAATAAGATAGCACACAATAGAGGAAAAAACCATAAAAGCATTTGAAAGTCACTTAATAATAAAACTAGTCACGGGAAACAAGTCAAGACAAAAAAGGTCATACAGGAGCATATAACAGTATGACATAATTTATACAGCAGTGAAGACCCATACAGAAGAAATAGGAAATTCATTTTGGTTAAAACTGGGCGAAATCGAAAAAAGGAGCTGAAGAGGGGTCGGTCACGAGTCGTGTCACGACTCGTGACTGACCTAAAAGGGGTCATGCCGTGACCTAGTGTCACGTCTCGTGACCTGCTAGAGAGTCACGGGACGTGACTCTATGTCACGCCTGGCCTCACAAGAGTCACGCCGTGACTCTAAGTCACGAGACGTGACTTCCCTCTCACAGAGAGAGGAGTCACGCTTCGCGACTGGAGTCACGCCTTGCCTTTACCAAAGTCACGTCGTGACTCTAAGTCACGAGACGTGACTTTCCTCTCACAGAGAGAGACAGTCACGCTTCGCGACTAAGGGTCACGCTTCGCCTAGAAGGTGACTGGGAGGCAGAGTCACGTGGCGTGACTGGAAGTCACGCCTCATGGCTTGTCTCTCTCAGGGAAGTCACGACACATTGGAAATGGAAAATTATACAGAAACGCGATTTCCCATTTCCAGCTTACCCAGAATTCAACAAAACTCGATAAAACCATTTTCAATCTGATTCAAAACACATCCAAACTCATCTTACCTTACAGTCGATCTTCCAAACATCATAAACAGGATAATAGCAATTAATTCCACAATCAAACAATCAAAATCATGCTTAAGCACATTTAATCCGTTCTAGAGCATAAACCCTAAAAATACAGTAAGTTCAAATCCTAAACTCAGAACTTCAAATTCAATCCTTAACATGTATTACAAACACATCTACTCACGTACTCATGCATATACACATTCCAGAACACATCAATTTCCAGCAATTAGACCATGCAAACACATTATAAGCCTAGTGAGAAATAGGGCAGAGACATTCAACTGAGATTGAAGAACAGAGAGATTCAAACATTGCATGCATTCCAAAACACTCCCAAACCTGGAAATGACGATCCAAAATCAGCTTCAAGATCAGTCCTCAATCCTTTCCTTGCCTTTGCTTTGCTTCTTCTTACAATCCAAGGCTTGCACAAACAAGAAACCCACAATTACTTTTCAAAACCCTAACTTAACCAAAACCAGGAAAAGAAACACAGCACGTAACAAATCTTAAACCAACTCACCTCTTCAAGCAAAGTACAATCCAAACCAAACTCAACTCCCAGCCAAACGTGAAAGAAAGGAGAAGCATAGAAAGGAGAAGAGAAGAAGAAGGGCAGGCGTGAGAGGGAGAACGGAAATGCAATCTGTGTTCCCTCTCTCACTCTCTTTCCTTTCTTCTTTTCTTCATTCAATGCCACCTAACAAGCCCACTTGGCAGATCCTAATAGAACCTCAAAACCCACTTAACTTTTCCAAATCAAATATTGCTCTTTAGTCCTTACACAAATTACCCTTCACTCACTTACACATATCTTTCTTAACAAACTTAATTAACTTTTCAATTAGGTCCTTAACACTCCAAGATTCTCAAGAACAGATTACCGAAATACCCTTCCGATCCCGACTTCGCAAGCACATTCCGACTAGGGCTATTTTGGGGTGTGACACTCAAAAATAACTTCATCCAAAAAGACTTCTAGTGGCCGACCTGCAGATATCTGACTCCAAACCGAACTCGCCACCTGCACGGGAAAAGAACCCGTGCTAAGCGATAACGCTTAGTGGGGAGGAACAAAACAAACGAACAATATACATATATACAGTATTTACAACAATACTAATTTCATCACTACTATAAACATACATTACAAATAATTAACTATTAAAATCATATTTAGAATTAACATACTTCTCACCATTCTAAGTACACAGATACAAGGTGCATAATATAACGTTATGCAAGAATTCATGTGCATCATATACTTTTAATCCTATCAATATGCATCTCAACATATGGAATACAATTTAACATATAGCCTGATTAGTCTGAAAATACTCTCTAGAAGTGGATGCGGTCATTTGGATACTGATTGAACACAGTATCCCAAGCATATAGAGACATGAGTCTCAAACATGTGATTTTCATATAGAGACCGAAGTCTCGCATTAATTTCCATGTAGACCCAAACGGGGTCGAAACAAGGATCCAAACAGGACCCGCATGTAACATTTTATCGTATAGCAGCTGCACGCACACCCTGACCTAAGTAAGCGCTTACTTATCCACCACTATGACTATTCAGGCTTAAAAACACTTCTCCAAAACTCAAATATCATTATCATATCATGAGAATTAAAGACAACGTATAACTCATGTATACATGTATATTTATCAAATTCGAAAACATATAAATATATATATATAAATACAGAAAATAATAAGAACATATAACTCACATTGAAATAATCCATGTTCATGTAAATTATAAACATTTAAATCATGTATATCAATTACTAATCATGAACACCAATCATAATTAATCACTTATTAAATTAAAGAACAGATTTGAACTTGATCTAGATTCAAACAGTGGAAAACCCCTTGTACAGAAGCTTAAAAACTTTGCTTTTAGAAAACAGGCAGCAGGGAGGGAAGGCCAGTCACGAGTCACCCAGGCAGTGGTGCCTCGTGACGCTGGCTTCACGCGAACGCCACACAAAATGGAGGCAGTCACGAGTCGTGACCCTCTGTCACGCCACGTGATGCCAGAGAGGAGAGGGAAGGGATGGCTAACATGAGAGAGAGCAAAAGAGAGAAAACCTCACGTCTTTAGTTTTCAAGAACTAAAAACATTCAGACCTCTCTTTTCTCTCACCCACATGCACACACTCACTTTCCACTTGGCACACATGCACGGTTCACAAATCCACTAAATACTCTTTTACAATTTGCTCCTTCTATTACCAATAAGCCCTTGTCAAATTACTCTTTACTCACTAAACTAAAAATCTGTAATTAATTCTTTATTAAAACCTTGTAATAAAATCCTCTTTTCCTCATGCAAATTACCCACTTGCCTTTAAATGTCCAATTAAAATCGCTAATCCAATTAGGCCACTTATGGGGTATGACAGCAAGAAATTGAAATTGGAGTTACAGGATGATTATGAGTGTATAAATATAGTAAGTATGTGTATGTTATACTATATGAAATTAAGAAATAAAATTGCGTTCATGTTGATACGAGGTAAGATAAATATGTATAGGAATAGTTCATATAAGTGTATTATGTATATATATGTGTGTGTGTGTGAAATCATAAAATAAGAATAATGTAAACAATGATAATAAGAGTGAGAAGTGTGATAGTAGTGATATGAATAACACTAATAATAATAAAAGCCATAAATAGGCAAACATTAACAATAAGAAAATGTATAAAATACGTATGGATTATATGTAATGTATGTGAAATTATAAGCATTAGAATAGTATTAATAATGTTAATAGTGATGAGAACAATGACAATATTAATGATAATAAGAATAAAAGAATAATAGTAATGATGATAATAGTACTAGTAAATCAAGTGAGAAATAAATAAGAGATGACTTAAAAATTATAACATATAAAAGCAAATAAATGTGGGGTGAAATCAGGAGATAATCAAATAATACATGGTATATAAAGTGATAGTATGAAATGATTATGGTTATGAATATATGGATATGAATTGATATATGCTGTATCAAAGTGTATTATGATATATATGTGAATAAAGAATAGAGATGCAAGAAAATGTTACATGAAAGTATGTAGTTGTGGGAAATAACAGATAAATGTTTATTGCCCTTAGTAGTCTGGTAGTCAAATCTAGTTTAGGATATAGTTGGCTAGCCAAAGAGACACCATCCCGTGGTAGTGAGTCATGGCGACTCGAATCAGTAGGCCAATGATGGTCTACGAAAGTGTAAAAGTGTTAAAGTGATAAAGTCTAAAATGAAATGTATTGAAATATTGGGTGGTATTTTGGGATCACTTTAAAGTGTATTGGACCTAAGGGGTCCAAGTCCTATGTATCTGGTTCAGAGATTACTACCGGATAATTACCAGGGGAAAAATTTTAATTTATAATGTAAATTTGTGAATGAAAACTAAAGGTATGAATCAAATGATTAAATAATTAATGAATAACGAATTAAGAATAAAAAATAATAAAATGATAATTAGATACGGGAAGAATTATAAATAGGTAGATTAGTAAATTTAAATAACAAATAGACAAATTCAAATTAAATGTACAAGCTGGGAAAAATGGAGTACAAATAAACATTTAATTAAAAGATTAACAAATGCATGATAACATTTTAGATTAAGAAATAAAAGGGTAGTTTTACATAAAAATGTTATATTGAATAACTGTACTTGTAAATGATCTTTTTAACTATTGGCATGATAAGATAGCTTTAAATATGCATATGATTTACATGTCCACCAATTTGTATAATGTACATGTAACACCCCGAAATAGCCCTAGAAGAATGACAGAATTTTTGTTCAAGAAAGATTAGTGTTGTGTGTGTGAGTCCTGTCGCGGGCGCGACAGAACCACTCCGGTGATAGGGTATTTAAATTGGCCTTTTTTATTTGTAGCTTTGTAGGGGAATGACACATGGTTTGGTGGGGAAGTGACAAGTGGCAATAGATTAACTTATGTTAAGAGAGATTAAGAGTTAAAAAAAAGGATGAGGATGTAATTATTTGGGTAGATGGCATTTATGACCATAGTTAATTGTTGGATTGACTTGGACTATCTGTTTCTTTCTTCTTCTTTCACGTGAGTTTTCTTTCTTTTCCATTATTCTGCTCTTTCTTTCGTTCCTTCTTCTTCTTCTTTACACTGTTTTGAGTGATTCATTTGGGTTGGCTTTGAGAGGGGCTAGTAGAGCTTGATTAGGTATCCTAAGAAGGTAAGTAATGCTCTTTAGTTAGTATAGGTCTTCTTCTTTTATTTTATTTTTGTTTTTTATTTGAAGTAAGAGAGAAGAGTAACTTTGTTATTTTGAATGGTTTGTGTATGGAAGCTGTGGACAAGAGGCCCAATAAAGGCAAAGAGAAGGTCGGAGCTGAGTAGAGAGCACGATTCAACGTCCTAGAGGTAGGGATCGTGTGCGGTTTTCCTATTCTGCATGTGTTGTGAATTTGAATGTTTTAATAGAGACTTAGTTGTAAAAGAAGTGTACTGGAAGCTTAAATTAGCTCAATTGCTTTTAAGTGTGTGAAACCATTTTTGATTGCTTGTAGTGTTTCAATGTTTAAAGTGATTGTGTGATTTGAGTGAAAACTTAGTTACGAGCATGATTTATAGGGTAATTACATGTTAAAAGAGGAGTGGTTGCATGTGAAAATAAAAGAGTTGGTTTGGGTTTTGTTTGAGTTTATCTGTGTGTGGATTTTTGCCGTTGGAATTGGGAAACACGATTCTGTCGCGAGCGCGACATAAGCAGTGATTGCGACAAAATCGCGTCTTTCATTTCCGTAGAAAGCGAGTTGGAATTTGATTTTTAGAGTTGTGAGGAGAGAGTCACGAGACGTGAGGGTAGGTCACGACTCGTGACCCTTGGGCGAGCCTCGTCGCGAGGCGTGAGATGGCATCACGTCTCGCAATGCCTCTCTCAGTTGCTGTGAGAGTTCAGTCTCGAGACGCGACGAGCAGTCACGCCGCGTGACCTTCCTCCGGCGAGGCGTGAGATGGCATCACGACCCGTGATGCCCTCTCTCTGTTGTGAGGATCCTGTCACGAGTCGTGATGGGTAGTCACGACTCGTGACCCCTTCCTTCCTGGCGGGCGTGAAGCGAAGCAGATCGTACGAGCCGCAATCGCGTGTGCAACTCGTGACGGCTCTGTTTCCTTAGGCTACTGTCACGAGCGCGACACAAGTCGCGATCGCGACAGTGAGCCTTTTTCCGCCTGTTTTGTCTTGTTTTGGTCTTTTGCTCCTGTTTTGAGTTTTTAAAGGTCTAAATGGGTCTTGCATGTTATCATTTAGCCTGTGTTTGGTTTAAATTATCTTTTAAACCTCTTACATGATTAGTAATAATTAAATGTACATGATTAGTAAAAGTTATACATGAATTAAATGCACTTGAATTACAGTAGATGAGTTGATATCAGTGTACAGTATATGAGTTGTTAGAGCCTGATTACCGTTATAGTGGATAGATAAGCATGCTTATAAAGGGCTAGAGTGCAGCTGCTAGAGTTGGCCTTAATTGTGCCCAGAGTTCGAATACCTCGTGTATTCCATAGAGTTTGAGTTAATTCTCTATATGTAAGATACTGTACACAGTATCCAGAGTTACCCGTATCCACCATGAAAGGAATTCAGGCTTATTGTTATTGCTAGTGTATAGTGAACATAAAATGAGTGTATGTAGTGTTACGAATAAAAGTTAAAGTACGTGAGAATAATGAAACGTGATAGTTGTGTATACAAGGGTTAATTACTTCGGTGGTCACTGAACTTTAAGGGTTGCAACGATTTGGTCACTAAACTTCAATTTGTAACAATAAAATAATACATCTATTATTTTGTAACCAAAAAATCAAAATGATCGAAAATTCGGTTTCGGCGGCTAACGGGAGCTGCTTGAAGACAGTGAAAA
Organism: Excoecaria cochinchinensis; assembly: GCA_947683425.1. NCBI lineage: Eukaryota > Viridiplantae > Streptophyta > Magnoliopsida > Malpighiales > Euphorbiaceae > Excoecaria > Excoecaria cochinchinensis. The sequence goes on from CANTUQ010000119.1 coordinate 22,608,701, forward strand.
TTGATTCTTTTTAACCATAAAGCCACGTCGGATCAATGTCAGATCCGACGTGGCAAAAAATTTAACGTTTATTTTGCTAATAGGTCAGGTTCCGGTTGCCATTTCCGATCATTTTGATTTTTTGGTTACAAAATAATAGATGTATTATTTTATTGTTACAAATTGAAGTTTAGTGACCAAATCGTTGCAACCCTTAGAGTTCAGTGACCATCGAAGTAATTAACCCTGTATACAAGTATATGTTTATATGAATTGGAATACATGATTTACATGAGTGTGAAAATATATGCATGTGTGCTTTGACTAATATATGTGGTGTATATATAATTTATTTTGAGACTTCGAAAGAAGTCCCTTGCATTCTTTTCATCCCCACTAAGCGTTATCGCTTAGCACGGATGTTTGTTTCCGTGTAGGTTACAGGTTTGAATCAGAGAACGTGCATTTGCAGGTCAAGGGCCACTAGGAAGTTTTGCTATATCTTTTTGTATAAATTAGAAGTAGAGTTGGCGATGTTTTGAGTAACATCATTATGTAATAAAGAGTATAGTTGTTCTATGTAATCATTAAAAGTATATGTATATGAAAAAAAAAAAGTGAACATGTATAAGTATAAAGCTTTTGGTAAAATGTAAAGTTTACATGTATAATAAAAGTAATTTTGTCTGGGCCCAACTTATTTCTAATTGTTTATTATTTATTGTTACCGCTTCCGCTAGTGTATGTATATGTATGTATATACGTATGTGCCCGCGTGGCGCCCCGATATTCCTTACCGGGGGTATGTGGGTGTTACATTTAGTGGTATCAGAGCTCTTGGTTAATTGGTTCAGGACTATAAGATCATAGAGTATAGTACTAGTGTATATGTTTGAGTTGTCTAGAATGTGGCCTAATGCAGATGCTGGTTTTGTAGGGTCTAGATGCAGTCCGACCCGAGTGAGCATGTAGGAGAGACTACAGGCAGTGTGAATCCGATTCGAGTGGATCCACATGTACAAGCACAAGATAGAGAGGAAAGAGCAAGAGTTGTTCAGGACAACCCGGAGTTGATGCAAGGGTTGGTACAGATTCTAGATAGATTGACAGCTCCTAAAGCTCCAACAGATTTGATAAGAAAGAGGGGAGCTGAAGAGTTCCATGGAACATCCCTAGATCAATCCGAGATAGCAGAATTCTGGTTAGAGAAAATAGAAAGAATTTTACAAGAGATCAGTTGCCCTCAGAACCAGAAAGTAGTTTGCGCTGTGTCATTACTGCAGGGTGCAGCATATGACTGGTGGAAGTTGGTGTTGCAGAATCCTCAGAGACCCATGGAGTTAACCTGGGATTTCTTTGTTCGAGAGTTCAAGGAGAAATTTGTGACCAAAGCGTATAAAGATGCCAAGTGGAAAGAATTTGTAACTTTTAAGCAGAGGAATATGACTGTTGCAGAATATGATAAAGAGTTTACTCGTTTGAGTAAATATGTACCGGAAGGGATGTTAACGGATGACTTCAGGTGCAGACAATTCGAAGATGGATTGAGAGAGAGCATAAGAGGACCGTTAGCTGCCATGGTTGCTTTACAACCGGTGGGTTATTATCCATTGGTGTTGGCAGCGATGAAAATGGAGGAATCTGAGTTGATAAAGCAAAAGAGAGAGCAGAAAAGAAGATTTCCAAGAGAAGATGAGGGAGTTGGTAGAGGAGCTAGAGTAGTAAAAAGAGGAAAGGATGAGCAAGCATCGGTACAAGTGCCAACTTCAGTCGGAAGTGCAAGGCCACCTAGCAATAGAGGAAGTATGGCCCCAGAATGTGAGCACTGTAATAGACGTCACTGGGGTGAATGTAGAAAGCTCACTGGAGCTTGCTTCAAATGCGGTAGTAAGGAGCATCTCCTTGCTCAGTGCCCTAAAACAAGAGAGAATATGGCATCACAAGTAAATAAGGAGAAAGGCACTGCTTCTGGGAATGTTAGAAGTGGAAGAGGACGAGGTAGAGCTGAAAGACCGCCATCGGAAATAGTCGAGAGGCCATCCCTACCGAGGATCAGCCACGTGTATTTGCCCTGACGGCTGAAGATGTGGAGGCATTGATTGGATCTTCTGGTAAGTCCTCCTATTAGATTTGACAGTATATAGTTTGAGTTAGTTGTTCAGTAGCGGGGTAAATTTCGAGGACGAAATTTCTTAAAGGGAAGAGATTTGTAACACCCCGAAATAGCCCTAGAAGAATGACAGAATTTTTGTTCAAGAAAGATTAGTGTTGTGTGTGTGAGTCCTGTCGCGAGCGCGACAAGCGCCGCAGGCGCGACAGAACCACTCCGGTGATAGGGTATTTAAATTGGCCTTTTTAATTTGTAGCTTTGTAGGGGAATGACACATGGCTTGGTGGGGAAATGACAAGTGGCAATAGATTAATTTATGTTAAGAGAGATTAAGAGTTAAAAAAAAGGATGAGGATGTAATTATTTGGGTAGATGGCATTTATGACCATAGTTAATTGTTGGATTGACTTGGACTATCTATTTCTTTCTTCTTCTTTCACGTGAGTTTTCTTTCTTTTCCATTATTCTGCTCTTTCTTTTGTTCCTTCTTCTTCTTCTTTACACTTTTTTGAGTGATTCATTTGGGTTGGCTTTGAGAGGGGCTAGTAGAGCTTGATTAGGTATCCTAAGAAGGTAAGTAATGCTCTTTAGTTAGTATAGGTCTTCTTCTTTTATTTTATTTCTGTTTTTGATTTGAAGTAAGAGAGAAGAGTAACTTTGTTATTTTGAATGGTTTGTGTATGGAAGCTGTGGACAAGAGGCCCAATAAAGGCAAAGAGAAGGTCGGAGCCGAATAGAGAGCGCGGTTCAAAGTCCTAGAGGTAGGGATCGTGTGCGGTTTTCCTATTCTGCATGTGTTGTGACTTTGAATGTTTTAATAGAGACTTAGTTGTAAAAGAAGTGTACTGGAAGCTTAAATTAGCTCAATTGCTTTTAAGTGTGTGAAACCATTTTTGATTGCTTGTAGTGTTTCAATGTCTAAAGTGATTGTGTGATTTGAGTGAAAACTTAGTTATGAGCATGATTTATAGGGTAATTACATGTTAAAAGAGGAGTGGTTGCATGTGAAAATAAAAGAGTTGGTTTGGGTTTTGTTTGAGTTTATCTATGTGTGGATTTTCGCCGTTGGAATTGGGAAACACGATTCTGTCGCGAGCGCGACATAACCAGTGATCGCGACAAAATCGCGTCTTTCATTTCCGTAGAAAGCGAGTTGGAATTTGATTTTTAGAGTTGTGAGGAGAGAGTCACGAGACGTGAGGGTAGGTCACGACTCGTGACCCTTGGGCAAGCCTCGTCGCGAGGCGTGAGATGGCATCACGTCTCGCAATGCCTCTCTCAGTTGCTGTGAGAGATCAGTCACGAGACGCGAGGAGCAGTCACGCCGCGTGACCTTCCTCCGGCGAGGCGTGAGATGGCATCACGACCCGTGATGCCCTCTCTCTGTTGTGAGGATCCTATCACGAGTCGTGATGGGCAGTCAGGACTCGTGACCCCTTCCTTCCTGGCGGGCATGAAGCGAAGCAGATCGTCATGAGCCGCAATCGCGTGTGCGACTCGTGACGGCTCTGTTTCCTTAGGCTACTGTCGCGAGCGCGACACAAGTCGCGATCGCGACAGTGAGCCTTTTTTCGCCTGTTTTGTCTTGTTTTGGTCTTTTGCTCCTGTTTTGAGTTTTTAAAGGTCTAAATGGGTCTTGCATGTTATCATTTAGCCTGTGTTTGGTTTAAATTATCTTTTAAACCTCTTACATGATTAGTAATAATTAAATGTACATGATTAGTAAAAGTTATACATGAATTAAATGCACAGTAGATGAGTTGATATCAGTGTACAGTATATGAGTTGTTAGAGCCTGATTACCGTTATAGTGGATAGATAAGCATGCTTATAAAGGGCTAGAGTGCAGCTGCTAGAGTTGGCCTTAATTGTGCCCAGAGTTCGAATACCTCGTGTATTCCATAGAGTTTGAGTTAATTCTCCATATGTAAGATACTGTACACAGTATCCAGAGTTACCCGTATCCACCATGAAAGGAATTCAGGCTTATTGTTATTGCTAGTGTATAGTGAACATAAAATGAGTGTATGTAGTGTTACGAATAAAAGTTAAAGTACGTGAGAATAATGAAACGTGATAGTTGTGTATACAAGTATATGTTTATATGAATTGGAATACATGATTTACATGAGTGTGAAAATATATGCATGTGTGCTTTGACTAATATATGTGGTGTATATATAATTTATTTTGAGACTTCGAAAGAAGTCCCTTGCATTCTTTTCATCCCCACTAAGCGTTATCGCTTAGCACGGATGTTTGTTTCCGTGTAGGTTACAGGTTTGAATCAGAGAACGTGCATCTGCAGGTCAAGGGCCACTAGGAAGTTTTGCTATATCTTTTTGTATAAATTAGAAGTAGAGTTGGTGATGTTTTGAGTAACATCATTATGTATTAAAGAGTATAGTTGTTCTATGTAATCGTTAAAAGTATATGTATATGAAAAAAAAAATTGAACATGTATAAGTATAAAGCTTTTGGTAAAATGTAAAGTTTACATGTATAATAAAAGTAATTTTGTCTGGGCCCAACTTATTTCTAATTGTTTATTATTTATTGTTACCGCTTCCGCTAGTGTATGTATATGTATGTGTATACGTATGTGCCCGCGTGGTGCCCCGATATTCCTTACCGGGGGTATGGGGGTGTTACAGTACATGTATATATAATTATGTGATGATGGTAATCATAGTATAAGATAAAGGATAAAATAATTCTTGATGTGAAAGTGAGGAATTAAATACAATATTATATGCACATTAACTGTTTAGGAATTCATGAAATTTGTATGGTTATACATGATAAGCTTGTTTTATGCATGATCAAATGTATTGAATTTAGGGTTATTGAGTTGGGAATTTAAGTATAAACATTTTTTGAAGTTTTATTTGTCGTATGATGAAAGCAACCAAATATATGTGTCTAAACCGAATATTCATAAGCATGAAGAATGTACATACATGTATATAACAGGCCTAATATAGCATATGGTACAACATTAAAAAGGACTCGTGATGCGTCAATTAGAGTTTAAATGCCATAATATATTAATATTTAACTGCTTAAAGGTTTTGTGAAGATAGCATGAATATACATGATAAGTGTGGTGTGTTACATGAAATGTTACCTGACTGATTGAGATGCTTACATTATGGGATAATGCAAATAAATTTAGTGTGACTAAATAATCATACATGTGTTTATGTATGTATGGATTTAATGAATAATTATGTGTAAATTTAATATCTCAAGTTTCAAAAAAGTAAATTTGGTAGTCACCACTAAGCGTAAAGCTTAGCGCGTGGTTTACCCTTGCGCAGGTCAAATGATAAAAATGAAGCCATAAACACGAGTGTTCCGAAATAGTAATGATGGATGGGAGACATGATAAGAAGACAATAAAGATGAAACTTTTGGGAATAGATAACTTGAATTCCATTTCTAGCTGCCACGTACACTACATAAATAATTAGAATACTATTGTAACGAAGACAATTGTTTAAAGTTGATAGTTCTTGATGTATTAGTATTATCTCTTTGTTTTTTTGTATATTTGAATCAAGTATCGAGAGTTGATGATATATGTAAATTGTGTTATATGATGTGTGTGGTTGGATTTAAAATGGAGGATGGGAAAACTTGTGTTGGAGTTTTAATCGGAGAAGGGTGAATGAATGTGTGACTCGCACCAAACCCCTGGGCGCCCCGAAAACCCGTTTTTAGGGCTTTCGGGAGAGGTTCATAAAACTTGCAAGTGCAATTGCAAGTGTGTCCATTTTGGGCAACAAGGAGGTTTCTTAGAGTCGCAACCTAATAGAACATTTGGAAAGGTCGTCTAGCCTCAATGAGCCTAAGACAGCACTGCTATGTCCATTATAGGCAAGCCGGAGGTGTCTTGGAGGCTTCCACCCTAATGATAGGATGGTCCTCTATGTAACACCCCCTTCCCATACGTAGGCGATCCCATCCGATAAGGAGTGAGATGCCGTATGAGACAAGGTGTCACCAAACAAAAGCAAAGCAAAATATACATCCATTCATAACATACATTCAGAAATACAGAATAATTAAAAACTTTACATGCAGAAAGCAAAAGCTGATCATGCATTACTATAATTAAACTATTACAATAATGTGCTGATCAACCAGCAGAACAAAATAATATTACATATACAAAATATAGATACAGAAGCGGAAGCTGATACAGAGAGTTCTATACAAAAAAAAAAATCAATAACTGATACAAAACTGAGCCTACACTAAAACCCTTCTGTGTTGGCTTGATGACGGCGACTCTCTCAAAGCAAAATGCCTTCCGCACCTGCACGGGTAAACACACCGTGCTAAGCGATAAAACGCTTAGTGGGGAAACACACATAAGTTATGGACGGCCACTCACAGTGGTCGTCAAGGCATATCACATTCACAATGGCAGAATGCAAGGATTAATACATAACCCATAAGCATGCTTGTATTTAAATACCATACATTCAGAATCTCATCACCATATGCATTTCAGAATAAACCAGCGTATATTTCATCATTAAACTCATTCAGTTATTCCATTCAAAGCCATATCAAATCAGAACATTTCCTTTAACATTCAAAGAATACCTGCTGACTCTAGACAGTGGATAACGAGTGTACTGAGGGTACCTTACGGGTACGAATCGAATACTGGGGGTACCTCACAGGTACAAGTCAAATATTATATCATTTATCAGAACATGTTATTTATATACTGAGGGAATCTTAAACAAGATTCTATACTGAAGGGTTCGCGAGGAACCAAACGGGGACCTGATCGGGGTCCAAACTGAACTGAGGGCTGCAGCTAAAAGACTCTATTAGGCATGCCTAACTATCCACTTACTCGACTCTAGCAGGTTATGCGTCAAACAGATCACATTTCAGGATACAGAATATAATTCCTCAGAAAATCATGCTATCACGCATATCGAAGCATTAAACAGTAAAACATGCATCGTACAATATTAAAGTCCATTCAGAAGAAATACCAAATTCAGTTCTGAGTTAAAAATCAGGAAATTTCGGAAAAACGGGCTGAACGGAGAAACTGGCGACTTAACAGGCAGGTCACGGCGTGACCGAGGGTCACGTCTCGTGACCTGCTTGTTCCTCGCCAATTGCGTTGCGTGATCCTCGCGGATCACGCAATGCACATGCAGGTCACGGCGTGACCGAGGGTCACGCGACGTGACGCTGCTCTCCCTCGCAGATCACGTTGCGTGATCTGCCCTTTTTCCTTCGCAGGTCACACGACGTGACCGAAGATCACATCGCGTGACTTGCTTCCTCTTCAGCTGGTCACGCGACTGGCTTCACAGCAGGCATGTCACGCCGTGACCAAGGGTCACGTGACGTGACTTGCCTTCCTGCGTAGCGAGTCACGCGACAGAGGGAGTTCCAACAGTAATACGATTTTTCCCAGAATTTCCAGAATTTCCAGATTTCAATCCCAATTTGATTTAACTCAATACAAACCTGTTCTTACCTTCCAGAAATTATCCCAAACAATTCAAACATCATATAAACAACTCAAACAGAATTCAATCAACCCAATTCAAGGTATTTGCATTCAAATTGTTCAAGAACCCTAGAAATACCAGTAAACTCAAATTATGCAGATCACAAACAATCGTTCCCAAACCTGAAATCTATGTCTCTCTCACTTAGCTCCACTAGGTCCAGCAACCTCTTTTCCCTTTGGATCACGTGGAGCCTCAGCTAGAACACAAACACAGTAAATTCAACCCTAGGTTAAAACTCAACCTAAAGAAGAAGATGAAGATGCAAACTTACAGTAAAACAAAGACTAAATCATGCACTTACCAAGCTAGGAGTAAGAGTGACCAACTTCCACAACCACACTTGATTATCAGAGAGTAGTAATTAGGAAAGGGAAAAGGAAGAAGAAGAAGAATGTGAAGTTTGAAAGGAAAACGTGAATCTCATTTTTGTTTCACCTTTCTTTTCCTTCTTTATTCTTTTTCCCAACCCTAATACACATGTCAATTCCTTGGGTGGTGAAACTTGCTCACTTATACCCTAACTCCACACATTACACACACCTAATGCATCCTAATTAAATACACCCTACAATGGTATATGTAAATGCACACAATTGATTCCCAACTAAAAACACCCTAATATGGAATGCTCAAGTGTACACAAGTAATTACTAATTAATTCACACACTAATGCCATGTATTTACCCACACAATAATAAAACCCCAAAATCATGCATTTTACTGAAATACCCTTATGAAATGCTGAACACATGCGAATGCTGACACATACTGACAGACAGATAGACAGACAGACAGACGGACAGACAGGCTCATTCTACTAGGGGGCAAATGGGGTGTGACAACTCTCCCCTACTAATAAGAATTTCGTCCTCGAAATTCTCACCTGAACTAAATAACTGTGGATACTGAGCTCTCATCGACTCCTCTGGCTCCCAAGTCGCTTCCTCGACTCCATGATGGATCCACAACACTTTAACCAAAGGAATCTGCTTATTTCTCAATTGCCTAACCTCTCGGGCTAGAATAGCTCGCGGTTCCTCATCATAAGAGAAGTCTGGCTGAACCTGGATATCCTGAACTGACAGAACATGAGAAGGATCTGATCTGTACCGACGAAGCATCGAAACGTGGAACACATCATGCAACTTTGCTAACTCCATCGGTAGCGCCAATCTGTAGGCTACAGGTCCCACCTTAGCCAAAATCTCATAAGGTCCAATAAAACGAGGACTCAGCTTACCCTTCTTTCCAAATCGAAGTACTCTCCTCCAAGGAGAAACTTTAAGGAAAACTTTGTCCCCGATCTCAAAATGCACATCTTTCCTATTCAGATTGGCGTAAGACTTCTGTCGATCCTTGGCTGCCTTCAAATTCCGCTGCACTACTCTGATCTTCTCTTCAGTATCTCTAACCAAGTCGGGTCCAATCATAGATCTCTCGGATAGCTCGGTCCAACAAATCGGAGTCCTACACTGACGACCATACAAAGCCTCATATGGTGTCATACCAATACTAGACTGGAAACTGTTGTTGTAGGCAAACTCCATCAATGACACATACCTGTCCCAACTACCCGGAAAATCCAAAGTACAAGCCCTCATCATATCCTCCAGAATCTGAATAACTCGTTCTGACTGACCATCGGTCTGAGGATGAAACGCTGTACTGAAGTTCAACCTAGTGCCCAAAGCTCTCTGTAACTCCTTCCAAAACTTGGAAGTAAACCTCGGATCCCGATCTGACACTATGGACAAAGGCACACCATGCAACCGAACTATCTCATCCACATAGATACTGGCTAATCTGTCCATGGAGTAGTCCATTCTAACTGGCAAGAAGTGAGCTGACTTCGTAAGCCAATCCACAATAACCCAAACCGAATCATGTTTCCTCTGAGTCAAAGGCAAGCCAGAAACAAAGTCCATGGTGATATCACTCCATTTCCACTCAGGAATGGATAAAGGCACAAGCAAACCTGAAGGAACCTGATGCTCTGCCTTCACCTGCTGACAAGTCAAGCACTTGGAAACAAAATCCACTATGTCTCGCTTCATACCGGACCACCAATAAAATTGCTTCATGTCATGATACATCTTCGTACTGCCAGGATGCATAGTAAAGACTGAACTATGCGCCTCACTCATGAGCTGTCTCCTCAAATCCTCAGACTCTGGCACACACAAGCGATCTCTGAACATAAGTACCTCACCCTGAACTGAGAACTCTGATGGCTTACCCGATCTAACCTCATGCACAATCTGCTGAAGCCTCACATCATCTCTCTGAGCATCCACTATCCTCTGTCTCAAAGTAGGCTTCACACGCAACCGGGCAAGCAAAGCCCCATCTGAACCAAAACGCCATCTGAAACGCCTCAAGAACAAGGCTGAAACTGACTTACGACTCAAAGCATCTGCAACTACATTGGCCTTACCAGGATGGTAATCCACAATGCAGTCGTAGTCCTTAAATAACTCAAGCCATCTGCGCTGCCTCATATTTAACTCTTTCTGTGAAAGGAAGTACTTCAAACTCTTGTGGTCCGAGAAGATCCTACACTTTTCCCCATATAAGTAGTGACGCCAAATCTTCAAAGCAAAGATCACAGCTGCCAACTCTAAATCATGCGTCGGATAGTTCTTCTCATGTGGCTTCAACTGACGAGAAGCATAAGCCACAACTTTACCTTCCTGCATAAGCACACAACCAAGACCAACTCCAGAAGCATCACTGTAAATGACAAACTCCTTACCCGAAATGGGTTGAGTAAGGATAGGAGCCTCAACAAGCAACTGCTTTAACCGATCAAAACAAGACTGACACCTGTCTGACCACTCAAATCTAACTCCTTTCCTCAACAATCTAGTCATAGGAGCAGCAATCACAGAAAATCCCTTAACAAACCGACGGTAATAACCTGCTAAACCGAGGAAACTCCTCACTTCCTGAACATTTCGAGGCGCTTTCCAATCAACAATCGCCTCAATCTTAGCTGGATCCACCTGGATACCACTAGCTGAAATGATGTGACCCAAGAATGATACCTCTCGAAGCCAGAAATCACACTTGCTAAGCTTAGCAAACAAATGATGCTCTCTCAACATCTGAAGAACCAATCTGAGATGCTCCTCATGCTCACTCTCATTCTTGGAATACACCAAGATGTCATCAATGAACACTACTACAAATCGATCTAAGTATGGCCTAAACACACGATTCATCAGATCCATAAAAGCCGCTGGAGCATTTGTCAAACCAAACGGCATCACAAGAAACTCATAGTGGCCATACCTAGTCCGAAATGCAGTCTTCACCACATCTGCATCCTGAACCCGAAGCTGGTAGTACCCTGATCGAAGATCTATCTTGGAAAAGACACCCGCACCTCGAAGCTGATCAAATAAATCCTCAATCCTAGGTAAGGGATACTTGTTCTTCACTGTAACTTTATTAATCTGGCGGTAATCAATACACATCCGCAGGGATCCATCCTTCTTCTTAACAAACAGCACTGGAGCTCCCCATGGAGATATGCTCGGTCTAATAAACCCCTTATCCAATAACTCTTGTAGCTGAGATTTAAGTTCCCTCAACTCTACAGGAGCCATCCGATAAGGTGCTCTCGAAATAGGTGCAGTACCCGGCATGATCTCAATGGACAACTCAATCTCTCTCTCAGGAGGCAAACCAGGCAACTCGCTCGGGAACACATCCCCAAACTCCCGCACAACAGGAATATCCTCAATCTGAACCTGATCCCTCCTGGAATCTAACACAACAGCTAGAAAAGCCTCACAACCTTTCCTGATGAATCTCTTAGCTTGCATCGCAGAAATAACATTATTCACTGAACTAGCACCCAAACCTTTCAGAAACACAAGAGACTGACTTCTATCCCGAAGTACCACTGTCTTCCTATGGCAATCCACTACAGCCCGATACTTACCCAACCAGTCCATACCCAGAATCAAGTCAAACTCTCTGAAGGGTAACTCAATCAGATCCGCAGGAAGCACAACTCCCTCAACAATCAGAGGACAACTCCTAAAAACTCTACTCACACTGACACTATGCCCTAATGGACTGGTCACACAAATCTCATAATCTAACTGATCAACTGAATGCAATTTATCAATAACTCTATCTGTGCACAAATATGAGTGTGTGGAACCAGGATCAATTAGAGCATACAATTCAGTGTCATGGAGTAGGAACTTACCAGCAATAACATCAGGCGCGTCCTGCTCATCTCTGGCTCTCATGGCATAAGCTCTAATGCCACCCTGAGGAGGATGCTCAACAGTCTCAGAAGCAGCACCATCTCTATGCCGACCACCTCTACCTCTACCTCGGCCTCTGCCACGGGTAGCCTGAGAAGCATTCGAATCGACCCTACTGCCCTCTCTCTGGGAACCCGAATCCTCCTGTACTCTAGGACAACCAGCCAACCGATGCTCAGAACTCCCACACCTGAAGCATGCACCAGTGAGCCACCTACACTCACCACGATGCGACCTACTACAATGAGGACAAACTGGTGTAGTCTCAGCTCTACCACCCCTACCAGAACCTGACACAGCTGTAGAACCCTGACGTCTACCTCTAGAAGCCGGACCAGATGCTGACTCATCCTGTGGGTCCCTCGATCTCTTACTCGAAGAAGATCCTCCACGAGAAGAACTCCTCCTCTGAGCTCTCTCTCTCATCACAGTCTCATTCAACTCAGCTCTCACAGCAGCCTCAACAATCTGATAATAGCTAACCCCAGGTATACACATCAAGGAAATCAAAGCAATCTTCAGAGACTCATTTAACCCTGCCTCGAAATGCTTGCATCTAAAATCATCAGTCATAACTCCTCGTGGGGCATAGCGAGATAACCTGTTGAACTCTTTCTCATAATCAGCTACTGACAATGCTCTCTGTCTCAAACCCAAAAACTGCGCCCATCTCGAATCTCTATAGGTCTGAGTGATGTACTTCTTTATGAACTCACCCTCAAAGAACTCCCAGGTAATCGGATCCGGTAGCTGAGGATGCCTGCAAACCAACTCCCACCACTCAAAAGCAGACCCCTGAAGAAGAGATAAAGCACACTCTGCCTGCTGGTCGGGAGGACACCGAATCTCTCTCAAAGCACGCTTCACTTTATCTAACCATCTCTCTGCAGTCTCAGACTCATTCAAACCAGTACCATAAAAATCCTCAACTCCTGCTCTCCTCAGATTCTCCATAGGTGCTCTAGGAGCAGTCACTCTCTCCAGAACCCTAGCCATGTCCTGATGCAGTCTAAACATAGCCTCTAAGGGCATGGCTGCGGCCTCGGGCTGAACCCTAGCATGCTGAGCCGACACATTAACAGAAACAGACTGATCAACAGCGGGAGGATTCACACTCTCGGCGGACTCCTCACGCGCACCATGAGCAGAATTAGAAGCCATCTAAACAAACAAGAAACAACCGTATCAGCCAACACAGATCTAGACACATACACATATAAGAAACTCAGATCAATCACATCAACACCCAGAAACGCCTAAACCTATGCTCTGATACCACTAACTGTAACACCCCCTTCCCATACGTAGGCGATCCCATCCGATAAGGAGTGAGATGCCGTATGAGACAAGGTGTCACCAAACAAAAGCAAAGAAAAATATACATCCATTCATAACATACATTCAGAAATACAGAATAATTAAAAACTTTACATGCAGAAAGCAAAAGCTGATCATGCATTACTATAATTAAACTATTACAATAATGTGCTGATCAACCAGCAGAACAAAATAATATTACATATACAAAATATAGATACAGAAGCGGAAGCTGATACAGAGAGTTCTATAAAAAAAAAAAATCAATAACTGATACAAAACTGAGCCTACACTAAAACCCTTCTGTGTTGGCTTGATGACGGCGACTCTCTCAAAGCAAAATGCCTTCCGCACCTGCACGGGTAAACACACCGTGCTAAGCGATAAAACGCTTAGTGGGGAAACACACATAAGTTATGGACGGCCACTCACAGTGGTCGTCAAGGCATATCACATTCACAATGGCAGAATGCAAGGATTAATACATAACCCATAAGCATGCTTGTATTTAAATACCATACATTCAGAATCTCATCACCATATGCATTTCAGAATAAACCAGCGTATATTTCATCATTAAACTCATTCAGTTATTCCATTCAAAGCCATATCAAATCAGAACATTTCCTTTAACATTCAAAGAATACCTGCTGACTCTAGACAGTGGATAACGAGTGTACTGAGGGTACCTTACGGGTACGAATCGAATACTGGGGGTACCTCACAGGTACAAGTCAAATATTATATCATTTATCAGAACATGTTATTTATATACTGAGGGAATCTTAAACAAGATTCTATACTGAAGGGTTCGCGAGGAACCAAACGGGGACCTGATCGGGGTCCAAACTGAACTGAGGGCTGCAGCTAAAAGACTCTATTAGGCATGCCTAACTATCCACTTACTCGACTCTAGCAGGTTATGCGTCAAACAGATCACATTTCAGGATACAGAATATAATTCCTCAGAAAATCATGCTATCACCCATATCGAAGCATTAAACAGTAAAACATGCATCGTACAATATTAAAGTCCATTCAGAAGAAATACCAAATTCAGTTCTGAGTTAAAAATCAGGAAATTTCGGAAAAACGGGCTGAACGGAGAAACTGGCGACTTAACAGGCAGGTCACGGCGTGACCGAGGGTCACGTCTCGTGACCTGCTTGTTCCTCGCCAATTGCGTTGCGTGATCCTCGCGGATCACGCAATGCACATGCAGGTCACGGCGTGACCGAGGGTCACGCGACGTGACGCTGCTCTCCCTCGCAGATCACGTTGCGTGATCTGCCCTTTTTCCTTCGCAGGTCACACGACGTGACCGAAGATCACATCGCGTGACTTGCTTCCTCTTCAGCTGGTCACGCGACTGGCTTCACAGCAGGCATGTCACGCCGTGACCAAGGGTCACGTGACGTGACTTGCCTTCCTGCGTAGCGAGTCACGCGACAGAGGGAGTTCCAACAGTAATACGATTTTTCCCAGAATTTCCAGAATTTCCAGATTTCAATCCCAATTTGATTTAACTCAATACAAACCTGTTCTTACCTTCCAGAAATTATCCCAAACAATTCAAACATCATATAAACAACTCAAACAGAATTCAATCAACCCAATTCAAGGTATTTGCATTCAAATTGTTCAAGAACCCTAGAAATACCAGTAAACTCAAATTATGCAGATCACAAACAATCGTTCCCAAACCTGAAATCTATGTCTCTCTCACTTAGCTCCACTAGGTCCAGCAACCTCTTTTCCCTTTGGATCACGTGGAGCCTCAGCTAGAACACAAACACAGTAAATTCAACCCTAGGTTAAAACTCAACCTAAAGAAGAAGATGAAGATGCAAACTTACAGTAAAACAAAGACTAAATCATGCACTTACCAAGCTAGGAGTAAGAGTGACCAACTTCCACAACCACACTTGATTATCAGAGAGTAGTAATTAGGAAAGGGAAAAGGAAGAAGAAGAAGAATGTGAAGTTTGAAAGGAAAACGTGAATCTCATTTTTGTTTCACCTTTCTTTTCCTTCTTTATTCTTTTTCCCAACCCTAATACACATGTCAATTCCTTGGGTGGTGAAACTTGCTCACTTATACCCTAACTCCACACATTACACACACCTAATGCATCCTAATTAAATACACCCTACAATGGTATATGTAAATGCACACAATTGATTCCCAACTAAAAACACCCTAATATGGAATGCTCAAGTGTACACAAGTAATTACTAATTAATTCACACACTAATGCCATGTATGTACCCACACAATAATAAAACCCCAAAATCATGCATTTTACTGAAATACCCTTATGAAATGCTGAACACATGCGAATGCTGACACATACTGACAGACAGATAGACAGACAGACAGACGGACAGGCAGGCTCATTCTACTAGGGGGCAAATGGGGTGTGACACTCTAGAATCACGCTTGGGCAAACTAGAGGTGTCTTGGAGGCATCCACCCTAATAGAACATTAGGATAGCCCTCTCGCCTTCGGTTGCCTAGGACTGTGCAATTTTGAGCCTTCTACGGGACACAAGAGGTGTCTTGGAGGCCCCATCCCAATAGAACATTGAGATGGCCCTCTCGTCTCGTTGAGCCCAAAGACCAGAGAAGGTTCGGGACTTCCCATTTATTCATACCCTGGTTAGGTTTATAGTTGAGTTTTGAATTTATCGTTTCATCCCATTTCTCATTCCATTTAATGCAGTTAAATTAAAGCACAAATTATCCATTCAAGGGAAGCAGTAAATAAAGCATAATTAAAATAAAGTGCGCAAAAATAAATTAGAACAAAACTAGGGGCAGAATACAACACCCACTATAAATTGCAAGCGATTCATACATAAATTGGGATATATATTAGGAGTGAGGACATTGGTCCTCGCATGCATATTTATTATAAAATAATTTTGAGGCGTCGATTTTTTATTTGTTATAAAAATAGGACATTGGTCCTCAATTTATAAGGAAAATCTCAATTTAATTAATAAAAAACATTTAACCATTTTTACATCAGCGGGATAATATAAGAAGAACATTATTCATGAGAACGATATAAATTAACTAAAAAGGAATAAAGTCTAGAAAGTAAACCCGGGAGGAGACCCTTGGGTCTTTGCAGCGGCTTCTACATCAAATGGCTCCAAATCCGCCAAACAAGACAAAAATAAAAACTCACAAAAATGAAGGTCATGTTAGTATAAAATTAGAGAACCAAAATAAATATGAAATTAAATGATAAGGAGGAAAACGGAAGAAATTGCATGAGAAAACTATTAAAAATAAAAGAAAATAAGAAAAGGAGTTAAATGGGGAAAGGAGGCCCAGGGACGGCCCAAAGCGTGTGACCGAAAGGCATCCCTAGGTGCGACAGACGGGCATAAGGGCAACCCTCGATGGCCCGTCGCTCGCTTGAATGACGGCCGTCGGTGGTCCTTATACTCATCGATCTCCTCTGTTCCCGAAAAGTAACCCAAAGTTCAAACTTTCTCTTTGTTTTAATTTGAATAAAAAATGGATTTTTATGCAAGAAATCACCAAAAATAATCAAATTCAAAGTAATAAATCCTGAATATTTTCCCTCGGATTTTCACCTCGTGAAGGTGAACGTTGCAAGATTTTGACTCCTCGAGTTCTATAACCATTGGGTTGTGATCACGCGATCAGGAGAGATTTTTTGTTGCAAAAAACTTTCTTTGAAAAATAAACCAAGAGAAATAAATTATTTTCTTTTTCTTAGAATTTGGACAGTGATGAATATCTGAATTAGCTAGATTGATAAAAACGAATGGATCTCGCTTCCTCGGATTAGTGTAATTCGAGAATTAAATAAAAGAATAAGAAATTTTGAAAGAAAATTCTTTTTGTAGAAATTGAAAATGAAATCCTCTGTCGAATATTGCTAAGCTTTAATTTTCTAATTAAAAGTTTTCTAATCAATAGTTTTTAAGCAAAATTTTTCGAACCACGAAAACTGAATCCCTTTCCCCTATTTATAGATTTAGGAAGAAATTTCAAATAAGTTTAAATTTTAAATTTAGATTTGAAGAGGATTTTCCAAAATCAAATCAAAACTAAACGATACTCTTAATATTTCAAAGTCAAATCCAAATTTTTTAAAACTATTTGAAAGGATTTTGGAGATTTAAAAGATATTTTGAATATCTTGAAATATCACAAAAAATCCAGCGGTTAAGGCTACCAAATCAACGACCAATGGGCATTGGTGGATGACCGACGGCCGTCGGCGAAAAGTGCAAAAGCGATCATTTAACTGGCGACCTTACACGTAGCGCAACAGCCACTCACGGGGCGTCGCTCGACCGTGCAAAGGGTGCCACTCGGGCTGAGCGACGGGCGCCGCTCAAGCGAGCTAGGGGACCCAACCCGAGTGACAACCAGTCACTCGACGTAAGAGATGGGTCCATTGCACGAGTTATGGGCTATACCACCACAGATGGCCTGCTCGTCTATGGACCAAAATTTCAATTTTCAAGGTTTTGACTCTCCGAAATCTCCCGTTCACCTAGAAAACTTTCGATCCTCATAAAACTGGAGAATGAGCACCCACAACTTTCATCACTTATGCAAAACCAACATTAGCTTCTTCATCGGGTAACTCTGATCTGTACAGCCTCAGGACCCGGTGTCGACAGAATGTATTATTTTTAGAAGTGTAAAGAACTTTTATTTTCAGAGGGATAGGCAATATTATAGAGGAAATTCTACCAAAATTTTGGCAAAATTAAATAGCACATTTGGAGTAATTTATGATTCTAAGAATAGGTAATATTATGGTGATATATATTATATTATATATATATATATATATTAAATAGACTTTTGTGCCCATGATGGCTGTGGTTTGTTTGATTTGCACGAGGGTAGATCTTGTATGCAGCAGTTATGCTACCGAATTTGACCAAATGAATAGTAAATTAAGACAGTTATAAGTCAATTGGCAAATGAAATGCAAAGGATTATTAGGTAAATCAGATGAGTAGCTGGTAAGCTATATAGGTTAGAACTAAGACAGTATGTTAAGAAGCAAGTAAGCAAAAAATTTAAAATTTCTCGTTTTGGCAATAAGCTAATATTAAATATACTTCAGTTAACTAGGGTATACACTTAGCCAAGTTAGATCAATAGTCGTACGTATAATATGGTGATATAAGGGTGTCATAACTTGTTAGAGAACAAAGTACTAGATAGACCCGCTATGAGATCATTACATGGGATAGTGTCATAAGTGATCTTAAAATAGATATGTTATTGAATCTTTTGACCTAAGGTTATCATGGTTTCCTACGCATGGAACATTATGTTTTGACATAATCAAACATTATATTTAATCAGATATTCATAAAGGTTATAATTAGACATGATGAGAATTATACAGAGAAAAGATGGAATTTGTCCCTCTCTTATGAGAGAGATATCTATTGGGCCCCTCAATAAGTAGGATTATTAAATGCATGGCCATGCTCAAATGAATTGATAGTGTGATCAATGTCATTTGAATTTATCAGTCTACTTAGTGATCGACAAATTATATGTTTGAACAATATAAGTTTAACATGGGCCATGACTTATGCTCAAAATCAGTCTATCAATATTTATATTATTTGGGTAGTCATAATATCTTGTTAGAGGCCAATTATGACTTGTGGGCCTATTATGAGATTAGGCCCACTACCAACTTAATATGAATCTATTGGGTCACACACCAAGAACGTAATGAATAGATTTTATTTTAATTTGGGTATTTCGAATTTAAATATGACGGATATTTAATTCAAAATTATATATATATATATATATATATATATATATATATATATAGTTATTTAACATTTCTTATTATTTGAATAAGATATAAATAAATAAATAAATCTTATTTTTGAATAACATATTATATCCCTAAATTATTTCCCTACACATTAGGGTTTAAGTGGGTACATATATATATATAGCTTTCACATAACCCTAATTCATTTTAAGGAATGGCTGCCTCTTAGAATTTACAGATAGAAACCCTAGTCGCCACCTTTTCTTTAAGAAATAAAACAAGGAGAAAAACAATTAAAAATCAAATAGCACGTAAGAGGGAGCTAGCACCTCGTATATGTTCGTGATCATTTGTGCGTATAGACACTGCTAGAGGGCGTTCATGCTTGGAGCAACACCTACATTCGATCAAATTAAAGTGTTAATTCGTGTTTCTGCACATCAAAAGGTTGGTGTTCGATAATCTTTCTCTTTGAATAAATTGGATTGCATGGATCCTGTTTTGGGTTTTGATTTTATTTCCTTTGCACTTAATTTGAATTATTACGATTAAACCCAACACACACACATATATATAATTAAACTATACTTTATAAATAAACATGACATAAAAATATTTAGTTGAAAAAAATTAGGTCACAGGTATGAATCGAGTTAGATTTCAGCTATTTTCAAATGGATTTTTTGGAATTCAGGTTCGAATTGGGTTTTGACCCATTCGAGTTTCCTTAGGGTTTGGATTACTATTTTCAAATGGGTTTAGATTGGGTAAAAAATTGTCAAATCTAATATATACCCACTTAATCCAAAGAAAAAATTAATATATCAAGATTTTGTGTATTGACGATCCAAAATAGAATCTAACATCAAATTAAAAAAAAATCATAAATTAAAGAAAAAAAATATGTCTAATAGAGGTCTACCTTTTGATGGATGTCAAAAACACCAAAAATAATAATCTACTTCCTAAAAAGATTAAATTTGTAGTAATGGAAAGAAGGATTTGTAACACCTATAACTTAACGTCTGTCAAACGGGGTGTCATACTACATAACACGTAATTCGAGTCATGTGTTACATGCATTCATATAATTTAAATCAAATCTCATTATAAAGTTATATATATAAACAATATTATAAAAGATGAGAATAAAAAAAATCACAGTTTCCTTGATACATTATAATGTTCAAAGTCACCATTATAGACACTATTTTCTTTAATTTTACACATACACACTAGTACATATATTTACCACTGCATTTAAAAATTTCACTACTACATGAGCTTTAACAAACCCTATGCTAGATTCCTCTTCTAATCTTATGTTGGCCGTACTCTTTGCGGGTCATCCTTATACTTAACTTTACCTCCAGTGCCTACACGGATTAAAAACCCGTGTTAAGCGTATAGCTTAGTGGGGAACTAAAATGACATGAACAACCTCTCACAAAAGTCATTGAATGCATGCATACGCATATGATCATTCATATATATATAATCAAACATCCATATTTAAATAATAGTGTAAACAAGTTCACGTACACTTTTACACTAGACATGCATAACAATTCATTTTTCATATCATGCAAATTACATGCTTTCAATCTCATGCTTGGAATAAGGCCATAACACAAGTAACACAAGTAATATAACTTTAAAATTTATTCATTAGACCTTTCACTTTATATAACCTTTTTTCCCACATACAATCTATACATGTGGATAACGGGAACAAAGATACCAAATATGGTATGAACCACTAGACACTGATTAAGTAGTACCAACCACTAAAGATACATACACTACATACCAAATAGGTATTAAAACACTATGTTAGACACCAATACAGTGTCATCGCTAGCAGCTGCGAACACTATCCCTTATAGGCATGCCTATCTATCCTCGACCAAGACATTTTGCAGGCTTTAAGCATTATATCATGATACCAATTTTATTCCATACACTCTTTATATATTTTCAAATTCATGTATACATATATCCCTTACCTGTGTTCACTAATTTATAGTCATAAAATTAACATACATATGTTCCAATGCACTAGCCATGTATTCGAAATAATGTTGGAAATTAGCCTAACAAATATAAACTTAATGTATCAAATGCAAGCCATATGCATATTAGTACTATGTTCATGTAAATCATGTACACTATAAGCATTTCTTCATGATTTAATCATTTATGACCATGCATGCATTATACACACCCAATATCACATGCCAAGTAATTTTTTACTACACTTGATAGTTTCAAGTTAATCACATATATTTTCAAGTGGTAACCATTCATGTTTTCATTACATAACCCTAGATGCATGTCAGACAAGTTTTGGGAACTTCCGGTGAAGTTCGGGTTCAATTCATGGAGAAAAATTCAGTATATAAGCTAAAATTAAAGGTCACATGGCAGTCAAGAATCCTTGACCACCATGTCATGTACCCTAGCTTCTATGCACTCTACAAAATGACATATTCCAGGTCCAATTTTGAGTGGGATTTTTCACCTAGCTAGAGGCATTTTCTAGGAAAAAGTGTCTATAAATATTTATTCCCCTATATATAAAGTTTCTAATAATACAAAAATAATGCAATTTGAACTTATATCTTAGGAGATATACTCTTGGGAACACCCATTGCTCCCATTACACTTGCAGCAACAGACCTGTAACTTTGATCAAATTTTTAAAGACTCTAGAGGAAAAATTGGATTTTTGTGTCTCTTAACGTTTAAATATCTTTCTCTTAAGTTTCGTCTCCAACTAAAATCACTCCAATTTGAGGTTTGTAGGCCGAGATATGGCCAAAATAAAGTGACATTGTCATTTGCATCCTAGGGCAGAATTCTACTTAAACACATGAAAAGCCATGTCATTCAATGTCGGCCAATTCATTAGCCATAGCCAAGCTCAACAAATCATTTAAAATCAATATAGTCTAAAAATTATTCCAAATCACTACATGAACATTCATAAAAATAGAAGGGTTCCCAAACCTCTTTTATGCATCAAAATGGCTCCTCAAGCTTCCTTTGCACTCACTTCCTCTTTTCTTTTGCTTTATAAAATTTATTCAAATATATACAACATAAACCAGATGTTAAGATCATCCCAACATCCACCAATTTGCAGCTAATATCAAAAGACAAGAATGAGGAGAAGAAAACATCACTTAACTTATCTTATTTGCTTTTATCTAGCTCCAAATCTTTGTGCTCTCCCTTAGAAACTCTTAAGAGATAAATTTATGTGTAAAATTTGAAGAAAGAATGGAAGAAAATAGCTATGCTTCTTTCCCAAAATAGCTGGCCACTTTGTCCAATATATAGGGCCAACATTCGTGACATTTCTAGAGCAATAAGGTGTCTAATTCCCATTAGTCCCTTTTTAGATTTTTATGCAAATTTTTATTTTGATCCCCATAATCCCACTAGTTCCGACATTTTGATTGTAATTTAATTTCTGTTCATACATTTGCCTACCAATGAATTCCATCTATACAAATTTATCATAATTTACCAATTTATCAAGTTGCCGCATTTGTCGAATCTTTTAATTTAATGACAATTACATCTTTTTCGGCACTTTAGCCACTTATTCACTCATATTCGGTTTCTATCACTCTCTAATTATCCTTAATACAACTAGAGTGTATTTTAAGTCTTTTACAGGACAACCAAACAAATAAAATGGAGATTTAAGTTGTAGAAATTATATTAGAGAAGTAAATTAAAGCAAAATTAAATTTATGGAGATAAATCAATAGCAAACATTTTTAATTAAAGGTATAATCTCGATCCATTTCAATAATTGATCATTGGTTAAAAAAATAAATTCTAACTGTTTTTTAGTAAACTAGTTCTAACTATTGAAAATGCTTTTAATAACCAATCTTTTTTTAGTTGTAAACTAATCAAGAGACGTTCGTTAATTTGCCAAATTCTTATACAACTATAGGCGATGCTCCAAGAATTTAATATGATATTCACAAATAGAAATACTTTATTCTAACTAACAAATGTGAGAGCTTGGTTCATTTAAAGTAGATTATATTCTTCCTTAAAGTAAATTGAACAATTGTTAGGCACTTAATAACTCTAATCTACTACTGTTTTTCAAATTAAAGAAACAATTACATATCTAATTATTGGTTTAATCTATTTGAACATGCATCTCATACATGGTGGAAAATTCAAATTTTACATAGATATAAATGATAATCTCAAAATAGATTGCAAAACCTAACTAAGTTTGGCAAATTACTTTAGCTGATTTTTTATTAATTGTAAATTTCCTTCGCACTGGGTTGTAGAAAACCACTAATGTCCTTTTCTTCAAGGCACATCCAAGGTATCCACACCAAGATGATGTCCAAAAATCTCCAAGAGGGGAGAGAAATTTGAAAATCCTTGCTAGAGGCTAGTGAGCAAAGTCGGTTAGAAGGAATATGTCTCTTTTAGTGGCTAAGGTTTGTACTTTACCCTAATTTCAAATTCAGGGCGTATATATACATCCTTAGGTTAGCTTAGGGTTATGAGAACATGGTTGGATCAATTAGTGAACTCAAACCATAAGTCTTGGTCCAATTGACACTTAATTGGTCTAGTGCATGTGTTCTACGCATGTGTCTGTTGAGTGGCCTTATGCGGATAGTTCTTAGCCCATAAACCCAAACCATTTTAAGTCCATAAAATAAAACATCTCATGGATCTATTAACATTTAATTTGACCTATTATTCTAGACATCTAGACTTCAGAGAAAATCTCTCTAGCCTACTAACCCTTTATGCATATAGAAGGAGGGAAACTTTTTCTCTCCTCTTTTATTTTGGGCTATAACGCAAATGAACTTATGCTAGCCCCATGGAATTAATTTGGACCCCCATAACACTTAATGTGTGATTATATGACCAATATAAGCTGGACAGAAAATCTCTCTAGCTCTCATATGATCCATTCATAATAGTAGAAAATCTCTCCAGCTCTCTTATATTCCCTGTGATCATAAGACCCTTTTTGTTCATTTCTCTCAAGCTTTCAAGCTCGATAGCCATCTAAAAATTATTAATTTTGTGTACTAGCTCCTAATGACATCCCGTGTCATAAATATGCTCCTGCTTTAACCTCATATGTAAATCTTTTTTAGTGACCTTTTAGGATTTCTAATCAGCTGAGCAATACATAATGTAACTTACAATCCTTGTTAATTGAATTGTAAGATTTTCATGGATATTATCATACATTTATTTATGTCAAAAAGTCATGGAAGGCTTTTAGTCAAGTATCAGGGCTACCCAAGCGATAGAAAGTCAAAGGTTTTGACTATCCCCTTCCATATGTAGTCGATATGTAATAACTCCTTTCACCATCCTTATATCTCATTTAGGTTTAAAATATGTATTAATGTTAAACTCCATAAAAAAATATTTTCATTCTAATGCATTTATCTTTATTACCAAAATTCCCTTGTGAAGCACATTCACCATGCCAAAAGCTTTTTTAATAGAGTTTTTATGAGAATGGTGAGATAAGTTCCCCACTATTATCCGGGGTGGTGAATCTTATGTTGTTACTTCAAATAGTTTTAAGTAGTTCATGTTATACCCAATCACAAGCTATAATAGCCCTTAAAATGAGTAAAAGCTTAAGTGTCAAAGTACAGTAATTCTTACTTAAGATTACCATTATGCCCTCAAGTTTTAGGATACTTGCACTACTGATATGTAAATATTCTTAACTGGCATAGATTAAGTATCCATGATAAGGTCTTTATCAGGTCTCCAATGCACTTGCTTATCAAATAAGCATCCACATGTTTACTTCATGTATCATTATACTTGTACCTTATGAGAACTACTGCTTGATCTAGTCAAAGAGTATAACATGTGCTAGTTTATTCGCATTAACAAGGTCTCTTATTGTTAATACTATGATTAGGGATATTTTAGGTATTTACATATTTACATGTCGTAGGAATCTCATATCATGAACTCTTTCATAATTTCCTATACACTATGTTTATATACCTAGGACTTCATTATAAAGTTTAAGATAATAATCAGACATATTCAATAACATATCATTAAATAATGAATTAAACCTTTTATTAAATAACAAAAATTATAATGTACATAAAAAACATCCCTAATATCATGGGCCCTTGGACATAACGCTAACAATCTCCCACTTACACTAGAGCCAATTACCCATGCATCTAATGTCCATAGTCTGCATACTGTGGTTAAACTTGTTCTGTGATAGTGCATTCAAATTTACCACATTTTCATATGTGAGGACTCTCTCTGTCTTGACATCATTTCTATTGATTATCTCTCTAATGAGATGATATTGTCTGAGAAAATGCTTGGATCTTTGGTGAGATCACAATTCCTTTGCTTGCATAATAGCTTCATTGTTATCACAATACAAAGGTATTGGATCAATAATGTTAGGAACCACTCTTAGTATAGTAATGAACTTTTTGATCCAGACTGCTTCTTTAGCCACCTCAAAAGCTGCAATAAATCAACAGTCATATCCTATTTGGAACTCTTCCAACTTACTACTCATTAACCAATCATGAACACAATACTATAATATGACTTACAATCATCCTTGTTGAATTGGAAGCTGTCATCTATGTACCCGCTTACTTGAATGTCACCTTCCCCTATACCAGTCTATTCTGCAATCTATTCCTATTTATTCTATGTAAATAGCCAATCTTCCTATATTTATTTTCCATGTTATTGGGAAAATCATTAAAAATTTTATTTAGGAAAGTTCTCCTGAGAAATAAAAAAATTTTTCTTGGTTACTTGACCTAAACTACAGCAATCTAAAATTTTAGGGGGAATCGATCTTAAAAATATGGAAAATGTGAACAATTCTTTGTCATGAAGGTTGGGTGGGAGTCGCTTTCGAATTCTGAGAAGCTATGGGTTAGCATTATTAGAGAAAAATACAAGATCTTTGATATTATGTTGAATAATTTTGTTCCACCTCAAATATGTACTCTTAATTTTGTTCCTCCTAATATTGAATTGCTTTTATGTTGTGGGCAATGGCAAAAAAAGGCTAAGTTTTTTAAAGACAATCGGATTTTAGGTATTTCAATAAATTTATTCTCTTTGCTTACGGATGTATATTTAATTTCTAACTTTGATGCTAAGATTGCTGACTTTATGTATGCTAACGTTAATGACATGGGGTTTATTCTAGACCTTGATTCCTGAAGATGTGTGCTTTATTATTGTTGCCATTTTGCATCCAATAAGTTGCCTTGGTGAAGATACTATTATTTGGAACCGCTCAAGCTCTGGAAAATTCTCCTTGAAATTGACTTATGAGGATATGAACTCCCCTAATAATGTTAGTATGAATAATAATTGTCATATCTTATGGCATTAGAAAGGTCCCCAAAGAGTGAAGATATTTATGTGGATTTGCTTTAATGATAGTTTATTGACTAATGTGAATAGAGTGAATCGTCATTCGGCTTCTTCTGCTTGGTGTAGTGTGTGTAATTTTAATGAATAAACAGATACCAATTCCCTTCATGGTTGCCACTTTGCTACTAATGTGTGGAGCTGCCTTATTCTTAATTATTTTTTTGCATGTTTCTTTGGCAATTTTTATTTAGCTGAGAAGTGGATCATTTTCAACTTGCAGTAGATTCTAATAACAAATCATGGCCCTTTGTCTTTTGTATTGCAGCTTGGACACTATGAAAAAGGCATAACTCTTGCATCTTCATAGATGATTATCTTAGTTTAGAGTCGATTTTCCATGAAGTTTTTTATATGGTGGATGTCTTTAATAAGGCATTTTATTTGATGAATTGTACCTTGAGTACTCACTCTTGTGCTCCTGTTATTGTTCCTTGGGCTCCTCCGCCATCGAACTATTATAAAATCAATATAAATGCATCCTTCATTCCCAATACATGTGAAGCTTCCACTAAAGGGTTTGGTCATGATTTATTAAGAAGTTGGATCGAAGGGTTCATTTGCAAGTTAGGAATTTGCAATATTCTTTAAGTGGAGTTATAGGCTACTTTTCAAGTCTTATTTTTGCCAAGAACATAAATGCTCATTTTGTTATTGTTGAAAGTGATAATAAGGTTGTTGTTGGTATGTCTAATAGTGATCTTTCCCTTTCAGCGGATTGCAAGAGTCTTATTTACTCCATTAAGCTGGCTTATCGATCTTTCCAAGATATGAAGAGTGTTTGTGCTCACTGTGAGGGTAACTTTGTAACAGATTGTAATGTCCCAAAAATTCCATTCTCGTGAATAGTACTTTACGGACTGTGAATAGTGCTACCCGGAGTGAATAGTAGCATCCGAGACCGTAATGTGCATTTCTCGAGTATTAGAGAGTACATTGTAACACTCTTATACCTTACGTTCAATTAATTAAGCTAAGATTCAAAGTTAATTAGCTTAGTTAATGTAACCAATTATTACTCAGTTAATTATTGCGAGGACCGGTACATTTTTTTTTTTCTAACGGATTGCATCAATACTTTAATTTCTTAAGTCTATTAGCAATAATAGTTAAATCTAAAAACTTAACTATCACATTTTAATCTTAATATTCATTCCATCGGTTGACCTATAACTGTCCCGACTTACTATTCATTTGGTCAATTTACAATAACATAGCATTTTACATTTTCATTACCATTATAATTATCCATTTTAGTCTAATCACTTAGTCATCGAACATTCTAATAACTCACCACACAGACATTCTAGGCACAGAGTATAAATATCACATAACACTAAGCTAGTGCCAATCTATAACAATCCATTACAAACCAGTACCCAAACTAAAATATAAGTTCATATACATGCCCAAATTCTTAACATACTTAAAATTTTCCAAATAATTCTTCAATTCAGCTTCCAAAAATTATAAGGTATGCTAGCTCCACGTCCTAAGAAGTACCTACACGCAGTCAAATAAAACTACGTGCTGAGCATTAACTATGCCCAACAGTGATTGCAATTCCAGGTATTTTCACTAAGTATACATGCATAACATACAAATATATAAAATAAAATATTCATAATAGACCAACATTTAATTCATTATCATTTATGCATGCAATATTACATTTAATGGTCATCAATTTACTTATTTAAGGGCATTTAGACATTAAGTACACATAAAAATCCATAATTACCATTTTGTCCCTAAATATGGAAAAATTAAAATTAGGTCCTTAAACTTTATCAAAATTACAAAAATGCCATTAGTTCTTTTTATTTAACTAATTAACTATTATTTAACATACAAATTATGTTTTAGTCCCTTAACTACCAATTTCATGCCAAATTACATTTTAGTTCTTAAAAAGTGACAAATTTTCATATTAAACCAATTAGTTACATTTTTAACCTTGTTAACCTTCATTAACATATTTATGGTAAAAATTACTATTATGCCCTCAAAGTTTTTATTTAATTCCAATTAAGTCCATTTTCACATAAATATCACTTTAATCACAAATTAACCATTTTAGGCTCATTTTTACCATTTTGCCCTATGTATAAAACTGGCAGAAATCTATGAACGAGATAAACAAGATGTGAACCCCAAAGGTTCATAATAATACAGTTAGAGGGACCCCGAAGGACCACCCCTACATTCCAATACATTCCATTGACATTTATACATTCCAATACATTGAGGTAGGACCATCATTGGCCTACAATAAGTGAGATGCCATGCTCATACCCGCGGTCATGTGTCCCTATGGCTAGCCATTATATCTTAAAGTAGACTTGACTACCAGATTACTATATAGGGCATCATTATTCCATCTTTCACAATTTTAAGTTAACATACATATATTTTATGGAATTTCATCATACTATTCCGTTCTTTTCCATCCAATTCAACCATTATACATTTAATTTCCATCCATATGCCATTCCATGCTATAAAATCCATTAAATCATCAAAGTACACATGGATACATACATGTATACCATTCGGCCATCATGTCAATTTTTCACCATCAATTCTTTTATTCACCTTTAATATTTATTTAGGTAATTTACATGTTAAAATAACGTAGTTATGCATTTAATTCACATCAAAATCACATTTTGTTTTCATACCTATACCATTCGGCCCATGTGTTTAACATCCATCATGATAATTTTTCATGCTTTAACCCATTTTATTAACTAGATCACATGACAAATATCATATATACACCATTATTATGCCATAAACAACATCATATATCATTGAAAACCCATGGAATACCATTCGGCCTACATAGTAAATCATCACCCAAAATTTTTTTCTCATTTTAACCATTCATTTCATCATTACTAACATCCCTAAGCATGATTATCAAGTTATATTCAATTAAACATGCCTTTTTCACGTATTTAGTTCACAAGCATAACCTAAATATCAACTTAAACCATGGACATAAATGGAGTTTATAATCACAAACCTTAGATCCTTGTAAAACACATCTCAATACTCCTTTTCTTTGCCTTTAGCTTGATTAGAAACTTCTTCATCTTGATGACCTAACCATGGTCAAATACAAAGATGGAGATTCCATCAATATCAAGCTTCCTTTAAACAAATAAACTTCATAACCATGTTATACACATCCTAAAGTACCCATACACACCCTTGAACTAAATTAAAAACACCTAAATCACTTACCTCAAAATCACAATTTAACTTAAAAGTCTTGGTTTTTCCCACTTTCAAACCTTCAAATGGACTTCTAAGACCATAAATGGATTACAGAGAAGCTAAAATATGTTTGCGAGGCTTGGATTTAGGGTGAGATAGAGAAAGATTGGAAGAAAAATGGAGAAGAAGTAAGAGGAAGTAATTCGGCCAAGAGGGAGGAGGTTGGATGTGGTGGCTGCTGGAAAAACCTAGAGAAATCTACGTGAAGCAATGTATTTATATGGGAAAAAATGAACAGGACCAAGTGTAGACATTTGGCCCTGAGGCAGCCTACATCAGAGTTACCCAATGATAATTAGATGCCTGTTCACGGGCAAAAAGGTTGAAAGTGATGATTTTCTTATCAAGATTGCTTTTTAGTACCAAAAAAAGAATAAAAAAATTAAAAAAACCAAAAATATAATTAAAAATAAAAAAATAAAAAAAGGAGTTTAGAATTATAGTGTTTTAGTCAAGTTTAAAAAAAAATTCGGCATAGGCCTCGTCAGCAGCACGCCTCACCTTCACGTGCTGGGGGGCGTAGCGCGCAGGCGCGCCTTGCCTACAATTGCGCGTGGGCGCGCCTTGTCGACGCTTGCGCGTGGGGACTGCGCTCAGTGCTCGCCCAGCTGGCACTCCGCATGCCCATTGACGGGCATAGCGCACAACAGACGCCCGTCAGTTGCCCCTATTTGCCCATATCTGCCGATTTTAAAAATTTATTTTTTTGGGATTTTTGCCCCAAATTTGAGGGATTTTCATGATTTTTTCAATTTTTAAAATCAAGATAAAAATAATCTTATTTAAAATTTATTTTTTCCTTAATTAATTAGGGTTTTATTTATTAAAACATATAAATAGAAAATGAAAGAAAGAGAAAAGGGTGGAGGCAAAAAAAAAATTCAGATTTTTATTTCTTCTTCTTCCAAAAAAAATTCTTTTCCCCTTCAATTCTTCTTCTTCTTCATTTGGCTTCAATAAAATTTATTCTAAGGATTTTTAGATGGAATTTTATTGATGGAAAATTGATTTTGAGACAAATAACATAATTGTTTGCTCTGAAAATCTATATTTTCACTTTCTTTGTTTTTTTAAGCTTTTTCAAAGATTTTACATTGAATACTTTTTTGATGAAAATTTGATTTTGGAACAAAGAAATTAATTTTTTCTTCATGAAATCAAATTTTTCATTTGATGTTCTAAAAAATAAGATTTTTACAATTATTTTTCTAAAGAGAATAGCTTTAGATTGTTTTATTTTTCTTCCATTTTTTATTCTTGAGACAAATAAAATAATTTTTTTTTCTCGAGAATTTTTAATTTCTTCCATTTTTTGTTTTTTAGCAAATTTTCTTTCTTTGGATAAAATTCCAACTTTTCTTATTTTTATTTCTAATTTATGGATCAAAAACAAGGAAATCAATCATCATTTTTCCCTTAAACGAATCCGAATTCTGAATGTAAACATTCTGGGCCCGACTCATTATTTTATTTGTTTATTGTATTATTTTTATGTCTTGTTTACAATTAATTGATTAACATGTGAATTTTTATTGTTTCCATTTATTTGTTTATTCAATTGTTTGTATGTTTGTTTTATTTAATAATAATAATAACAATAATAATAATATTATATAATAATATTATTATTGTTATTATTATTATTATTATTATTTTGTTGTTATATTTATTTCAATCATATCATTTAATTCCTTTGTCATTCATAATTCATTTTTTCATTTATTTTAATTTATTAACATTTTAATTCATTTGTCATTTTTAGCGTCATCTTATTTCATTTATTTCAATTTATTATTTATCATTTTATTTGTTCAATTTGTTAACTTTCTAGATTTAATAACTAACATTAATTTTTTGTATTTGTTTTTTACTCCAATATTTATTTTTCCTTTTTGGATATTCTCGCGAGCAAGCGGAGAGATATAGGAGGCTTATTTGTTTGACCATTTATTTTTATTATTTGTATTATTTTATTTATTTTCACTTTTTATTTATTTTTCCATTTAATTTCTAATAAAATTATTTATTTTATGCACGTTTAAAAGAAAATCATAAAAAATATTTTTATTAATAAATTGAGTTTTTTTTCTAATAAAATGGGACCAATGTCCTAGTTTTTTCCCTCCAAATAAAATTATCACTTTAAAATTATTTTCTATAAGCATGCATATGACGACCAATGTCCTCATGTTTAATAAATATACCATTTTATGTATGATTTACATGTCAATTACAATGGGGGTTGTATTCCGCCCTTAATTTTGTTGTAATTTATTTTCCTTTTATTTACTTTATTTTAATCTTATTTTATTTACCGCTTTCATAACATGATCGACATGAACTCTAATTATTGCATTAAAATTGTATGAAAAAATGAATAAAATTTTATCTCTAAAAATCAATCATAATTTAATCAATGTATGAATAAATGGGAAGTCCCGAACCATTTCTGGTCTCAGGCTCAACGAGATTAAATGAACCTTTCCAATATTCTATTGGAAAGGAAATTACAAAATATCTCTTGTTGCCCAAAATAGGCACAAGTTGCATTGTCTTAGGCTCCATGAGATTAGATGAACCTTTCCAATGTTCTATTGGAAAGGGAACTCCAAAATATCTCTGGCTGGCCCAAAATAGACATATATGCATCGTCTTAGGCTTCACGAGATTAGATTAATCTTTCCAATGTTCTATTGGAAGGAGGATTCCAAAATGTCTTTGATTGCCCAAAATAGACACACTGCCCTGTCTTAGGCTTAATGAGGCTAGACAACCTTTCCTAATGTTTTATTAGGTGGCGACTCCAAATGTCACACCCCACAAGTGGCCTAACCGGAAATTGGCAATTTTAAATGGATATTTAAGGACAATTGAGTAATTTTACTTGTGATTGAGGATTAAATTGCAAAGAATTAAAAGATTTAAATAGCAGATTTTTTATTAGTGAGTTAAAAGTAATTTGTGAGGACCTGTGAGAAGTTATGATGGAGCTGTTAGTAATTGTGGAATATAGGAACCGTGCATGTGTGCCAAGTGGTAGGAGGTAATGCACGTGGTGAGGGAAGAGAGAGGTCTGGATGTGTAGGTGCTGGAAAAACAAAAGGTTGAAGGTTCTTCTCTCTTTTGCTTTCTCTCACGTTAGCCATACCATTCCTCTCCCTTTTTCTATTCTTTTCTCTTTTGCATGCGTGTTCTGTTATTGGGAGCTGGGGTTTTAAGCTTTGAAGCTTCAGAAGGTGAGTTTGGTTCTATATATTCTCTGTTTAAGGATTGTTTATCACTGTTTCTTTGGATTGATTTTGGGTTTATTTGTGAGTTCATGTAATCTGTTGAAGAGGGGAAAAGATAAGGTGGTTGATTGAGGAGGAATACAGTGGACGTTGTTTTCGAGCTTCAGTACAGGTTTGGGAGTGTCTGCCTTCTTCCTCTTATTGGATCCTATTTGCAGTCCTGATGATAATATGTCTATGTGTGTTTTTGTACCTAAATGCATGAGAATTGTACTGTGTTTACGTGATTAAGTAGAAAAGAAGAACATGAGTTGGTAAATGGGATAAATATGCATAAGTTCGAATCAGAAATCTGGATATGTTTAAGTTCAGGTATTAGCTCTGTTCAATTGATAAATGCATACGATTTGTTCTAAGATTGCTGTGAATGTGCTTTATATACTTGAAGTTATGTGTTTGATTGATCAATACATGAAAAATAGTTTTGGGTAAGTTGGGGTTTTGAAATTAGGAAGTACTCTGTTCTCTGGATTTTCTGGGTTTTCTACGTTTTCTGGGATTTGGTTTTGGAGAAGATGATGAAGTTTGAGAAGAGAAGCAGAAGTGTGAGAAGAAGGTCACGAGACGTGACTGGTGGTCACGAGACGTGACTGGTGGTCACGCCGTGACCCCCTTCTCGGTTGAAGGTCACGAGACGCGAAGCAGCTTCACGCCGTGACTCCTTCTTTGCTGAAGGTCACGTGACGTGATACTGCATCACGCCGTGACTCTCGCCTCCTCCTGCATGTGATTTCTTTCTCTCCTCACAGGCGTCACGAGACGTGACTGATGGTCACGCCGTGACCGCCTGCTTTTGCCTTGCTTTCTTGCCTTGCTCTTTTGCTTGGCTCGCGTGAAGCCGGTGTCACGAGACGTGACTGAAGGTCACGACGTGACCGGCCTCTGCCTGCTGTCCTGTCTTCCTAAAACAAAGATTTAACTTCTGATTTTTGAGGTTTTTACACTGTTTGATGAATAATTAGTTTTAAAATCTGTATTGTGTTTAAATAATGGCTTAATATTGGGTTTTGTATACATGATTAATAATTAATCTACATGATTTATATGTTTATAATTTACTTAACATGGACTTGTTCAATATGAACTATTTGTTCTTATCACCTCTGTAATTAATATTTATACATTTAAATATTCTGAATTGGATCAATATACGTGTATATATGAAATATAAGTTAGTATTTAATGAAATTCACATGATATGATACGTGAATTATTTGTACTCCGGCCTTTAATAATTGATACTGGATGTATTTAAAATGTTTCTGAATTTGATCTAGATACATGTATATGTCAAATATGTATTTGTATTTAGTTGTATTTAATATTTATAGTTACTTGTTTTAAATGTGAACGGTATATATGTATACATGGATTATTTCTAGATGAATTATAAGTTCATATTACATTCTGTAATTAATATTTGAATATATGTATATGTCTCTGATTTTGATCAATGTACATGAATATATGAATTATTAAGTTATATTATTTGAGCCTGAATAGTCATAGTAGTGGATAAGTAAGCGCTTACTTAGGTCAGAGTGTGTGTGCAGCTGCTATATGATAAAAATGTTATATGCGGGTCCGTTTGGATCCTTGTTTCGACCATGTTTGGTCTATATGGAAATAAAGCGAGACCTCGGTCTCTATATGAAAATTACATGTTTGAGACTCATATCTCTATATGCTTGGGATATTGTGTTCTATCAGTATCCAAATGACCGTATCCACTTCTTAGGTTTATAACAGACTAATCAGGCTACATGTTTATATGTGATATTTGAAATATAGTATAACTTTGTGTTTATACACCTTGAGTGTATATGTGTTTGCAATGGTGAGAAATATGTAGATTTTAATTATGTTTTAATAGTTAATTACTTGTAATACATTTCCATATGGTTGGGAAGAGATTATAGTATTGTTATAAATATTGTATATGCATATTGCTAGTTTGTTTTGTTTCTCCCCACTAAGCGTTATCGCTTAGCACGGGCTCTTTTCCCGTGCAGGTGGCGAGTCTGGATTTGGAGTCGGATATCTGCAGGTCGGCCACTAGGAGTCTTTTTGGATGAAGTTGTTGTACTTTTGAAGTCTTCCGCTGTTATATTTTTGTACATGGTTTATGTATAGCAAAATGAATCTTTTGTAAAGAAACAAGTATATTTTTGTATATGTATATGATTACAAGCCTCATTCTGTAAAACAGTATTGGTATATGTTATATGTAAAAAGGATTTACTATTAAATGATTAAAAGTTTCTTTATGTTTCACTTGGTTTTTATTTATACATGTGAATATGGATTTGTTATATGTGTTTGCCCGCGTGGCACTCCGGCATCCTTCCAACGGGGATGGCGGGGTGTTACACCAAAACACCTCCTTGTTGCCCAAAATAGATGCCCTTGTAATTTTTTACAAGTCTTATGAACCTCTCCCGAATACCCTAAAGTGGGTCATTTTGGGGCCCCCAGGGTTCGGCACGCGTCACAGTGGAAACTCCGCTGGGGACTATTAAGACTTCGCTTTGAAAGTACCTTGATTAAAACATATAATTGGGTTTTAATTTAAAATTTCACCATTTTTTTGAAATTGCATTGCATATCATTAGAGCCTTATATCTATGCTTGTTTGGTCCCTCTTTTAACCCCGATGCATTCCCAAAGCATTACCCTACGTTCACTCAATGTAGGAAAGTGTTAAGGATAATCACCAGCCCAAGTCTAGTACCATATGGTATAACAAATAATGACCCAACCGGTCATTATGCTCATGATGAGCTAGACCAGTTGGCAGGAATCATGCTTGGGTAGCCTAAAAGTATCATCACGCTAGCCAAAGCTGATGTAATGAAAATAGATACTTCCCCTGGGTGGTATAAACCATAAATTATGCTTGCTGTATAGATCATTGTGCAATGGACAAACCCAGATAGATTGGTTGGTCTCCTAATCAAAGGTTGTCATGCCCTGATAGGCCCATGTCGATTTATTCAGACTGCCTAAATACACAATGATCAAAACCCATACGTATGTATATTAGATAAGAGAGGTTATGCTACCGATTTTCCATCGTGCACCATACGCGTCCATTGGGTTTCCTGTTAGCCCATGGATCAAGCCCACCTAGGAAAGAGATAGCACAATCTCCTGTGTGGGAGTGATAAGGTTGGAAGGATCTACTTCCTTGCATGTTGTTGTGGATGTTGCATAGCATGCTCATGTATTATGTGTCATTCATGCACATAAAAAAATATAAAAATAAAAATTTACTTGCTTCGTGTGTGTACATCTATTCTATGTATATAATCTTTACATGTACATATCATCCTGTGTATAATTTTTTCCATACATCACTTGTATCATTGTAATCTCTAGATCTTTCAGTCATCGATGACCATTTGCATGGCACGATCATGCGTTACATGTCATTCATGCATGTAAGAAAATAAAAATAAAAAAAACGCAAATACATTTCCTTCATATGTGTACATTCTATTTCGTGCATATAATCTTTATATGTACATATCATCCTGTGCATAAATTTATTCCATACATTGCATACATCATTCTAACCTCTTTGATTTTTTTAGCCATTGTATACTATTTGTTGCAAAACACGACCATGCATAGCATGTCATTCATATATCATTCTAACTCCTTGAATTTTTAGCCATCGTAGACCATCTGCCTAGTTAGTTTAGGGGTTCTGTCGGCTGCCTTCTCAGAGGGTTCTACTTGAGTAACAAAAATCAAAATCAAGTGCAATTAATGGGCATTTAGAATAATGTTCAAAAGTGGCTAACCCACCAAGAGAGGCATATGCGACTCGGGCTATGATTGTTTAGGAAGTTGGTCGAACGTTTGAAAAGTTTGAACTTAGGGTGT
This sequence comes from Excoecaria cochinchinensis, assembly GCA_947683425.1. Classification (NCBI taxonomy): domain Eukaryota; kingdom Viridiplantae; phylum Streptophyta; class Magnoliopsida; order Malpighiales; family Euphorbiaceae; genus Excoecaria; species Excoecaria cochinchinensis. Next base: position 22,645,664 of record CANTUQ010000119.1, read on the forward strand.
TAACTATGATGGAGAATTTAACTGCTATCGTGACACCACCCGCTAGGCAATAGCCTACCATGTCACAAAAAGAGCATAATCCAACTAAGGAGGTATGCCTACCACCAACTGAGTCTAGAGGAGAGTCATTTTTTGCTCCGTTATCTGGCCAAGAAGGCAAGGGGCAGGTTTCAGAGGATGGGTTTAAAGAGAAGGATAGATGTCCTCAAAGAAGAGATTTTAAAGTCTAAACTTACAACTACCTTGGCTACTCGCAAAAAAGTAGCCATGAACTTAGAAATGAGAAGTCGACCGCACAGGTGTGATAGCTGTGTTGGGACTCGAGGTACGAAAGAAGTATCAGTGACTAGAATAGCCCAAGAATATTATTTCGGCATAGACATATCCTTCCCTCAAACATTAGAGGGGAACCTGTGACCATGGTCGGCTGGGCCAGCTAAAGATCAAGGGCAACTGAAGTGTTATTAATGCACTAGATATCTAATGGATGACTGCCAAACCTTGAAAGGTCAAGTCCATGATCTTATTAATAACAAGCAGCTGGTGATCCTTAAAGGAAGGAGCAATGTCATGGGAAGAGGTAATCATGGGTGCTCGAGTCTCGATGGTAATAGTGTGAGAGATATTAAAGCCACCAAGGTTTCAACCATTGAAACAACTCAAAATTGCTATACCATCTTGGATAAGCCTTTTTCTGAGCACCTCTTTCATTTCATTAACAAGGGGAAGTTACAATCGAAGCCTATAAAACTCGTAAAAAGCCAGGGGCATCTCAGTTATCGAGCAGATCAGTATTGTGCCTACCATCGACATACTAAGCATGAGACTAATTGGTACCGAACTCTAAGGAGACAAGTTCAAGATTTCATTGATGAGGAGTTGAGAGGTGGGAAGGATGGTTCCTAAGGATGATGATGAACCATCAGCCACAACATTTGCGTTGGTGGGAATGGAAAGGGATTAGCTATTTAGATGTTCTTTTTATTCTAGAACTATTTGATAATGACATTTTTAAATTCTAGTTTCATTCATAAAATGATTGGTTCTGCTCATTTGTGCGATATTTCTGATGATTTCACTATGCATAATCCTGATACATTCATATTTGACATTAATTCAACTTATGCCATTCTATTTAATCTCGAAACTTTGGAAAACCCAAAAGAAATCTTGATGGCATCTAATGTAACTCTTAAAGAGAGGGTAAAATTTGAGAGAATATTGAAAAAAATGTGAAAAAGTCTTTGCCTGGACCTAACAAGACATGAGAGGAGATGATCGTGAAGTCACTGAACACACTATCCTGACATACCCCGATCACGGACCAATTGAGCAGAAGCTCAGAAGACTCAAGCCAGAATGGGCATAAAAGATTACAGAATTGATCCACAAGCAGAAACGATGCCAAATTTCTTATCAAAATACAACACCCGACTTGGTTGGTCAGCGTTGTCCTAATAGTTAAGAAGAGCGAAGAAGTATGTGTATGTGTAAGCTATCAGGATTTGAACAAAGCTTGTCCACAAGAAAATAAAAAATGAAAAAAATAACAAAAAAAAACAACAAAAAAAAAGGAAAAATTGATATGTAGATATGGCCAAGTTCATTAAGAAGAATTTGATATGGGCTCCCACATCACATTGTGTCTAATAACGGGGTGCAATTCATGGCTGAAACTAAGAAACCACTCCAAAAGCATGGCTTTAAGCATCATAAGTCCTCTCCGTACACCCTCAAGCCAATGGGGTAGTAGAGACTGCTAACAAGAATATCAAGAAGGTCTTGGCCAAGATGGTTCAAAACTACAAGGATTGGGCAGAGAAGTTGCCTTTTGCACTTTGGAGCTAGAGAACCATTGTCAAAACCTCTACAGGAGCCATGCCTTATTCCTTGGTATATGGGACAGCAACAATGTTGCCTGTTGAAGTAGAGCTCAAGTCTTCAAGGGTAGTCATGGAAGCTCAAATTCCAAAAAATAATTAGGTCCAACAACGATTGTTGCAGCCGAACATGCTAGATGAGAACAGATTATGAGCTTATTATTACAACTAGATCTACCAGAAAAGGCTTGCTCGGCCATTCGGAAACAAAATTTAGAAAGCAGCCGCTGAAAAAGGGAGATTTAGTCCTTAAGAAAAAGAGACCGAGTGTTCCATACATACGAAGGAAGGTCTAGTTGTTCTTAAAAGTTGTTATCCAAGGGGGGAGCGATTCTGACAAACAGTGATGAGAAAGAGTTCAAGGAATTGGTCAACATCGACAGACTCCAGAGGTTTGTATGGCTAAAGACATAAAAAATCAAAAGAAGAGAATACAAGCCCCGCGGGTTGAAAATCGAAAAAAGGCAGCCTTGCTAAAAATGGGTGCCCGTCAGGGTAAAAATCGAAAAAAAGGCACCCTGGGCAAAAATTAGAGGCTCGAGAGAAAATGTCCAATCAAGAAAACCCGAGAGGGCTGATTAGAAATAGGAGTTTGATGGTTACAAGATCTACTCTGAGATTAGATGTAGTTTTGCATTTTGAATCGATGCTAGATAATGATCATGTATAGAGAAATTATACTGAAATGTACACAGTCTTTGCAAATACATGAAACGATAACAATTCAACTATATGATCATTACTTTCTAGTTCTTTTATAAAAAGGGAAACATTATTCTTCATTGAATGTATGAAATCTAATAGCTATGCTTTGCTGCTGCTCTCACCAGCTAGATGCCTAAGTTGATGGGCCCTGTTATCAACGGCGGGACTAAGCACCCACCTCTTGTGGGCCCTCGTAAGAAGCAACGGTGCGATCTCCAATCTGTGGTGTAATAGTCTTTATAGGTAGCTGTGTCCAGAGGCTATGGTACCTGGAGGTGAAGGCCAAAGATAAGGTACCACCTTGGAAAGATAGGGGATGCCTCACTACATCTTGAATCCCTCCGAACTGTCAAGCACAACAGGTAGTAATGTAGAAGGTAGCCTCATGGAGCTCACACAATGGGACACATCCTGAAAAACCCTCTAGAGTCATCGCAGAAAGGGGGAGCCAAAGGCACATGAAGCTGATATCCGCATCTGTCACCTCGCCCAATTTAGCAACAGCTTCGTTGGGAGATGCAAATGAATGTAGTCGCTGCCTAGGAAGAAATTGCCTTAACGAATACCGATCACCCTGGGAGATGGCTTTGATAATAGCTTCAGCTTTTCCTGTCGCCACACCTAAAAGATGTAAGAAAAAAAAAAGAGAAAAAAAGAAGGCCCCTAGAGTTGAAAACCGTAACTGGCTCTCTAAGCAAAAGTTAGGTCAAAGGGCAGGGGAAAAACCTTGAAGCAGGCAGTCTGTCGTACAAAAAAATAAAATGAATAAAGCCGCTGGAGTGGGTTGGGTCCATTCCAGGCAAAAATTAGGAAAAGTGTTATGTGAAAATCCCCAAAAGGACGCATTTCCCACAAAGAAAAGCTAGTGTGAAAATCCACAAGGGACGCACTACCTTCAAACAATGACTTCTGATGCTTGGAGTGATAAGGTGGTCTGAATAACTTCCCTTCAGGCATATAGTGCACAATGCTGGACAAGAGTCAGAGTACTGGGGGCAAAATGATGTACAACTTACAGTAAAAGGTGCATGCTCATTGACCGGGGGGCAAAGATGCACACGAGATAGTTCTCTCTGAATGGATTATGGGTCAGAATTCCTAAGCCAAGATAATACTTTTCTAGATGATTGGAGCATCAGACAGTATACACAATACCCTCAACGAGTCCCTTAACCACCTAGGATGTAGTCTATCCACTTTTGCATCTCACGTGCATCTTGCATGTACAATCTTTTGCATATCTTTTGCATAACTTTACACGTGCATAGCCGTTCATGATGCCCAACATGCATTCACACATGCATGAACTCTGTACATATCTTGCATATGCAATTCTTCACACAAATTGCATGTACATAATTTTTGCGTACATGTAATGCATAATTCTTTGCACACGTTTAGCATGCATATCACAAGCACATATCACATGCATTTAACCCTTTACACGTATAGTTGTGTATACATAATTTTTGTACATAATCCTAGTGTATATAGTTTTGTGTATATATTTCACACACATAATTCTATAGTCACACACAATCTCTTGTATACCTTGCTGTGTATATAATTCTGAGGGAAGGGTCTGAATAGACCTCATGTGCAAAGCTGATCCAAGAGATGGGTTCAGCTCAACATTGTTGATCATGGCATTTGGTATAAAATCATATGGGCTTGTACAGAGGGGGAACATCAAGAAAAACAAGCTTACCCGGGCACACCATGTTGAGGGCAATCCAAAATCACACAAATCTACAGAAAAGAAGATCCTTTAGGAAGTTGGACTACCCACACATACTTTAGTTAGAGGCAATCAGATGCAAAAGCAGGCCGAGGCATAATTTTAGCTCAATATCGGTGCTCATCCATGCTAGACAATCAGATCAAGATGAAGTCCTCATGGCAAAGGAATCCCACGGAGCCATGCCAAAGGGGAAATTTAAAAGAGCAAGCCTATTCATGCACACCATGCCAGGGGCAATCAGGTAAGTTTCTCTATCATAAGATGTATGCTCACACACACCACACAATACGTATACAAAAATCCAAATTCAAATGTACAAAGAACACAAATTCTTGTAAAAAAAAAACAAAACAAAAAAAAACCAAAAACAAAAACGATATTTTCAAGGCCTTGAAAATCCAACATACTGTAAAAATTCTAATACATTCAAAATGTGAAAATCCCAAAAATTTACAAAAAACAAAAGAAATCATTTTAAGAGAGCTTAAGACATTGAAACCCATTCGCCTACCGGCCAACATCAAATATAATTTCCTCTGACGAGTTTCAAACCTAATTTCCTCTCTAGAGGCTCAAAATTGAAGTCTCTCAGTGAGCATCAAAGCCTCTCAATGAGCATCAAAACCTCTCAGTGAGCATCAAAGGCTCTCAGCGAGCATCAAAGTCTCTCAGTGAGCATCAAAGGCTCTCAGTGAGCATCTAAGTCTCTAGGTGAGCATCTAAGCCTCTCACTGAGCATTTAAGCCTATCAGTGAGCATAGATTTTCAAAGTCTCCCTGCGAGCACAAAGTCCTCTTAAGAGGGACACAGGTCTTTTCAACAAGGCGGCTTCAGTTGAAGATGATAGAGGGATCGGTGTCTGGTATATTACAGTCAATAAGGGATCTCTAAGAGGATGATATCTGAACTTTGCTAGAAGATGATATCCGCACTTTGGAAAGTCTGGAAAATGACTCAATGCAATCAAGAGGATGATATTCACATTCCACAAGTCCTTCTTCAGGGAACAACCAACCGTCCTTCAGGGGGCACCCGTATGACATTGACCCCAACACGTATGTACTGCCATAGGTACGCATCTCTTTTATATACCCTGCACATTTATTTTTCCCCTTTTTGTATGAAAAAAGGTTCAGGATAAGTGCTAGCAAAGACGACGATGAAAGAGTCACCATGCTGATTGGATAGTGGTTGGCAGGGCGATGCCATGCAAGCCGAACGGAGGTCAGCGGGATGAATTAAACACCGTGCAAGCCGAATGGAGGCTAGCGAGCCAAATGTAATCAGACACCATGCAAGCCAAACGGAGGCTAGCGGACAAATCAGACAGCATGCAAGCCGAACGGAGGCCAGCGGGACAAATCAGACATCGTGCAAGCTAAACGGAGGCTAGCGGGACAAATCAAACAACGTGCAAGCCGAACGGAGGCTAGCAGGACAAATGCAATTAGACACCGTGCAAGCCGAATGGAGGCTAGCGGGACAAATCGGGCACCGTGCAAGCCGAAAGGAGGCTAGCGGGACAAATGCGATGCCATGCAGGCCGAACGGAGGCTAGCGAGATAAATCAAATACCATGCAGGCCATATGGAGGCTAGAGGCATAAGTCAAATACCATAAAGGCTGAGCGAAGGCTAGCAAGATAAAAGTGGTAGAACAAATCGCTAAAGGGCCGTGGTAAAATGCACTACAACTCAGCGGCGACAAGCCACAAGCTTAAACGCACCTCGGAAGGTAAGGACTGCCTCAGGTACGTATAGCTTTCCTTCTTCTCTGAATTTTTGCTCATCTAGACATTAGTGTACTAGTTTTCCCAAAATATCGGGTAATTGTAGACACCGGGTCCTGAGCTAGCCTAGATTAGGGTTATCCAATGATGATTAGATGCCTGTTCACGGGAAAAAAGGGTTGAAAGTGATGATTTCCTTGTCAAAATTGCTTTTTAGAACCAACAAAAAAAAATTTAAAAAACCAAAAATATAAAAAAAGAAGTTTAGAATTATAGTATTTTAGTCAAGTTTGAAAAAAAATTTATTAAAAAAAATTCGGTCTCGGTAACGCGCAGGCGCGCACAGTGCTCGCCCAGCAGGCGCTCCGCTTGCCCATCGATGAGCGTCGCGCACCCACCAATGCTCATTGGTCACCCCTATCTTCCCAGATCTGCCAATTATGGCCAAAATTGATTTGTCCGGGATTTTTGACACAAATTTGATTTTTTACCCCAATTTTTTGGGATTTTCATAATTTTTTCAGTTTTTAAAATTAAGATAAAAACAATATGATTTAAAATTTATTTTTTCCTTAATTAATTAGGGTTCTATTTATTAAAACATATAAATAGAAAATGAAAGAAGGAGAAAAGAGGGGAGGAAACTAAAAAATTCAGATTTTTATTTCTTCTCTTTAAAAAAAAAAATCATTTACTCCTTCAATTCTTCTTCTCCTTAATTTGGCTTTAATAAAATATCTTCTAAGGATTTTTAGATGTAATTTTATTGATGGGAAATTGATTTTGAGACAAATAACATAATTGTTTGCTTTTAAAATCTAATTTTCTCATTTTCTTTTGTTTTTTTTTAAGTTTTTTCAAAGATTTTACATTGAATACTTTCTTGAAATCCAATTTTTCATTTGATTTTCTAAAAAACAATATTTTTACAATTATTTTTCTGAAGAGAATAGCTTTATATTTTTTTTTCTTTCATTTTTTATTGTTGAGACAAAGAAAATAATTTTTTGTTCTTGAAAAATTTTAATTTCTACCATTATTTTATTTTTTAGCAAATTTTCTTTTTTAGATAAAATTCCAACTTTTCTTATTTTTATTTCGAATTTGTGGATCAAAAACAAGGAAATCAATCATTATTTTTTCCTCAATCGAATCTGAATTCTGAGGGTAAACAATCTCGGCCTGATCTCATAATTTTATTTGCTTATTTTTATATTTTTTTATTTTTATCTTTTGTTTACAATTAATTGATTAACATGTAAATTTTTATTGTTTCATTTATTTGTTTATTCAATTGTTTGTATATTTGTTTTATTATTATTATTATTATTATTATTATTAATTCATTAACATGTTATTTTATTTATTTCAATCATATCATTTAATTCCTTTGTCATTCATAATGCATTTTTTCATTTATTTTAATTTATTAACATTTTAATTCATTTGTCATTTTTAATGTCATCTTATTTCATTTATTTTAATTTATTATTTATCATTTTATTTGTTTAATATATTAACTTTCTAGATTTAATAACTAACATTAATTTTTTGTATTTGTTTTTGACTCCAATGTCTACTTTTTCTTTTTGGGCATTCTCGCGAGCAAATGGGGGGATACAGGAGGCTTGTTTGTTTGACCATTTATTTTTATTATTTGTATTATTTTATTTATTTTTCTATTTAATTTTTAATAAAATCATTTATTTTATGCACGTTTAAAAGAAAATCATAAAAAATATTTTTATTAATAAATTGAGTTTTTATCTAATAAAATGGGATCAATGTCCGAGTTTTTTTCCTCCAAATAAAATTATCAATTTAAAATTATTTTCTATAAGTATGCATGTGAGGACCAATGTCCTCATCCTTAATAAATATCCCGTTCTATGTATGATTTACATGTCATTTACAATGGAGGTTGTATTCCGTCCCTAGTTTTGTTGTAATTTATTATACTCTTATTTACATTATTTTAATGTTGTTTTATTTACCGCTTTCATTACATGATCGACATGCGCTCTAATTATTACATTAAAATTGTATGTGAAAATGAATGAAATTTTATCTCTAAAACTCAATCATAATTTAATCAAGGTATGAATAAATGGAAAGTTCTGAACCATTTTTTATCTTAGGCTTAACGAAGTTAGATGAACCTTTCCAATGTTCTATTGGAAAGGAAATTCCAAAATATCTCTAGTTGCCCAAAATAGGCCTAAGTTGTATTGTCTTAGGCTCAATGAGGTTAGATGAACCTTTCCAATGTTTTATTGGAAAGAGAATTCTAAAATATCTCTGGCTTGCCCAAAATAAATATATATATGCATCGTCTTAGGCTCCACGAGATTAGATAAATCTTTCCAATGTTCTATTGGAAGGAGGATTCCAAAATGTCTCTGATTGCCCAAAATAGACACACATGCATTGTCTTAGGCTTTGTGAGACTAGACGACCTTTCCCAATGTTTTATTGGGTGGTGACTCCAAACATCTCATTGTTGCGCAAAATAAATGCCCTTGTATTTTTTTACAAGTCTTATGAACCTATCTCGAATATCCTAAATTGGATCATTTTGAGGCCCTCGGGTTTCAGCGCCTGTCACAACAGGTCCAACCGAAGTGGTCGAATTAGTTTGGGTTAATTTTTGATTTTCGGGTCATTTTTCACTGTTTTAGGTTAACTGTAGGTTCCTTAACTTATTTTCACTCCCAATCAATTCCATCATTCTTGTAATGTCAAATATAGCCTCTACACAAAATTTTAGCTCAACCGAAGTCCATTTGGGGCCCGGTTTACTTAAACTGGTTCGGTTCAATACTATTCGGTTCTGCCATAAAGTACAAATCTAATCCTGTCAAAATTTTCTAAAAGTTATTCTAAGCTGTTACACTTCCCATAGTATACCTTTTTAACCTCATTTACCATTTTTCAAAATTCAGTCAAAGTTTAGTCAAACCTCGGTTCAATAGAACCAAACTAGAGGAAAACTTCAGTTTGACTTTCGGGGACCCATTTAACCTCATTTTCATACAAAATTTTACCAGTAGACTCCTGATAGTCCACAGATCAATTTTATCAAATAATATTTTCTTAGCATGCAGCTGCAATCATTAGGTATACTACTTCCCAATAGGTAACCCATCCTAGAATTGCTATGCCTCAAACATGCATAACCTTTAAACTCTACTGGACTTAAGGTACTATAATCATCATTCTGTACCATAATCAGACAACAGACTCTACAGAAAATACTGAATACTACTAGGCTAACATGCAGGCCATAACGCATATACATATACATGTAACATATATTCATATCATATAACTAGTAGCTTCATATATCAATCTCATGTAATAGCTTGAATACTTGCTAACTAGTGGATATGGGTACTAATGATACTGATAGGACTCAGTATCCCAAGAATATGGAGATATGGGTCTCAAAACATTTTTATAATCATGTATACTCGAAAGTATACCGGAGACCGAGGCCTCAAATATCTTATATGACCCAAACGGGGCCCGTATGTAAAAAATAATATATAGCAGCTGCACTCACACTCTGACCCTGGATAAGCGGTTATCTATCCACTAACTATGACTACTAGGCTCAAATAACAACTCAATCATGTTCTAAAATACTATTCATATAATAGAGAATAAATCAAGTATAATCATGTTATTTTAGGTATACATGTATGTTGGTCAAATTCGGGAACATATACCCCACATACAGGGTGCAATAAGAACACGTACTCATAAATAAATAACACATGTGCATATAGATTATAGGCATTTAAATCACATATAATAATAACATTAATCATGTACATATATCTCATAATTAAGTAATTATCAAATTATAATACAGATTTAAACCCAATCATATGTCATGTAGTGAAAACCCCATGTAAAAGAAGCTTAAAATTCACTTTTGGAAAATAGGGGAAGCAAGTATGTGGGTTACTGCCGCGCTCCTGACAGTAGCCAAAGAAGCCGCGCAGAAGAAGAGGTCCAGCACGAGTCAGAGGAAACTTCACGACTCGTGCTCGGCCTAATCTCCCCAAACACGAGTCAGATGCCTCCCTCCGACTCGTGTGCACCCAGCTGACAGGAGCACGACTCGTGCTCCATCTGCCGAGTCGTGCTCTTCTAACTTCACAGCGAGAAAAAGAGAGGGGGGGAAAGAAGCCTATCACTGTCGCGCTCGTGACAGAAATGAGTCTTCCTTAACCTCCTGAAATGCAAAAATGGGAATTTGCAGGAAAATCAAACTCAACTTTACCCAATCCCATTTTTCATGCTAAAATATGTAAAAGCTTACCTTTATTGCCTCCAGATCACGTTCACAATCATACTAACACAAATCACACCTCATTATTACACATCTAAAAGATAATTATAGAGAAATCAAAACCCAAAATTTCTAGCTCATGCTCATGTACATACTCTCCAAATTTCACATGCAAATCATCAAAACTCTATCATCATAAATCTATACACAATCTATTTTACTCATGCATATTCATATACCATAAATACACAATTAACACTAACATTTAACTCAAAAATAGGATCTAAAATGAGATGGACAAAATACTTCAAATAAACTCCCAAACCTGGAATGTAGCTTAAAACTTTCACTTTCTTCAAGCCACTACTTTTCCTTTCCCTTTATCCTTCCTCTTCTCTTCAGATGCTTGCAAAAATCCAACCAAACAAAACCAATGTTAAAATAACTCAAAAACCAAAACCTCATAACCCAAAACAAACGGTAGGAGGAGAAGAAGAAGAAGAAGAAGATTCAGCCATAAAACTCATTCCACTTACCTCTTGAAACCTTCAAAACTCAAAACCCTAGCTCAAGCATCAAAGATTGAAGAACACCCACATGCAAAAACTTGAGAAGCAGAAAATGGAGATGAGAAAGTGAGAGAGAGAACGTGAGAAGGGAGAGGGCAAAACCAAGTGGCTTCCACGGGAAGCTACAATTTCTTCCTTCCCTCTCTCTACACCTTTCAAATCTTCATTAATGCACCCAACAACCATCCACATGTCACAATACTATTGGACCCTTATTTCATCTTTCTTGACTTTTTCTTTTCTTGTCTTCTAGTGACACACAAATACCATAATACCCTCTACTAATTCCCATAATTCCTAACATATATCCCACTTCGTTAGTCAATTACCAAAATACCCCTTTTTAATAATCCAAATAAACATGCAATTTCTACTAGGCCATATTTGGGATATGACACAAGATGCTTTTTGGAGGCTTCGACAGGGGAACAAGACTGTAGCAGAATATGAAAGAGACTTTGAATTATTGAGTGCTTATCTAGATAATGTGTTGAGGACTAAAGACCGATTAATGTAAAGATTTGAGCGGGGTCTGCATAACTGCATTAAATAGATTGGGGGTGGCCAAAGATGTCCAGATTTCAGGACTTTAGTGGCAGCTGCTATTAAAGTAGAGGCAGCACAGACAGATGAGGCTGATAGACCCGTTCCAGTAGAAAAGGAAATCGGGTCAATCTAGTGGCATAGACGGACAGAGTAAGAGATCTAGAGGACCACCTCCTTCACGGAGTCGTGGATCAGTAGGTCCAGCTTGCAACAAAGAAATCTAGCTAGCAACAGAGTCCCTGCATCTTCAATGGGTAGTGCACCCCGGGGCAGAGCAGTGCAACCATTGTGGTAGATCACACCCAGGAGAGTGTAGATATATGTCTGGTGCTTGCTTTAAGTGATGATCAAAGGGGCACTTAGTGAAATATTGTCCTAAAGCAGTACCATTATTAGCTACTTCACCAGCACCTGGTGCGGGGTCTTCAGCACCCCATGGGAAAGGCAGAGGGACAGCCTCTAATACAATAGCTAGACCTCCTCCACCACCAACTCAGGGATAGGGACGTGCAGTGGGCCGCACATATGTAGTGAGGGCCAGGGATCAGGAGGATGCACCGGATGTCATTATAGGTAAATTTTATTTATTATCTGATACAGTTTATGCACTCATTGACCCCGGGTCCACACACTCCTATATTAGCACAGATATTGCACGGCGTAAAGGGTTAGATGAATCAGTATTAGATCATGATATCCTAGTCAGCAATCCCTTGGGTCATAGTGTATTAGTGAATAAAGTATACAAAGAATGTCCCATTAGTGTGCAAGGGCACGTTTTCCTTGCCAACCTGATCGAACTCCCCTTTAAAGAATTTGATGTTATATTAGGCATGGACTGGTTAGCCACTCATCAAGTGATGGTTGATTGCAAAAGAAAGAGAGTGACTCTTAGAACTCCGGATGATTAAGAAATCATAGTAGTGGGGCAAAGGCCTGATTTTCTTTTTGATGTGATATCTGCTACGGCTGCCAAGTGATTAATCAAAAAATGATATGTTGCCTACTTGTGTTATGCAATGGAGGCAAAGAAGGAAAATCCTAAAGTGACTGATGTACCAACAGTGTGTGAGTTTCAAGATGTTTTCCCTAAAGAACTTCCAAGCTTACCACCTGATAAGGAGATCGAGTTCTCTATTGATGTGGCCCTAGGTACTGCACCTATTTCTATTGCCTCATATAGAATGCTGGCAGAATTGAAGGAATTGAAGATCCAGCTACAAGAATTACTTGAAAAAGGCTTCATTAGATCGAGCACATCACCTTGGGGAGCACCAGTGTTATTTGTGAAAAAGAAGGATGGATCATTTAGGCTATGCATTGATTACAGACAACTGAACAAAGTGACAATTAAGAACAAGTATCCTCTTCCACGCATTGTAGATTTGTTTGATCAGTTAAAAGGCGCAGATGTATTTTCCAAGATTGATTTGAGATCGGGCTACCATCAACTGAAAATAAAGGAAGCAAATGTGCCAAAAACTGCTTTCGTACTAGGTATGGCCATTATGAGTTACTGGTAATGCCTTTTGGACTCATAAATGCACTAGCAGCTTTCATGGACCTTATGAATTGGATTTTCCATCCCTACCTGGATTAGTTTGTCGTGGTTTTTATTAATGACATCTTAGTGTATTCAAAGACTCCAGAAGAGCATGATTGACACTTGCAAATTGTCTTACAGACTCTTAGGGATAAAAAGCCATATGCCAAATTCAGCAAGTGTGATTTCTGGTTGAATGAAGTGTCATTTCTAGGCCATGTGGTATCGACTGAAGGTATCAAAGTGGATCCTAAGAAGGTGGAAGTGGTATTGCAATGGAGGACACCTAAGAATGTCACAAAAGTCAGAAGTTTCTTGAGTTTAGCAGGTTATTATTGAAGATTTGTTAAAGGCTTCTCCATTATTGCAGCGCCATTAACTCGTTTGTTGCAGAAAAAGGTCAAATTTGAGTGGACTGATAAGTGTCAAGTTAGCTTTGAGAAGCTTGAAAAGATGTCAACAGAAGCTCCCATGTTAACACAACCCGAGTCAAGCAAGGACTTTATAATCTATAGCGATGCTTCCTTGAATGGTTTGGGATGTGTATTGATATAGGATGGGAAAGTGATTGCTTATGCTATGAGACAGCTTAAGAATCATGAAAGCAATTACCCTACTCATGATCTTAAGCTAGCAGTAATAGTGTTCGCATTAAAAATCTAGACGCATTACTTATATGGGAAAAGGTGTTACATTTTCACAAACCATAAAAGCCTGAAATACTTACTCACCCAGAAGGAGCTCAACCTAAGACAACGAAGATGGCTGGAGCTAATAAAGGATTATGAATGTTTCATTGATTACCATTAAGGAAAGGCAAACATTGTGGCTGATGCACTGAGTAGGAAGTTTATGGCTCTATTGAGAGCTATGAATGTGAAGTTAGGAGTGGCTGATAGTAGAGCGTTGATAGCAAAGTTACAAGTGAAGCTAGATTTTATGCAACAAATAAAGGCTGCTCAGAGACAAGATGATAAGTTATCCTCTTTGATGGATTGAGTAAAAGATAGTGACAGTGTTGATTACTCTTTGGCTTCAGATAATAGTTTGTATTATAAACAGCGGTTGTGTGTACCAAACCAGCTTGAGTTAAAAAATAGTATCTTGACAGAAGCTCATCACAGCAGTTATGCCATGCATCTAGGGGGTAATAAAATGTGTCAAGATTTAAAGATGCACTATTGGTGGCTAAGAATGAAGCAGGATGTGATAGAATTTATGGGTAAGTGTCTGATATGCAAGCAAGTTAAAGCAGAACATCAAGTTCCATCCGAGTTACTCCAACCTATTTCAATAGCCGAATGGAAATGGGATCAAGTGACTATGGATTTTGTAACAGGGTTGCCACTCACTTGAAAGAAGCATGATGCAATTTGGGTGATTATCGACAGGCTTACCATGTCAACCCACTTTCTACTAGTATGAATGGATTATCCACTATCCAAATTAGCGGAGATCTATATAAATGAGATAGTGAAACTCCATGGAGTGCCATTCTCCATCATATCTGATAGGGATCCACGGTTTACTTCCCAGTTTTGGAAGAAGTTACAAGAAGCCATAGGTACAAAATACCATTATAGTATAGCTTTCCACCCACAGACAGATGGGCAATCAGAGAAAGTTATCCAAATACTCGATGACATGTTGAGATGTTGTGTTCTTGAGTTTAAAAGTAGCTGGGAAAGGTACTTACCATTGGTTGAGTTTGCATATAACAACAGCTATCAATCCAGTAACAAAATGGCTCCCTATGAAGCTCTTTATGCAAGGAAATGCATAACTCCTCTCTGTTAGACAAAATTGAGTGAAAAGAAGCTAGTGGGATCGGAATTGATTTGGGAAATCAAAGAAAAAGTTAATGTGATCAAAACAAGACTGAAAGAAGCCAGTGACAGACAGAAATCATATGCTGGCTTGAGAAGAAAGACATAGAGTTTCAAGTGGGAGAAAAAGTGTTCCTGAAGGTTTCTCCATGGAAATGAGTTCTCAGGTTTGGGAAAAAAGGCAAATTGAGTCTGAGGTTTATTGGACCCTATGAGATAGTGCAACGAGTGGGACCAGTGGCTTACAAATTAAAGCTACCACAGGAATTAAAGAAGATCAATGAAGTGTTCCATGTCTCAATGCTACAGATAGGATTAAAGTCATGCGATTAAGCCTAAAGAAATACAAGTGTAGCCTGACATGACCTATGAAGAATATCTAGTGAAGATCCTAGCCAGAGAGGTCAAACAACTCAGAAATAAGCATATTCCTCCCGTGAAAGTGCTATAGAACCATCATAACATTAAAGAGGCGACCTGGGAACCCGAAGAGGCTATGCGACAGCAATACCCAGAGTTGTTCAATTTAGGTAAATTTCGAGGATGGAATTTTTCTTTTAGTGCGGTAGAATTGTAGCAGCCTAAATACCGATCTAGAAGTAATTAGAGATGTCTACAGTTTCTTAAGTGTGAATTAGAGGTTAGAGTGATGATTAGAGTGTTCATATTTATAGTAGTGCTCTGAATGAACTGTGTTTCATATATAGTCAACCCGGGTCAAGTGACCTCGGGACCATTATATAGTGGAAATTGATAGCCGATGCTGGAAAATTTTTATTTGGTAAAATTTATCTGTGGACTGTCAGGAGTCTAGTGGTATAATTTGGAGTGAAAACGAGGTCAAATAGGGCTCTGAAAGTTATTCTGAAGTTGGCCTCTAATTCGGTTCAATTGAACTAGGGTTTGACTGAGGTTTGACCAAATTTTTAAAAATTGTTATTGAGCTCTAAAGGGTGTAATGTGTGAAGTGTAAAGGGATAAAATAATTTTTAGTAATTTTTGACAGCATTATAATAGTATTTTACGGTAGAACCGAACAGGTTTAAATCGGACCAATTTAAGTGAACCGAGCCCCAAATAGACTCTGATTGAGCTAAAAATTTGTAGGGAGGCTATTTTCTATGTTTTAAATATTGAATTGGTTAGGAGTGAAAAAAACTTGAGGAACACATAGATGCCTTGAAACAATGGAAATTGAATAAAAAGCGAAAATTTTTGTTCAAACCGGTCAGATCGCTTTGGTTTGATCTATTTGATTCAATTACACTATATAAAAGAGGGGGAGAGACCACATTTCTCTAGAGAAATCCAGCCTCCACCGCCCTCCTTCTTCTTCCTCAAGGTCGAAGTGAAGTTCCTCCACTGTCCTCCATTTTTCTTCATTTCTTGTCCAATTTCTCCCCAAATCTTAGCCACCTAAACAAACTTCAACCCCTTTGTAACATAAAGATAATTAGAGTTCATTTGGAGTATTATAAGAGGGATTTTTCAGGTGTGCAATGTTTAGGATCAAATTTGAGGTAAGATATTTAGGTATTTTTAATTAGGTTTATTAGTCCTTATAGGGGGTTTCAAGGGTGTAGAGTTCATTCATGGTGTTATTTTATAAAATGAAAGCATGGTTTTGATGTTTTGTTGACGTTTGAATTCAGCCACTATAGGTACACAAGGAGAGGAAGAGATTTCCAATGCCAAAGGAAAAAGAAGCCTAAGGGAGTGTAGAGTAAGAAATTGAGGTTTGTGGTTGCATAATCCCTTTATTTTCATTAATTTAACTTGAATATTAGGTTATGTTCAAGTATGACTATGTGATTAAGGCATGATTAATTAAATCTAACTTGATAATCATGATTAGTGGACTTAAATAAGGGTATATATGTGCTTAAAATAAATTAAAACATTTTGGCATGAAAACTCCAATGTTGGCCAAATGGAAATCTAAGGAAAACAAAAAGAATGTTAGATGTTTATGGCATATAAATAATATTTATAATGTGTATAACATGTGTAATGTATGATGGAGTGAATAAAGAAAAGAAAAACAAGTATAATGAATTTATATAGGTTTAGCCGAATGTATTATTAAAGGAAATAATGAGATATGTTGTGTAATAAGGTATATAATTTATATTTATGATGAATATAACGTGTGAATGGCATGAAAAAGTGATTAAGTGAATTAAATATAATAAGGATGAGAAATTGATACCTTGGTCGAATATGGAATGTTAGAGTATTTAGGTACATTTTGATATTTAATTACTTACAATAGATTAAAATGGTTAAATATCGATGAATGAATGTGTATGCAAAATTATAAGTGGAAATGGTAACTTGGCTGAATTATGTATGTTGGCATAATATGAAATTTAAGCAAATTTTGATGATAGTTTGCCCTTAGTAGTGATCTGGTAGTGAACTCTAGTGTAGGATATAATTGGCTAGCCATAAGGATTCCACACCGCGGTACAAGTCATGACGACTTGCTATTAATAAGCTAATGACGGTCTGTCACAGTGTAGTGTAGTATTGTGATAAATGGTCCTATTGGGATCATTTTATAGTGTAGTGGATTTATGGGGTCCACATCCTGCATATCCGGTCAGTAGATATTCTACCGGGTATATACTAGGGGCATAATGGTAATTAAATAATAAAATTGATTAAAATACTGATAAGTAAGAAAATGAGTGAAAATGGGACTAAATTGAAATAAATAAAAAGTTTAGGGGTAAAATGGTAATTTTACAATTAATAGTGAAAAATAGTGAAAATTGGGTAAAAAGTGTAATAAAAGTGGAAATGAAGTGAAGAAATAGTAAAATAAGGGCTAACTTGTAATTTGGAGTAAAAATGGTAAATAAGGACTAAAATGTAATTTTAGGTTTTATAATAATTAAGAGGTAAAACAAGTATAAATAAGGGCATTTTGGTTATTAAGTGAAAATAAGGGACATAGATGTAATTATGGAAAAGTTGAGGACATAAATAGCATTATGGTAAAAGTTAAGGACATATTTGGAATTATTGAAAAAGAATAGGGACTTAAGTGGAAATAATTAAAATTAAAGGGTTAATTAAGGAATTGACATATAAAATGTAATTAAAATGATTTAATGGGTAATTATGTTAATAATTAGACAATTTACTGGTTAAATATAAATAATGTATTATTTAGTGTAATATAATATAATTAAGTAAATAAGAATTTAGGTAGTGAAAATTTATGGATTTGTAACCACCACTGGGCATATTAATGCTCGGCACGCAGTTTTATTTGACTGCGTGTAGGTACGCCTTAGGAGTGGAGCAACATGCTTCAGGTGCCTTGGAGTCAGAAGCAGAGCAGTTTGGAAGTTATATTTTGTTATGCATGTTTATGTTATGTAAGGATTATTGGCATGTATATACTTATAGTATGGTATTGTATGTAGGGTTAATATTATGTGAGTTATTATGAGTTGGTTTTAGTATTGATGGATGGAGTGGATGAATATTATTGTTGTGCCCTTGCCGGGGCTGTGGATTTTTGAATTTGCAAGTTTTGGTAGGCAGAAATAAAAGCCGTTATATTGTCGAAATTTTTACCAAATGAATAGTAACCTTAGACAGTTATAGGTCAATCGACAAGTTAAGTGTAAAAGGTTATTTGATTTAATGGCTAAGCAACTTAAAAGATTTAGTGAAAAGAAAAAAATTGACCTGCCACTTTGCATATAGACTTAATTAGACTTTGAACAATCATGGTAATCACACAGTATACGTACAGTGTAAGGGTGTTAAAACCGGTCCAACCAGCTGCACAATCTCATAGGGACCAATGAATCTCGGACTCAGCTTGCCTTTCTTTCCAAATCTCAGAATCCTTTTCCACGGAGAAACCTTTAGATATACTTTATCTCCCACTTGGATCTCTACATCTTTTCTCTTTAAGTCTGTGGTCGGTGCTTAGTAAGTGTACTGAATCGACAAGTAATATAGCAAGTATAATTAAAAATCCGCGAATATCGAACCCAAGGGAAAAAGGATTATCACGTTGAACATCTATGGTTGAGTGAATCTGAGATATTCCCAATTTTTTTGGTGGGAAATTCTAAGCTAAGCAAGAAAATAAAATTGTAAAATAACAATTAACTATAAAATTGTTCATCAAGAAATTAAACAAGGAAGAATTTGATTCTTAGGAAATTCTATCCTCATAAATGTAATTGGACACAGGTAAATGTCTATTAACATGAAACTCTAGACAACCCAACTAAACCCAAGCCGACCATTCCGGATTAAGCTATTCTAATTAATATGCCTACTATTTCGGATTCAACCTATTAATTAGCTTAAGCACGGGTAACCAAATCCTAGGTCCAAGATAACCTACCATTCCGGATTCAGCTATTTCAAACCCATCTATTCCTCACTATTTTGAAGATAATAACATTAACACCCACAAACCAACCTACCATTCCGGATTGAATTGGAAATATAAATGCCAATATTAAAAGAAGAGAGCATTTACACAAATAACAATTTTTGGATTTAGTTCCAATAATCATCATAAATGCATATAAAAAGATTAAGAGAAATAGAAGAAACATGAAAATATTCATTAAACCCAAATATTCGAAAAACAATTATGATTCAAGAACTCCTAAGCATGAACAACTACTCTAATATCAAGAATATAATCATCAAATATAGAAAATTAAAGTTTAGAATACACCCTTGATGGGAGAAAATAGATCTTGAAACTCCTTCTTCTTCAACCTTGGAATCTCCTTGAATCCCAAAATATAAATCTAAACTAAATTAATCTAAATTATTTAAGAACGAAATTGGAAATTTTAATTAAATCTAAGCTAATACAGAGTAATTAAGAAGAAATAAAACTTAAAGAAAGAAAAATAAATGATTGCTACTGAAACTATAAAAATAAACCTAAGTCTCACTCTCTTGAAAATGAAGTGACTCTTTCTTTTTAAAGTCTGACGAAAAGCACATCTATGCTTTGTAAAGCACGGCTGTGTTTTCGAACACATTGCTCGCTAGGGTTGCGTCGTGTGCGCATAATCTGGTGGAAAATGGTGATAACACAGCTGTGTTTCTCGCCGAAACATATCTGTGTTTCGGGCGCTGATTTGTGAGTCGCTGCCCTTCGTGCGCGCACCTTGCACTGCATAACACAGCTGTGTTTTGTGAGAAAACACAGCTGTGTCATCGGTTGATCTCACTGCTGGGCGTTTCCTTCAAAAGAACAGCTGTGCTATGCAAAAGCACGACTGTACTTTAGGCAAAATCTGCACTCTTTCACCAATTTATCCTAAAATCAACCCCAAACCTCCAATTTAGCTACGGATTAAAATAAAACGCCTGAAAACATCCAAAAACTTATTAAAAATTGTAAAAACATTATAAACTAATAAAATAAAATAAACTAACTATTTAAGACTAAAAATAAATAAATAAAATACATAATTATGCCAAAAATTAACCTAAAATATTAATATAATTGCAACTTATCAACTACCCCAAACTCAAACCTTTACTCGTCCTCAAGTAAACTGAATAAACCACATTCTCTACTATTTCAATCTTAACAAAAGAAAATAAGGAGTCATTCTCAATTAAGGAACAAGAAAAATAAACTTGCAAATACCCATGCTCACTAAACAACAAATAAATACAAAAACATACTAAACAATTTCTCTGTGTGTGTGCAAAAAGTCAAAACAGAATTTTTATCATTTAAAAACAAAACTTTTAGATGCAAAGTTGGGAATAAAAATTAACTCGAATGTATAAATACACTCATGGCTTTCCACTCAAAGCTCAAGAAACACCATAAGCCTCTTCCTATGTACCAAACCTTACTAGAAGGTTATCTCTTCTAAATTGGACAAGACAAAACAAAGAATCAAGAAGTCTTACATTTTGGTTGTAACGTTAGGCTTAGGTAAATTGGCTAACAAAGAAAGATCAAGTCACTAGTGAACAATGGCCACTACCTAAATAAAACCACAATCACCCAACTAGACCAATGAATATTCTCTAACCCAATTACTTACCATCCAAATAAAATTACCTTAATAACATTTTAGCTTATCAAACTAGCTTAAAATAATAAATGCCCCTAGAACATTCAACAAACTCATTACAAGACAACAGCTCAAGTTTTACCAAATTTTGTACCCCAAACTCACATTTTGCTCAGTTCGCTAGAAAAAACTTGCAATGCTTCTTCTTCTTTTTCAAATATATATATATATATATATATATTATTTTTATTTTTATTTTTTTTAGAAGCACAAAAAACCAACTGGCCATCAAAAATTTAATGAAGTACTTAATTAATCCAAAAATCTCAACAAGAACTAAAATTGAGCTCTAATTTCCGAAAGACCAATAAACAACTTAAATCACATTCCCCTTTGTCAACCCCAAACTCATTTCTTTAAATGGACTTAACTCTCCATTACATATACTAATCAATTCTCAAACAGAAGTTTACACCAAAAATTGATAAAAACTAAACTCCCTTTTTCCTAAAATACAAACCCAACCTTACTAGAGTGGCCACTCTTCAAAAGGGAGGCAAAAATCATTTTAGGCTAAAGGTGGTTTTAACATGTGTAACAATAAAACAAGTATGCATTTAGCATACTAAAATAATAGGCTCAACGGGCTAACAAAAGACTATGAAATTGAGGTAGGAGAAGTCATTTAAAGGAGCTATACAAAGAAAGGTTGCCTAAATTATTTTCGAAGTTCTACCTCATCCGGGGGTCACTTCGATGGGTGATCAGAAAGGTTCTAGTACTCTTAGTTAGTTTTCATCTAATCTCCTAATTGCAGTTAGATTTTTCTCAAGTTTAAAAACAGGCCCAAAGTGCTCAAAATTTAGAAATTGCAAAGTATAATCAAGGTTTGCATGCACTCTAGCAAATAAAAATACAAACAGGACTATTTCTTACTCAACTTAAAATTGAATGAAGCACAAATTTCTAAAACTGAGATCAAAATTATTCACAATTAAGAACTATAAGGACAAAATAAAAAATTTAAATCGAGGTTAAATCAATAAGAATAACCATAACAATAATCTGGTAAAAACTTGGCACATATACACCACAAACAAAAAAAATTAAAAATACTAAAAATTTTAAAAAATAGTTTAAAGATATAAAAAGACACAACAAACTAAAAAGACACAACAAAACAAAACTGGTTTTTTTTTTGGTAAATTGAAATGGTACTCCACCCCAAACTCAAAATGTTGCACTGTCCTCAGTGCAAAGAAATAAAGCACACAAAAATATTTCTAAAAAAATTCTCCCATGCTGTGCAAAAACTTATTGCAATTTAAAATTTATTACAATCATTTGAAAAATGACAAACATCAAATAATTACTGTTCAAAATTAAAATTAATGCAAAATTCCGGCATGCCACCTATGCAAAATGAAGAAAAGTCAAAGCCTATGCAAAAATACAATAATCATTGTGCAAAATGAAATACTCTGAATTCTGTGAAATTCATAGCCAACACAAATAATATGTCTATCTTATCACACGGCATTGGCTCAGCCACACAATTCCAAAATATAATTAAGCAAATAAAAATAATATTATGTCTGACTACATCAATTTTAATAATTACAAAATAAATAAAGTACAAAATCTATTATAAAAGAATCACTTCCTGAAAGATATACAATATATCACTATGGTGGTCATCTCAAATGTGGGGGAAATACAATGGAAACAGGAGTAAAGAATCCACGAATCTCACTACTCAACTTGTCCAACTGTGTAATAATCCTCTACTGAAAAGCTCCTAAGAATGCATCTCTCCGCTCGGCCCCCAGGACCATATCTCTGCGCACCTGCTCCATCTGAGTCTCAATGGAAGACAATCACTCCTAAGCTCACTGCACTGATAGGTCCATGTTAGAGATCAACTGGTCACTCTAAGTGATAGCTGCTCTAACCTCCGCTAATCCCTAACTCAACTCATCCAATCTCTCCCAAACCTTCTCCTAGAAGTCTGCCTGCTCCCTCCTCGATTCACTAAAAGAATCCTGAAGCATGCTAACTAAGGTCTCAAATTGTGTCATTGTAGCAGTCATAGATCGCAGCTCTAATATCAGAGTCTAGACTATTGAAGCTTCTAAATATGGAGTTGAGGGTGGAGGGGCGGTGGAAGAAGATAGCTCATCATACCCATGAGTATAGCGACTCATATCTGGAGGGGAGAATGGGATTTCACTCCTCTGCCTCACCCTCCTATTGGAAGTACTAGTTGTCGCTCTCTGTGATGGAGGTGGTGGTGGAGCATCAATATCGTGATCAACTGGCTGGTGGGCACCATCATCAGAATTGCCCTCTCTGTCCTCACCAGAGTCGTGAGCATCTATCTCCTTTGCTCTCCTCAGCCTATATCCAAACTCAGAAGAAGGATCCTCTATAGCAATCCTACACCTAAGTACTACCTCCTCATCAATCAAGTACGATGACCTCAAAGGTCGCCCCATGTCAGGAGTAGGTAGATGTAGGGCTCTCATAATTAAGGTGATCAATCCACCAATACCGATCCTCTTCGCTGAAGTAGCCGTGGCTCTCTTTAGTTGCTTACACAACTAGGGTACGGTATTAACTCTGATGCCGGTCTCTATAGCATAAAGAAAAAATAGATCTGGTGTAGTCACATTGCTAGGACATCATGGTCGCGTGAACACCGAAGAGGTTATGACTCTATGCAAGTATTGATAGACAGGAGAGCGAAGCTTAGTTGACTTGGTGTTACAGCATTAAAGCGCGTATTGGGCTTCCCGATGATAGCCCAATGTGCAGCTAAATCACCAAAAATATGTACCTCTCCATCCACTGGAAATCTCAAGTACCTAGCCAGGTCTGAAATCGATAGAAAGTAGGGGGTATTGCTCACTCTAAACTGAATGGTGTTCACATCATCCTTAGATAACCTTGGAGAGTACTTAAAAGTACTAAGAAACTCCAATGTTATCACAGGATGAGTTAGACCGTTCAGAGAAAAAAACTCCTCCCATCCAATATTCCTCAACATAGATAATGCCCTCTCTTGAATTCCCAGTTCAATGAGTGTCTTCATACTCATGAACCTGCTAGAATCAATGTTTTTGTAGCCAGTTTGTTGAACAATGTGCACTGTGCCGGAGTCAACCAATTAGGAGGCGGAATGGGCGCTGACTGTTTCTCCTCTCTATTTCGAACCATGGTTCCTAAAAAGAAAGTATAAACTTTATCCAAAACATCCTTAGTTTCATTAAGTGCAAACCACATATATGACTAGATTGAAAGGATACTAACAAAACTCACCACAACTTCAAAACAGAAATTTGCAAAATAAATAAAATGTTCTAGCTAATGAAGATGCAAAATAAGAAAATTAAGCATAAAGCATATGTATAAACAATTGAAATATAAAATCAATGCACAAACTTAGTTAAAATTAGGAGATTGCACAAGTTAGAATTTAAAGAATTTCAAACTGCAACACACAAGTTGGAAAATAAAAATAAGCACAAGTAATTAATCTCTAAAGTGTATATGCCAAAAATAATGTAAATGCAATTTAATGATATATAGGAGAGAGAAATGCAAAGTTCACTTTCAACATGCTTTATTAATAGCAAAATGTATAGGGCAAAACTCAAAGTCGCATGTAAATAAAATTTTAAACATTTAGCATCTAATGCAACTGATCCTAATCCCATCAATTCGGGAGCTAGCAAACATGCATTTGTCCCAATACAATCAAGCACAATTATCAATTGCATCTAAATTGAAAGTTAAGGTAACAACAAATATTTCTAAAATAAAACAATGCCAAGCATAATATCAAGCAATTTGAATTTAACTTGCAAAATTTTCTTCCCATATTCATGTTATGCTTAATGCCTCAATTATATCACAACAATTCAATTCAGAATTTGAAGCACAAAATCTCAATTTTTAGAAAGCTAATATTCAAGATAGAATGCAAGAATATATCCCATCTAGCACAATAATCATTAAGTTCAAATTCAATTATAACGACATCCATCAACTCAACACTGCCATAAGAGCAATTAAGCGTAAACATATATATGAAATTAGGCTTAAAAATACGATTGCTCAGTATATAATATCCTCAAATAAATCAAAATCGTTGAAAGTTCCAAATTAGTTGTGAACATGCCACAATGACCTATTTGCCTGTTTAACAACCTGATTTATGCAAACTAAATTTGAAAATTACCTCAACATATCATATTAATAAGTTTGGGAAGAATAAATTAACAAATTTGTTGAATTAATCACGTTATAAGTACAAAATTTACATTAATTTCTCATTTAGGCATTTCATCAAATAGCTGGTGAGCATGATTACAACTAGATTTTTAAGCACGATTTCTCAATCCTAAATACCCATTTCTGTCCATGTTAGCCCAAAGAGACAAAACACATCAAGCATTACAATTAACATAACAAAATTACCAATTGAAGATCAAGCATAGTCTAATAAAATGAGAAAATAAAATGCATAAAAATGGGAAAATTACATACCTAGAAACTATAGAATTTAACTAGCTGACTCAAGAAATTTGGAAGAGAAATAACAGGAGAGAGAGAGAGAGACTTCTTAATTCTTTTAACCCAAAAATGTGGAATTTCTTGCAGAAGTTGGGGAGAAATTCAGTATGCGGCAATACAGAGAAGAAATACAAAGATAGGATGAAAAGAATTATTCCATTTAAACTCTATAGAAATACATAAAATTTAAATTACCTGAAGTGAAATTGGGTTGCTAGTGAAAATCGAAGAAAAGATTGAGAGAAAAATTTAAAATTGAAGAACAGGGGGGAATAGGGGAGAAGAAAAGAGAAAAGAGGAAGCAGCGCCAAAATGAAAATAGCGTGCTTTAAAGGGCCTAGGTAAAAAGCACAGCTGTGCTTTTGAAGAAAGCATAGCTATATTTCTTCATAGCGCGCTGTATCGGCATTTTTTAAATGAAAGCACAGTTGTGCTTTTTAAAAACACAGCTGTGTTTTCACAACTGACCTGCTTAGCGCCGTGTAAAACACTATTGCCCTAGAAGCTCCAATTTACACTTTGCTCAAATTTTTAATTCCAAATCATTCTCCCTGTTAATTTCCAAAACAATAAAACAAACCAAAACCAATTAAAACCAAAAATTAAAAACCAATAAATTAAACATTAAAAGAACAAATTAACATTCTAACACACCAAAAATTTAAGAGAAATAATTTATTATTATTATTATTATTATTATTATTATTATTGTTATTATTATTATTATTATTATTATTATTTGTAATAAAAATGCAAAAATAAACAACTAAAAATTAAAACATAAAACACAAAAACACAAATAAATGACAGAAAGTTAAGGACTAAGGGTTAAGAAAAAGTTCTTGTTTATTGAGTCCTAGCTCGACTCCTATTACTCTCGGGTAGACGAGCTTGTGAACCAAATAATGGTCTTTCTAGTTTTTGCTCCTCATTTTCCCCCATTAGTAAAAGAAAATCATTGAAACCCACCAAGGTGGGAAATTCCATGTCTTCGATGAAGTATGACTCCACGCACAGAAAAATTGAAATTAGTTTCAAAACAAACACAAGATTCATCTTCAAAAATAATTAGCTCCTTTTTTTCTTCATGCAACCATCCTCAAAAATTTCAAAATTCTCTATAATCTTTATAGGTGAATAACTCAATTCACCACCATCTCTTTGATCACCCAAAGAGATAATTAAAAGCTCCAACTTAGATCCCCAATTCTTAACTCCTTAATAGATTCTCCTGAGTTTTGATCCTCTCCTCTTGATAGTTGATTGTAGCCTTTCACTCTTCCTTCTCTGCTTGAAATTACTTCTCTCTACAATCTTTGTAGTCTAGAAGAACTTTGACTTTAGAAGAGTTAGACTCTTGTGATCCCCATGGAGAGTAAGGATCTTAAAAGGACAGTGAATAGGTGACCGGTGAAGGTGCACGCAATTGTCGTAACTCTTGCATCTCCCTCATAAAATCATTCATTTCAGCTCTCAAAAGGGTCAACTCATAGTCTTGGACATTATCCTGCATCATTTTGAAAATACCTCAAAATTTTCCTGCAAAGACAAAACACAAAATTAAAACAAAGAAAAATAAAAATCTCAAACTAATTCAACTAAAGATATGAAACAAACAACACCATTGTTCCCCGGCAACGGCGCCAAAAACTTGGTCGGTGCTTAGCAAGTGTACTGAATCGACAAGTAATATAGCAAGTATAATTAAAGACCCGTGAATATCGAACCCAAGGGAAAAAGAATTGTCACGTTGAATATCTATGGTTGAGTGAATCTAAGATATCCCCAATTTATTTGGTGGGAAATTCTAAGATAAGCAAAAAAATAAAATTTTAAAATAATAATTAACTATAAAATTGTTCATCAAGAAATTAAACAAGGAAGAACTGGATGCTTAGGAAATTCTATCTTCATAAATGTAATTGGACGTAGGTAAATGTATATTAACATGAAATTCTGGACAACCCAACTAAACCCAAGACTACCATTTCGGATTAAGCTATTCTAATTAACATGCCTACCATTTCGGATTCAACCTATTAATTAGCTTAAGCGCGGGTTACCAAATCCTAGGTCCAAGACAACCTAACATTTTGGATTCAGCTATTTCAAACCCATCTATTCCTCACTATTCTGAACATAATAGCATTAACACCCATAAGCTAACCTACCATTCCAGATTCAATTGGAATAAATGCCAATATTAAAAGAACAGAGCATTTACACAAATAACAATTTTCGAATTTAGCTCCAATAGTCATCATAAATGCATATAAAAAGATTAAGAAAAATAGAAGAAACATGAAAATATTCATTAAACCCAAATATCCAAAATACAATTATGATTCAAGAACTCCTAAGCATGAAGGACTACTCTAACATCAAGAATATAATCATCAAATATAGAAAATTAAAGTTTAGAATACACCCTTGATGAGAGAGAAAATAGATCTTAAAACTCCTTCTTCAACCTTGGAATCTCCTTAAATCCCAAAATATAAATCTAAACTAAATTAATCTAAATTATTTAAGAACGGAATTGGAAATTTTAATTAAATCTAAGCTAATACAGAGTAATTACGAAAAAATAAAACTTAAAGAAAGAAAAATAAATGATGGCTGTTGAAACTAAAAAAATAAACCTAAGTCTCACTCTCTTGAAGTTGAAGCGGCGCTTTCTTTTTAAAGTCTGACGAAAAGTACAGCTGTGCTTTGTAAAGCAAAGCTGTGTTTTTTAACACGTTGCTAGCTAGGGTTGCGTCGTGTGCGCGTAATCTAGTGGAAAATGGTGATAACATAGTGCTGATTTGTGAGTCGCTGGCCTTCGTGCGTGCGCCTTGCACTGCATAATACAGCTACGTTTTGCGAGAAAACACAGCTGTGTCATCGGCTGCTCTCACTGCTAGGTGCTTCCTTCAAAAGCACAGCTATGCTATGCAAAAGCACGGCTGTGCTTTAGGCAAAATCTACCCTCTTTCACCAATTTCTTCTAAAATCAACCCCAAACATCCAATTTAGCTTCAGATTAAAATAAAATGCTTGAAAACATCCCAAAACTTATTAAAAATTGTAAAAACATTATAAACTAATAAAATAAAATAAACTAACTATTTAAGACTAAAAATAAATAAATAAAATACATAATTATGCCAAAATTTAACCTAAAATATTAATATAATTGCAACTTATCAGTTCGCATAAGACTTCTGTCAATACATGGCTTCTTTCAATCTGTCTTGAATCACTTAGACACTTTTTTCAGTTTCTCGAACCAAATCTGACCCCACAATCTTCTTCTCACTGAGTTTTGTCTAACAAAGAGGAGTGCTGCACTTTCTACCATACAGTGCTTCATAAGGAGCCATCTTGATACTGGACTAGTAACTATTGTTGTAGGCGAACTCTGCTAATGGCAAATACTTTTTCCAACTATTACCAAACTCGAGCACACAGCATCTTCACATGTCCTCCAAAATCTAAATCACACGTTTAGATTGTCCATCAGTTTCAGGGTGGAAAGCTCTGCTAAAATGTAACCTCATCCCCAAAGCTTCTTGCAATCTCTTCCAAAACTAGGAAGTAAATCTCAGATCCCGATCTGAAATGATGGATAATAGCACACCATGCAATCTCACAATCTCAC
This sequence comes from Excoecaria cochinchinensis, assembly GCA_947683425.1. Lineage (NCBI taxonomy): Eukaryota > Viridiplantae > Streptophyta > Magnoliopsida > Malpighiales > Euphorbiaceae > Excoecaria > Excoecaria cochinchinensis. The sequence continues at coordinate 22,674,747 of CANTUQ010000119.1, forward strand.
CAATGTATAATACAGCCAGCTTGGATAGCGGATAATCCATTTTGATAGGTAAGAAGTGAGCTGATTTGGTGAGCCTATCAACAATCACCCAAACAGCATCATGTTTCTTCCTGGTAAATGGAAATCCTGACACGAAATCCATGGTTACCCTGTCCCATTTCCATTCAGGTATTACAATAGGTTGAAGCAAACCTAAAGGAACCTGATGCTCTGCCTTAACCTAATGGCAAACCAAGCACTTGCCCACAAATTATGTCACATCTCGCTTCATACCTAGCCACCAATAAAGCATCTTCAGATCCCGATACATCTTGTTACCACTAGGATGCATTGCATAACTGCTATGATGAGCTTCTGATAAGATTTTCCTTCTCAAATCAGCTTAATCAGGAACACACAATCTCTATTTATAAAACAAACCACCATCTAGACCCAATGAGTAATTACTTACATGGCCATCTTTCACCTAAGTCACATTAGAAGACAATCGATCATCCTGCTTCTGAGTAGTCTTCACCTGCTGGAGGAAATTGGGCTTCACTTGCATTTCTGCAATCAAGGCTCCATCATCTGACATACCCAATCTAATATTCATAGCCTGCAAAGATGCCATAAACTTCTTACTAAGTGCATTGGCTACAATGGTAGCTTCCCCAGGATGGTAATCAATAAAGCAATCATAGTCCTTAATCAATTTAAGCCAATGCCCCTATCTTAAATTAAGCTCTTCTACATAAGCAAGTATTTCAGACTTTTATGATCTGTATAGATATAGCATTTCTCACTATAAAGGTAATGTCTCCAGATCTTTAAAGCAAATACAATGGCTGTTAGCTCAAGATCATGAGTAGGATAATTCTTCTCATGAGTCTTCAGCTATTGGGAGGCATATGCAATCACCTTGCCTTCCTGCATCAATACACAGCCCAATCTATTTCTAGAAGCATCACTGTAGATCTCAAAGTCTTTACCTGGTTTAAGTTGCACTAACACTGGAGCTTCTATCAACATACACTTAAGCATCTCAAAACTCTCTTGGCATTTTTCTGACCATGCAAACTTAACATTCTTTTATAACAATCGAGTCAGAGGAGCTGCAATGGAGGAAAAACCTTTCATAAACCTTCTATAGTAACCTGCCAACCCAAGGAAGCTTCTAACTTCTGTAACATTCTTGGGCGTTCTCCATTGCAAGATTGCCTCAATCTTTTTAGGATCAACCTTGATACCATCTGCTGACACTACATTTCCTAGAAATGACACTTCCTTCAACCAGAATTCACATTTACTGAACTTGGCATGTAGCTGTCTATCCCTCAAAGTCTACAGGACAATCCTCATATCCTCATCATGTTCTTCTGGAGTCTTAGAATACACTAAAATATCATCAACGAAGACTACACAAACCGATCCAAGTAAGGATGAAAGATCCTATTCATCAGGTCCATGAAAGCCGCAAGAGCATTTGTCAATCCAAATGGCATGACCAAGAACTCATAATGACCATACCTAGTACGGAAAGTTTTCTTAAGCACATATGTTTCTTTAATCTTCAACTGATGGTAGCCAGATCTCAAATCAATATTTGAAAATACACCGACACCTTTCAACTGATCAAACAAATCATCAATATGAGGAAGTGGATACTTGTTCTTAATAGTTACTTTATTCAGCTGCCTGTAATCAATACACAACCGAAGTGATCCATCCTTCTTTTTCACATAGAGGATTGGGGCTCCCTAAGGTGAAATACTCAGTCTGATGAAACCCTTATCAAGCAATTCTTGCAACTAAATCTTCAATTCTCTGAGTTTCGAAGGCGCCATTATGTAAGGAGCAATAGAGATAGTTGCAGTACCAAGTACTAAATCAATACTAAACTCTATCTCCCTATCAAGTGGCAAACCTAGAAGTTCTATAGGGAAAACATCTTGGAACTCACTTACAGTAGGCACATCTGACACCTGAAGTTCTCCCTTTCTAGCTTCCATTGCATAGAACAAATAGGCAACACAACCTTCCTTATAAGCCTCTTAGCTGCAGTAGCTGAAATCACATCAGAAAGGAAGTATGTTCTTTCACAAACAATAACTATTTCCTGATCCTCCACAATCATAAGAGTCACTCTCTTCCTTTTACAATCAATTGTGGTATGGTGAGTGGACAACTAGTCCATACCCAGTATAACATCAAACTGTTGGAAGAGGAGATTAATCAAATTGGCCATGAATACAGAACCTTGAGCACTAACAGGACAATCTCTATATACCTTATTCACCACAATACTATGACCCAAAGGATTACTTACTAAGATATCCTAGTCTAACTGTGAATCATGCAACCCTTTATCCCGTGCAATGTCAGTGCTAACATAAGAATGTGTGGAACCAGGATCAATTAAAGCATAAACTGAATGAGAAAGTAAGGAGAATTTACCAACTATGACATCTAGTGCTTCCTCCTACTCTTGGGCTCTGACTGCATAAGTACGTCCAATGGCACGTCCCTAAGGAGGCTGGACTGAGGAGCTACTCCCCTACCACGCCCTCTCTGAGGAGTTGATGCACCACCGGGTGCTGGTGAAATAGCTGTGGATGGCTGGGCATCATGGATCTCTAGACCCACACTCGAAGAAAGCTCTGGTCAAAAATCTAAATTAACCCGGATGGAACTTTTTACAATGAACACACTGTGGTGCTGAACCACGGCCTCAGCCCCTAGGTGCACTGCTTACAGAAGTAGCTGGGACATTGCTGCCTACTGGTTCTTTTTAAGTGTGACCGGGTGCTACTGCAACACGGCCCTGTGACTGAGAAGGCCCTCTAGACTTCTTTCCATGACTAGCTGTACCAGATTACTGACCCAATTTTCTCTTCTATCTGAAACGGGACTGTCTATCAGCTTCATCTGACAAAATAGTCTCCACTCTAATAGCTACCTCAACCAAAGATCTCATATCTATATGTCTCTAGGAACTCACCATTAATCTAATGTTGTTATGCAAGCCCCTCTCAAATCTGTGGCATAACTTCTCTTATGTCATGGACTCATCCTCCAAATAGGCACTAAGCTGCTCAAACTCTCGCTCGTACTCAGTAACTGACTTATTTCCTTGTCTAAGCCTCCAAAAGGCATCTTGCATCGAAGATTTATATTCTAAGCCGATATATTTCTTCTCAAACTGTGATAGGAAACACTCCCAAGTGATCTGAGCAGCCAGAGTGTGCTTACGTACTACACTCCACCACGTATAAGCAGGTCCTTGCAGCAAGGCTACTGCTCCCTGTAACATCTCATCAGGCTAACTCTGAGTAATCTCAAAAAACCTCTTTAACTTAAACAACCATTCCTCTGCCTGCACCATAGTCAAAGGATCTCGACCATAGAAATCTTCAGCTCCCAGTTTCTTTATCTGCTCCAAAATCGGCCTCTTTATAGAGGAGCTGGCTGATCCTAAGGCTGCAATGACTGAGCTTGCATATGCTGCTGAAAGAAATTCACCATCATAGCCATAAAATCAGGTTGATACTGAGGGGAAGGTGAAACTAGCAGAGTAACCTACTGCTGTGGTGACCCCGACGGACCAACACTAACCAATGCTGTACTCTTGACATCACCCTTACGTTGCCCTTCTTCAGAAGCCATACTCACAATCTAACACAAGGAGCAAGCATACATTAACCTCACAATCATACACTGTCCAAAAATTAATTGGCATGTACATGTACTTATCCTAATCCTATTAACCCACTCCGATCTTAGAATCGTCTAAACCGGAGCTCTGATTCCAATAAAATTGTAACACTCTTGTACCTTTTGTTCAATTAATTAAGCTAAGGTTTGAAGTTAATTAGCCTAGTTAATGTAGCCAATTATTACTCAGTTAATTATTGTGAAGACCAGTACATTTGTTTTCTAATTGATTGCATCAATACTTTAATTACTTAAGTCTATAACCGGTTGACCTATAACTGTCTCGAGTTACTATTCATTTGATCGATTTACAATAACATAGCATTTTACATTTTCATTACCATTATAATTATCCATTTTAGTCTAATCACTTAGAGTCATCGAACATTCTAATAACTCACCACACAAACATTCCAGGCACACAGTATAAATATCACACAACACTAAGCTAGTGCCAATCTATAATAGTCCATTACAAACCAGCTTCCAAAAATTGTGAGATATGCTAGCTCCACGTCCTAAGGAGTACCTATATGCAATCAAATAAAACTACGTGCTGAGCATTAAATATGCCAATGGTGATTGCAATTCCAGGTATTTCCACTAAGTATACATGCATAACGTACAAATAAATAAAATAAAATATTCATAATAGACCAACATTTAATTCATTATCATTTATGCATGCAATATTACACTTAATAGTCATCAATTTACTTATTTAAGGGCATTTACTCATTAAGTACACATAAAAATCCGTAATTACCATTTTGTCCCTAAATATTACAAAATTACAATTAGGTCCTTAAACTTTACCAAAATTATAAAAATGCCATTAGTTCATTTTATTGAACTAATTAACTATTAATTAGCATACAAATTATGTTTTAGTCCCTTAACTACCAATTTCATGCCAAATTACATTTTAGTTCCTAAAAAGTGATTATTTTTCATATTAAACCAATTAATTACATTTTTAACGTTGTTAACCATTATTAACATATTTATGGTCAAAATTACTATTATGCCCTCAAACTTTTTAGTTAATATCAATTAAGTCCATTTCAACATAAATATGACTTTAATCTTAAATTAACCATTTTAGGCTCATTTTTACCATTTTGCCTCCTATATAAAACTGGCAGAAATCTATAAACGTGATAAACGAGACGTGAACCCCAAAGGTTCACAATAATACAGTTAGAGGGACCTCGAATGACCACCCCCTACATTCCATTGACATTTATACTGTAACACCCCTTACCCGTACGTAGTAAACCATATCGTGAACCGGTGGTTCACGACGACGGTCAAGGGCATTACCGAACAAACATGTAAAACTTATAAACCTTTAAGCTAAAATATGAGTTATAAAATTTCTTTTATTTTCAGCACCACATTATAGTTAACTATAAATTCATTATACATTCACATTATAAAGTAAACTTCTTCAAAATTTATTATAGGTAGATCTTTTACATTGCCAATATCACTTTTACAAACTTATTATTTAAAATTACAAATCTTGCATACATTCTGAAGACTAAATAAATCCTATCCTAACACCTCTTCATAGTTCTTGCATTGGCCTGGACTGCTGCGGAAAACCCTCGAACGATCCGATCAATAGTACCTACACGGATTAAGAGAAAATCCGTGCTAAGCATAAAGCTTAGTGGGAAACACATATAAACATGGACGACCACTAATAAGGGCCGTCAAATAAGTTTAAAGAAAACCATAATGTAGAAAATATAATTATATCAATTGTAACAAATTAAATACTTTCAAGGAGAATATAAAAATAGTCACTTACTTTACATATCAACGTTAACAAATCAATTATACAAATACACACCTTTTTCACCTCTTGTACATGTCACTTTGTGCACTTATTCACTTTCCTTTTGGTTTCCACAATTCATTTCACACATCTTGCTAAGCAGTTGCATTATCATGTAATTTATCCACTCAACAAAGATTACAATAACAAATACATACTTTCATACAAGTCTTCACATATATTCATCCCATTCATAACTTACTGTTTGATTTTCATACTCTTGTTCATTTAATGCCTGCTAAGTCAAAGGGGTGGATAACGAGTACGCGTAGATACCCGAAGGTATTAACAGTATTCTCATAACACAGAGATACCCGAAGGTATCAAAATAATCTTTTAATTTTTTTTTTGTTCCAAAAACATTTTCGCGTAGATTCGGTACAGAGGGATCACGAAGATCCAGTCGGGGGACCTGATCAAGGTCCAAATCATACAGTAGCTGCAGCAACAGTAACTCTATTAGGCATGCCTAACTATCCACGACTCGACTAATACAGGCTAACACATACTGGTTTCCTTTAATAATATTCATGCTATAATTTAATACCTTATCCAGAAACACATACTCTTATTATAATTACATAATATTCCTATGCATAGTTTATTCATAAATTAAAACATTGGTTCATATACAATATAACAATCCATAACCTTTAATGACTATCACATTTTAATACATGCTTAACAATTTATTTCAATGATAACTTACATGGTATAACATATCTTAGTTTATACACTATGTCATATGTAAATCACAAGTCCAAACTCATGTTCAAAAGTGCAACAACATGCATTTATAACATAGGGGAGAGTCGCGCTCGCGACCTTAGTCGCGATCGCGACAGAAAACTAAATGGCCTCTGTCGCGCTCGCGACACCAATCGCACTCGCGATAGAATTAAGCATCCCACTGTTGTTATTCTTAATTAAATGAACTTTACCTAAAACATATTTATTCTTACATTGTCCATAAACAATTTTATAAACATTACTTCTTCAACCCCATGCGTTAAACTCAAGAATTCCAACACAAAGAATTCATACTATATAATTTATTAAGGATTTTTTATTAATTAGTCAACCATATAACCCATTTGATATCTGATATATGAAATATTCATTTACTTCCATCTTAATATCACATAAGAAATTTTAAACTATACGTTATCTTACTCAAGACTTGAGTCATTAACAACTCTATAAACTTTTATAAATTAATGTATACCTATCACATTTGTTTTAACAAGTATCATGACGTTTAACAGAATTCAGTTGGAACCCTATCCTTTATGTCTGAATAAGTCTCGGTACTTTGGTTCGGACTTGGAAGACTATCCCAAGCTTCCTACGTATCCCAAAGAGTTGGGAATCAGAACCCCGTAGTTCCACAAAATCAAAGTACGGTTTATAGAATTTCGCTTCCAATTTCTTAACAGGATTTAGATCAGGTTAATGTTGGACGAATTCAAGGGTGTTCAACTCATTAGACTTTGAAATACCTTAGTCATTATTCTTATTTACAACCTTAGTCTCTTATATTCCTAAGTGATATCTACTTATTTACTCTTTTATAAACACTAAACATATAACAAATGTGTTTTATGAAGTTCCGATGAAGTTTGGGTGTATTCCGGAAGAGAAAACATCCTAAAATATACAAACTAGAAGAGGGTAAAGGTAGGCAAGGGTTCCTACCATCCAAAATGTTCAAAAGAAGGAGAAAAACACTTGTCAAGCAAATTCTATCGTGCTCGCGACCATGGTCGCGCTCGCGACAGAAGCTCGCTTCAGGTTTCTCACAAGAGCAAATCACAAGACTGCTTTCTGTTTTAAACTTGAACTGCCTGAACCGACCTCTAAACCTCATTTTTAGACCAAATGTCCTTCTTAACAAATGATCCTTAGAATGGTAGCTTTAATATAGAACAATTTTGATGTCGTTTAGACTCCTAAATCAACCGATATGATCAAAACAGTCTATACTACTCCCCTGAACCCGGCTAGAGAAGATACATCAACTTCATGACCACTTTTGGGACACTTAGAGCTAAAATTAGCTCAAGCTTATTTCTAAGACATTTGTAGAAATATGTCTTAGCTTTCAAACGAGACTAGTTTCGTACCATTTTCAGTTCTAAAACTCTGGATAGAGCCTAATAACCGAAGATGGGTCAAGTGCTCTCTAACACATTTTTCATGGGTTGATTTCACCCATGGTCACTCAACTTATCACTTATCGCGCAAAAGTAACCGAATTTTTTTTTCTTACTTAAATGTCACTGAACTTTTAACATTATTGCACAAAAGTCATGTTGACCGGAATCCGGCGATGACTCTTGCCGAATTGATAAGTTCAACAAATGCTACATTTAAATTAATTTCACTCACGGTCACTAGACTTATCATTTATCTCTCAAAAGTAATTAACTTTTTTTTTTCAACTTAAATGTTACTGAACTTTTAACATTTTTGCAAAAAAGTCATCAATCCGGCAAGGGTCGTTGCCGGATTCCGGTCAACATGACTTTTGTGCAATAATGTTAAAAGTTCAGTGACATTTAAGTAAGAAAAAAAAAGTCGGTTACTTTTGCGCGATAAGTGATAAGTTGAGTGACCATGAGTGAAATTGACCCCATTTTTCATCAAATCCTACTCACATGCACAATATTAACAATCTAGAGCCAACACTCACTATCAGCATCATAGATTCAACACATATCATTCAAATACATCTCAAATCATATTATTTATCATCAAAACATATCAAATCAAACTAGTTTCCAAACCTCACTTCCTTTGCTTCTTTTAGTTCAATTGGTTGCACTCCTCTACTCCCATACTCTTTCATGATCACAATCATCAAATTTCCTCATCAAAACCCACAAAATTACCTGTTAGCATATCTAATAACAATAATTTCTATATAAATTCTGAAACTTACAATTAGAGAAGAAGAAGAAGAGATATAATTACACAACTTACCTTTTTAACTTGATTTAGGCACTAGAATTAAGGGATTTGGCGTGAGGAAGGAGGAGGATGGGCTCTCCCTCTTTCTTTTCCCTCACTTGGCCGGCCAAGAATGGCCTAAAATGAAGTCAAAATAGCTTAATTATGGCCATTAACTTCATCCTAATCCCAAGTGCCACATGTCACCATTTGAGTGGACCCCTCAAGATTTTTATGCCAAGCTTCCTAATTTAACACCTTAACTTACCTTCTTTTCTTCAATTGGCACAACATCTTTCTATTTCATACATTGGCCCACACAATTTAATTAAGTCATTCAATTTAATCCTTAATTACTAAATGACCAAAATACCCCTACCTTATGCAAATAAAACTAGTCACATTCTTTACTACGATTAATCACTTCCATCATCCAATTACACATTTTTAGTCACCAAAATAATTATTTTCACATCATTTAGGGCACGACGATATAACTGTCCAATTTATCGAAACTTGCCGAAACTTTCAAATTAATAACGGTTACGTCCTTTTTAACACTTCTATCCTTAGTTCAACCGCATTCGGTTTTCGTTACACCTTAAACTTACCCTAATCCGAGTAGGGCATATTCGAGGTGTTACATATACCTTCCAATACAATGAGGTAGGACCATCATTGGCCTATAATAAGTGAGACACCATGCTCACACCCGCGATCATGTGTCCTTATGGCTAGCCACTATATCCTGAACTAGACTTGAATACCAGATTACTACAAAGGGCATCATTATTCCATCTTTCAAAATTTTAAGTCACCATACATACATTTTATTGAATTTCATCATACTATTCCATTCTTTTCCATTCAATTCAACCATTATACATTTAATTTCCATCCATATGCCATTACATGCTATAAAATCCATTAAATCATCAAAGTACACATGGATACATACATGTATCCCATTCACCCATCACTACAAGAAAATTATCAAATAGCAACGGAAATTAGCAACCGAATTTAATGAATTTTTTGTTGCTAATCAAAATTAGCAACCGAAAATAGCAACAGAAAATTCGGTTGTAATTTTGATCATTGGTATTTTTTAGCAACGGAATTTAAATTTCATTGCTAAATATAGCAACGGAAATTAATAATTTTTGTTGCTAGAATTTAAATTCTGTTGCTAAATCTAACCAATATACATTCAATAAATTTGTCAATATTACCAACGGAATTGATTTTTCCATTGCTATATTTACCAACGGCATAAATTTTTGGTTGCTAAAAATAGCAACTGAATTTATTTTCTATTGCTATTTATAGCAACGGAATTTTGTTCTGGTACTAAAAATAGCAATCGAATTTATTTTCCGTTGCTATTTATAGCAACGAAATTTTGTTCTGTTGCTATTTTTAATATCAAAAATTGTAAAATTAGGCTAGCTTGGCATAATATTTTAGTTTCAATCAAATTTTTTATTTATATATAAACAAATATAATCCAAATTCATAATGAAATTTAACAAAATACTCTTATTGATATATAATATAAACACATGCACTATAAACAATTGCATTTAGATTACATGTCCTAAATAATCAATATTTTAAATTTACAAAAGCTATCCTAAAGTATATACAAAATATACTATATACATATCCAAGGGTATCTAATATGAATACCAAATCTATACATTACAAAAGGTAATACATATCAAAAACCAAATCCTTCAAAAAATTAGCTGCAGGAAGTTGATTGTCAAAAATTGTAGATTTTGTCGCCTGTGAGTAAAAGCTAAACAAAATAAATAAATAAAACACCAATGCTATATGATAAAAATTCTCACTGAACAATGGAAATGAAGATTTCAGAAATAATTGTGCTGATGCATGTACCCATATGAGTTTTATAATTTTCTATTTTAACTACATCTATTTGAGTGTATTACTAAAACCAAATAACTGTAGCAGCTAGAAAACAACGAAGAACATAAGGGAATTTGACCATTATATATAATTTCCAATAAGAAATTGTCTTCTGCATTCAACAATAATCCTAGCATGAGAGGAAGCCCGAGTATAATGGGAAATATTTTTCGATTTTAAGGTCCACATAATGGGAAACATTAAGGCAGTGAACTTTCCATCCTCAGATCCAAGCACAAAGTTAACACTTAACAATATGCTGCTTGAAATTCAATTAACCATAAGAAAAATAATATAGTTAACATTGACAAACATGCTATTGCTGCCTCTACAATACCACCAAATGTTGACCAATTACAACACCGAATTCAGCTAAAACTACAGTTAACATTGACTAACATGCTATTGCTGCCTATACAACACCACCAAATGTTGACCAATTACAACATCGGATTCAGCTAAAACTACACTTTTTGGCAAGCCAATAACCAAAAGGTGCTGACAAGTTACTGCAAAACGAATGACAAAACTTCTAAAAATGTAAATGCGTATTAAAGGTTCGGGAAAGCCAATCATGAAATATAAATGTGTTATGTACTAATGTAATAGCCAATCAACTTTATGTGCTTATGTTCTAACCTAGAGAGAGAATAATTGCAGCATAATCTAGATATGCACTGGCTCAGAATAATAATTCCGTTGCTATTGTTAAAAAAAAAAATTAAGGTTTATTATTTAGCAACGGAAACATGTTTCAGTTGCAATTTTAGCAACAGAAATGATTTTTCGTTGCTAAATTACAACCGAAAATTAATTCTGTTGCTATTTTAAAACCCAATTCTTTTAAGGTTTAATTTTTAGCAACGGAAACTAGATTCGGTTGCAATTTTAGCAACGAAAATTATTTTCTATTGCTAAATTGCAATCAAATAATAATTCCGTTGCTATTTTAAAACTCAATTCTTTTAAGGTTTATTTTTTAGCAACGGAAACTAGATTCGGTTGTAATTTTAGCAAAGGAAATGGTTTTCCGTTGCTAAATTGCAACCAAAAATTAATTTCGCTGCTATTTTAAAACCTAATTCTTTTAAGGTTTATTTTTTAGCAACGGAAACTAGATTCGGTTGCAATTTTAGCAACAGAAATTATTTTTTGTTGCTAAATTGCAACCGAATAATAATTCCGTTGCTATTTTAAAACCCAATTCTTTTAAGGTTTATTTTTTAGCAACGGAAACTAGATTCGGTTGCAATTTTAGCAACGAAAATGATTTTTCGTTGCTATATTGCAGCCGAAAATTAATTCCGTTGCTACTTTAAAACCCAATTCTTTTAAGGTTTAGGTTTTAGCAACGGAAACTAGATTCGATTGCAATTTTAGCAACGAAAATTATTTTTCGTTGCTATTTTAGAACCCAATTTTTTTGAAGTTTATTTTTTAGCAACGAAAAATAGATTCGGTTGCAATTTTAGCAACGAAAATTATTTTTTGTTGCTAAATTGCAACCGAATAATAATTCCATTACTCTTTTAGAACCCTTTTTAAGGCTTGTTATTTAGCAACAGAAACTATATTTCGTTGCTATTTCGCCATTTAGCAACCGAATGTAGTTTCGGTTGCTATTTTAGAACCCCTTTTTTAAGGCTTGTTATTTAGCAATGGAAACTATATTCTATTGCTATTTTTCAGCCATTTAGCAACCGAATGTAGTTTTCGTTGCTATTTTAGAACCCAATTTTTAAAGGCTTCTTATTTAGCAACGGAAATTACATTCCGTTGCTATTTTTTGCCATTTAGCAACGGAATATAGTTTCCGTTGCTATTTTAGAACCCTTTTTTAAGGCCTGTTATTTAGCAACGGAAACTATATTTCATTGCTATTTTTTTGCCATTTAGCAACCGAATGTACTTTTCGCTGCTAAATAACAAGCCTTAGAAAAGGATTATAAAATAGCAATGGAATTGCTAAATGGCGAAAAAATAGCAACGGAATTTGGCTTCCGCTGCTAAAAATAGGAACGGAGTTTCATTCCGTTGCTAGATTAGCAACAAAAATTATATTCCTTTGCTATTTTAGCAACATAAAATAGTTTCTGTTGCTATTTTTCGTTCCAAAATCTTTTGGCACATTATTTAGCAATGATATAATAATTCCGTTGCTAATTTTTGTTACTAAATTTTAGCGCTAAAAATTCCATTGCTAAATCTATTTTATCGACGGAAGTACTATATATTTTATCGACGGAATATCACCAAATATATTTCCATTGCTAAATCTAAAAAGTTTAACCAATTTTAGCAACGGAAACTCATTTCCTTTGCTATTTAGCAATGGAAACTCATTTTCGTCGCTATTTTAGCAACAGAATTAATTCCATTACTATTTTTTCGTTGCTATTTTCACATTTTCTTGTAGTGCATCATGTCAATTTTTCACCATCAATTCTTTTATTCACCTTTAACATTTATTTAGGTAATTTACACGTTAAATAACATAGTTATGTCTTTAATTCACATCAAAACACATTAAAATCACATTTTTTTCATACTTATACCATTCGGCCCATGTGTTTAACATCCATCATGATAATTTTTCATACTCTAACCCATTTCATTAACTAGATCACATGTCAAATATCATACATACACCATTATTATGCCATAAACATCATCATATATCAATGAAAACCCATGGAATACCATTCCGCCTACATAGTAAATCATCGACCAAATATTATTTTCTAATTTTAACCATTTATTTCATCATTACTAACATCCCTAAGCATGCACTACAAGAAATCTGAGAAATAGAGACGAAATTTCGTCTCTAATTGAAAATAGAGACAGAAATAGAGACGAAAATTTTCCGTCTATTTCGTCGGTCTCTAAAAATTAGAGACCAAAATGTTCCGTCTCTATTTTTAGAGACGGAATAACTTATTCCGTCTCTATTTTTAGAGACAAAAGGGACGTTTCCATCTCTAAAAATAGAGACGGAATAGTGCTTTCCGTCTCTATTTTTAGAGACGGAAGGAGCGTTTCGGTCTCTAAAAATAGAGACGGAAACTCAATTCCGTCTCTATTTTTTTTGAATTTTTTTAATATATTAAAATAAATAATATTGAATATAAATATTCCTTAATTTTATATAATAAATTTTTGTCTCTAATTTATTGAATTTTTTTTATATATTAAAAATAAAGAATATTAAATTTAAATTATTCTTAATTTTATATAATGAAAAAAATTAAATAAACAATAAATAATTATGAAAATATTGTATTATTGAATGTATTAATATATAAAAAGTGTAGTGAGATTACAAATAAAAAAAGATAAAAATTCTAAAAATAATAACTAAGATGGAGGAGAATGCGGACGATCAGCAGACGGTGTTTGCGGGTCAGCAGGTAATCTACAGCTAATGAAGTCCTCCAGCATATTGAAACGGTCCATTAGTACGCCGACCGTACCGCGTACTTCAATAACCTCATTAGCACGCCGACCGTCTCCAACTTCTGTCCATATTACTCATTAATATTAAACTGCTTAAAAAAAATCATAAGGTCGAAGTTAGTATTTAATTTGAACTCAATTCTCTAGCCTACTATTTCGCTTTAATCCCTAATTAGTTTTACATAATAATTCATTTCCCTAAATTAAAATCATAAATATTTTGTAAAAAAACGGACAGAGTTCCCCCTATACGGGTCCCTATCCCCCTGTCAAACATTAGCAATTTTAACATTTCGGTAAAATATCAACCAATCGCAACTCCACAACAAACTCATTGTAATAAGAAATTTACACATTCACATCAAACATCTAAATTTCGGGATTTACAAACCCAAATTTCTATTGATAGTGAAATTTGTAATTTTCCTCCAAAAAGTTTCATTAATTACTTAATTTAAGAGTGTACAAAAACTATTTATAAACACTCTTCTTCCATCTTGTAATCTTTAAATGCATGACAATTGTTTTTCTCTTTATATAAATATATTTAATCACTATCTATAATATATCACTAACATATTTTCTCAATATTCAATTTAGCAATCATAATGACTTTCATTATAAGCAATAATCAGTATTGTGATTAGCAACGCTCAATTTTTTTTTTAAAAAAAAAATAAGAGAAAAAATTTCACTTTATAAAAAAAATATTATAAGTCCTAAAAGAAAATTATCTTTAAATATTCAGATTTAGACACTATCACTGCAAACATAATTAATGTTGTTTGCAGCACATTAATAATTCTCAAACTAGTTCAAAATTTTATTAAGGGCATTTCTTACCAATGTGTATTTGAAAAACATTATTATTATCTTATCTCAAAAAAGAGTCTAGATGCATAAATATTTTACCTCTAAGTAGTTAAAAGATTTATTAAGGGCATTTTGTGTATTTGAAAAACGTTTTAAAATCTCATTAATTTCTTTAAGTTTTGTACATTTTTCTTGTATTAAAATCCAACAGCTCAAAAAGATATCTTTATATCTTTAATCTGGTAGTACTAAGGATTTTTAGGAATATAACAAATGGCTACATTAATAAAAATTAGGCATACAAAGTTTAATGGAGTAGAAATAAGAACAAAAAGATGATATTGAAATGCTAGATATTTACAACAATTTGAAGGTTTTGTTGCAAACTATGATTTTTAAATTAATCTGCTCCATCTCTAACAATGCCACAAAGAAACCACGTTTATCCAAGCGATTTCACCATAATTAAGCAAGTGGAGTCTATATTTTACCAAATCCCTATCAATTAAATTCTAGAACTATTTACGCAAAAGGAAAACAAAATCAACAGGGAACTCACCTTCACCGAGCAGCTTCAGAATTTCAGCGTAAACAAGTGAAAGCATAGCAGCTGAACCTGATCGATGTGTCAAAACCTGCTCAATGAATTCACAACATCATAAAATCTTCTATAACAGCAGCTAATTTGATCTCATAATTAAGCTAAAAGACAAGAACTTTCTTACCGAGTGAAGATATAAAGCTCGCGGGCCTGATCGATTAGCTCCATTGCTTGGTCTAAAACCCTGATTAGCAAGAATCAAACTCTGTTAATATTACAAAAGCATGAACTATAATCAGAACAGAAGCCCATAGAAAGGTCATACAATCTATCAACAAAAGAATCCACTGGAAGCGGAACCGAAGAGTGAGAAACGAGAGAATCATCTTCGGCTACTATAAAAAGAGCAGTTTTCCCCAAATCCACAAGTCTATTTATACTAATACTAGTTTCTCTCTCAATAATCGTCAATTTCTCAATTTGGGTCAAAAATCCCTTCCTCGCATCCAGCCAAAAGCATCAATTTTTCATCAAAATCCACCAAATTAAAGAATGTGCATAAAATAAATTAAAGAGAAGAACCTACTCTGGCATGGGAAGTATCAATTCCGGAGGAATCCAAAGTCTGATGCAGTGGTGATTGCTGGATGGAATTGATTGTGGGTTGGGCTTGATTGTCTTCTGATAGAAAGAAATTGTCTTCTTTCTATTACCTTTAGATGCAGATCTGGCCGCCGACGGGGAGGAGGGGGAGCTGCGTCGGCGCCGGCGTGGGCTGGGGGAGGAGAGGGGCTCGCACGTCGGTGGGGAGGAGGGGAGCAGCGCCGTCGGTGGTGGGGAAGAGAGGGAGCCACAATGGGGGAAGAAAGGGAAGGGGGAAGAAGAAGGACGGCAGGGAGGGGGCTGGCGGAGAGGAGGGGCAGCGCACGGTGGCGGGGTAGGCCGGTCGTCGGACGGCGACGGGGAGAGGGCAGCGCAACTTCTGCCGGCGAGGGGAGAGAAGGGGGGAAGCAGGGACCAAGGGAAAGAAATCGGGACCAAGGGAAAAGAAGGAGAGAAGAAAAAGAAGGGACCAGGAAAAAATATCCCTAAAATAGAGACGGAAATTGATTTTCCGTCTCTATTTAGAGACCGCACGATTATACCATCTCTAAATAGAGACGGAAATCAATTACCGTCTCTATTTTTAGAGACGGAATAATTTTTACGGTCTCTATTTAGAGACCGCAAATATTACTCCGTCTCTAAATAGAGACCGAAAACTTTCCGTCTCTATTTAGAGACGGAATTTATTTTCCGTCTCTAAATTTAGAGACGGAAATTAATTCCGTCTCTAAATTTAGAGACCGAAATATTTTTCCGTCTCTAAATAGAGACGGAATTGTTTCGGTCTCTATTTAGAGACGGAAATATATTTTTCATCTCTATTTAGAGACGAAAAAAAATTCCGTCTCTATTTTCGGTCTCAAATTTTGGAGGGAATCAATCCCGCCATAAATAGAGACGAAAATTTTTAGAGACGGAAAATTATTTTTGTCTCTATTTAGAGACGGAAAATATTTTTTGTCTCTATTTAGAGACGAAAAACTGATTTCCGTCTCTATTTTCCAGTTTTCTTGTAGTGATGATTATCAAGTTATATTCAATTAAACATGCCTTTTTCACATACTTAGTTCATAAACATAACCTAAATATCAAATTAAACTATGGAAATAGATGGAGTTTGCAATCACAAACCTTAGATCCTTGCAAAAAACCTCTCAATACTCCTTTTCTTTGCCTTTAGCTTGATTAGAAACTTCTTCACCTTGATCACCTAACCATGGTCAAATATAAAGATGGAGATTTCATCAATATCAAGCTTCCTTTTAACAAATAAACTTCATAACCATGATATACACATCCTAAAGTTTCCATAGGCACCCTTGAACCAAATTAAAAACACCTAAATCACTTACCTCAAAATCACACTTTAACTTAAAAGTCTTGGTTTTTCCCACTTTCAAACCTTCAATGGACTTTTAAGACCATCAATGGATTATAGAGGAGCTGAAATATGTTTGGGAGGTTTGGATTTGGGGTGAGATGGAGAAAGATTGCAAGAAAAATGGAGAAGAAGTGAGAGGAAGTAATTCGGCCAAGAGGGAGGAGGTGGGAGGCGGTGGCTGTTGGAAAAACCTAGAAAAATCTAGGTGAAACAATGTATTTATATGGGAATAATTGAATCGGACCAAAGTGGTCGAACTGATTTGGGTCAATTTTTAGTTTTCAAGTCATTTTTCGCTGCTTTAGGGTAACTAGAGGTTACTCAACTTATTTTCAGTCCTAATTAATTCCATCATTCTTAAAATGTCAAATATATCTTTTACACAAAATTTTAGCTCAATTGGAGTCCATTTGGAGCCCGGTTCACTTAAACCAGTCCGATTCAATACTGTTCGGTTTAGCCGTAAAATACAAATCTAATGCTATCAAAAATTTCTAAGAATTATTCTAACCCTTTACACTTCCCACAGTATACCTTTTTAAACTCATTTATCAGTTTTAAAAATTCGATCAAAGTTCAGTCAAATCTCGATTCAACTGAACCGAACTAGAGGTAAACTTCAGTTTGACTTTCGAGGACCTATTTAACCTCATTTTCACACCAAATTTTACCACTAGACTCTTAATAGTCCACAGATCAATTTTATCAAATAATATTTTTTTAGCATACAGCTGCAATTATCAGCTATACTGCTTTCCAATAGGTCACCCATCCTAGAATTTCTATGCCTCAAGCACGTTTAACCTTTAAACTCTACTAGACTTAAGGTACTATAATCATCATTCCTTACCATAATCAGACAACAAACTCTACAGAAAACGCTAAGTACTGCTAGGCTAACATGCAGGCCATTACTTACATTACATAGAGGGTCTAACGATGTAATTTAAGGTGAAATCAAGGTTAAATATGGCCTCAAAAGTCAAAATTAAAAATAAGCAACAAATTCGATACGAATAGTGCAAGCTTTGACCCAGAGTTTGACCAAGGCTAAAAAAATTATCCAAGACATCTAAAAATTTATTTTTTCATGGAGATCCATTATAAATGGTAAAATGGAATTTTTAAACATGAAAAATGGAAATAAAAGTGAGGTAGAAAAATGAATTACCGGACAGATAAAATTACGACCAGACCAAAAAAATCACTGAATGATGCAGTTTTGAGTCGAAAATTTTTACACACCTAAAGGAATATTTTTCTATAATTATGGACATATTTTCATGAAAAATTATGTAAAGAAAATTTAGAACCAATAAGAGGATGACAAGTGGATTAATAATGGCTTTTATATTAAATAGTATTTGATTTAATTTTGGCCATCCACTTGTGCACATATATATGGATGGAAAATTGTGAAATTTTCATGAATACATACATTTCATCATCTTCTCCATGTTGGCTAAACCACTCCTCCCATTTTTTCGTCCATTTTTATTTCATTATTCACCAAAATTAACTCGGTTTCTCTATCAATTTAATCCCTAAATCCAATTCTAGTCATCCTCCCTGCCATATGCAAGTGATTTTTGAAAAATAAATCAAGGAATTAAGAAGAATTTGTGAAGGAAGAATTTCACCAAGTAAGTTTAATGTTAGAATTTTTAGAGATTGGTGTTAGAATTGATGAATATGATTAGTATATAAGTGGAATTTGTTGAAATTGGAAGAATAATTGAGTGAATTTTCTCCATGAAATTTTGGTTAGGTGAAGAACAAAGTGAGGAAGGAAGAAAAAGGAAAGGAAATGAGAAGGGAAAATGAAGTTTAGCAAAGGAGCATAGGAGAAAAGATTTATAGATACATAAATTTCCATTTTTCATATATTGTTTGATTATGTATGTGTATATGTTTGATTTAAATGTTGTGCTTATTTAAAATTGAGGTTATAAAAGTTTAATTAGATATAAAATAAAGTATATGGTACACTTAATTTGATGTGAAGATGTTTAAATATCTTCACACTTATATATACATTATGTATAGACTTAAGGGCTACTAAATGCATGAATTATTGATGATTTAATCTTAGTTTAATGAAATCAAGGTTAGTGAAGCTGTTAATTTATGTTTAAATGAGGAAAATGCATGTGAGGTGTGTGTGGAATATGATGACCAAATTGTACATAATGTAGGAATTGAAAACATTCTTACATAATAAGTTAATTTTATCATAATTAAAGAGCAATTAGTATGAATTTAAAAATGAAACTTCAATAGTAGGTATTTAGTGTCTTGGCCGAATCTTATGCATGTGAGAAATGCTACGTAAATGATGTGAATTTTGCTAAAAAATATCTGCTAAAGGCATGAGTATGGGTGCATGAGATGAAACATGACTTTGAGACACTACAAGAAAATTACAATTTAGCAATGAAAAATAGCAATGAAAATTTGACATTTTCCGTTGCTAATCAAAAATAGCAACAGAACTTTTGGTTTCTAAACCTACAGTTGCTAACTTTTAGCAATGGAAATGAAATTCTGTTGCTAACTTTAGCAAAGAAAAAAGAATTCTATTGCTAAATTCAACCAACTAAAGTTTTGGTGAATTGGTCAATTTTAGCAACGGAAAGTTTCCGTTGCTAAATTTAGCAATAGAATTTAGCAACGGAATTGCAACTTTCGTTGCTAAATTAGCAATGGAATTGTAGTTTTCATTGCTAAATTTAGCAACGGAATTGCAATTTTTGTTGCTAAATTAGCAACGGAATTGTAGTTTCCGTTGCTAAATTTAGCAATGGAATTGTAGTTTCTTAGCAACGGAATTGCAATTTTCGTTGCTTAATTAGCAATGGAATTGTAGTTTTCGTTGCTAAATTTAGCAACAAAATTGTAATTTCCGTTGCTAAATTAGCAACGTAATTGTAGTTTTCGTTGCTAAATTTGGCAACGGTATTACTATTCCGTTGCTAAAATTAGCAACGGAAATTGCAACTCCATTGCTAAATTTAGCAACGTAAAAATAGATTCCACTGTGAATTTTAGCCATAAAAATTATTCAATTTTATTGGTGGCGTAAGATTTTAATTAAATTTTAATTTTATTAGTCACAAAATAAATATAATCCAAATTCATAATGTAATTTACTTGTAATAGTATAAATGTATGACAATAAAAATTCTTAATACATATTCTATTATAAAGTAAGAATCCATCAAAACTAATAGAAACACAACATAAAATTAGTATCAATACCTAAATATTACAAATATAAACTATGTAGTTCTAGCTGCTGAGAGGTGTTGCCCTTGCTTCTCATCTCATTCTTTAGTTGCTGCTGAGAGATATGTTAAGTTCCATTCGAAGTATCAAATACATGGAGCACTATACACTGTCTGTTAGCATGAACATATTGGTCAAAAGGTGCACATCACTCGTTGAATGTACAATTCATTTCTTATATAAAAATGGTGACTCAATGATCCTTACCTGGTTGCAGATTTCACAAATTATATCACCCTTTTTGTTGCACCATTTTTGAATGCACTTCTTATGAGCAAACTACGCACAAGGACTGATAAAACATCAGCACTAAATTTATAGGTAGCACAATACTGAACTAAAAGTGTCACTATGTTTGTACATGTATTAAAATAATAGTGTACATTTAGTAAAAGTACAAAAATGTCACTAAACTTTCAACTGATAAAATGGAAGCCCAAACATCATTTTTGAGGCCTGAAATGGGATATTACAGGGGGCAATGCCCCTAGTAACATGCGATCGGCTCAAAACGAGCTTTTCGAAAACATATTATAATAGGCAATCGGACACCTGTAGCAAAAGTTATGGCCGAAAATGCAAGACAGTCACAAACTAAGCAAAAGTGATAGCTGCTTAATTGGTCTATTATTTAATGCAGGACTCGTGAAGAGGTGTAGTACAGAAGAAAGAAATGCACGATTCATGAAGTAAAGCACGACTCGATAAGCATAGCACGACTCGAACATAGAATCACGACTCGGTCACCAGAAGAACAAAGTAAGAAGAGAGAAAGAGAAAAAGAGAATAGCACGACTCGGTAAGCATAGCACGACTCAGACATAGAATCACGAGTCGGTCAATAGAAAGACAAAGCAAGAAGAGAGAAAGAGAAAAAGAGAATAGCACGACTCGGTAAGCATAACACGAATCGGACATAGAATCACGAGTCGGTCACCATAAGAACAAAGCAAGAAGAGAGAAAGAGAAAAAAAAGAATAGCACGACTCGGATATAGAATCACGAGTCGGTCACCAGTAGAATAAAGCAAGAAGAGAGAAAGAGAAAAAGAGAATAACACGACTCAGACAGAGAATCATGACTCGGACAGATGCATAAAAACAACTCCACCAAATTTTTATTTTAATTTAGCTAATTGATTCAAATAATAATTGTTCCACAGCAAATTAATTAATGAAAATAAAAGAAAAATTAAAAGCAAACAAAATCCAAAACAACAATTTCATCAAAAACCCAAACTCAAAATAGGGGACTGACTAGAAATTGGAAAAACAGCTAACAAATTAACAAATTAACAGAAGGGTTTTTTCAATTTCTCACTTACCTGAAATCACCAATTCCATAGTGCCCTAGTTCGATCAGTAAGAAGGAGAGAGCTGAGGGGCACGAGAGAGAGATGGTGAGAATATTTGGTTTCGCAGAGACATAAAAGCAACAAGTACGAGAAACGAAAAGAACAAGAAACAAAAATCACCTTCAGTAAACAAAAATGGCTAAGCAAAAAAATTAAAATCTAACCTTCGAAACAAGTTGTGCAAGGGAAGTTCGGAGGAGTGAGCGCGAGGGAGAGAGAGAGAAAAAGAGAGGAGCGGCTGTGTGACGAGGGAGAAGAGAAGAAAACGGGACAAGTTGTAGAAAAAGAATAATTTATACCTGGGGCAAATTATAAATTACCAATCAAAATTCCAACGGAAATTAATGCGGTTGGTAAAGTAGCAACGGAAATCAAACTAAATTTATTCCGTTGCTAAATTAGCAACGAAATTTGAATTCCATTGCTAATTTAGCAATGGAACTAAAATTCCGTTGCCATTCTGTCAACTAAATTATTTTAAGGTGCATTATTTAGCAATGGAATTTGATTTTCGTTGCTAAATTAGTACCTTAAAATAATTCAGTTGTCAGAATAGCAACGAAATTCCAATTCCGTTGCTAAATTAGCAACGAAATAAATTTTTGTTGCTAAATTAGCAATGGAATTGGATTTCCGTTGCTAATTTAGCAACGGAATTTATTTTTCGTTGCTAGCCGTTGCAAAATTAGTAACGAATTTAATTTTCATTGCTAAGGTTCGTTCCAAAAATTTTTTGCCAGCTGCTAGCGCTATATTTAGCAACAGTATTGACATTCCGTTGCTAATTTCCATTGCTATTTTTTGGCGCTAAAATTTCCCGCATTATTTAGCAACAGAATTTCACCATTTTTAATTCCATTGCTAAATCAAAAAATTTCAACCAGTTTTAGCAACGAAATTTATTTTTCATTGCTAAATAGCAACGAAATTCGATTTTCGTTGCTAAAATAGAAACAAAAATTATTCCATTGCTAATTTTCCATTGCTATTTGCATAATTTCTTGTAGTGAGAAATTCTATGGTAGAAAAATAGCAAATTGTTATGTATATGATGAAAATATGAATTTATTTATAAACATGAGATGCATTATGTGACAATGTGAACCATAAAACAAGAGTTATATTTTGAGGCATATGCCATGGCGAAAATGAGCATGTAAGGTAACCAAAAGAAATAAAATAATGGAATTATTTTGCCCTTAGTATATAGTAGTGAAACCAAAAGTATAGGATATAATTGGCTAGCTATAGGGACATACACCGCGGTACCGAGTCATAGTGACTTGCATTTGTAGATTAATGGCGGTCTACATAGTCATACAATAGACATCAGGCAGTTGTCAAAGTGTTTGACCCCTAAGTGGTCATTATGACAGTTTCGAGACCTTTGGGGTCCTTATTCTACATATTCGATTAGTTGGGTTTTCACTAGATATTTTTGGTTGCAAAACTGTAATTATGTCGCAGAATTGTAATTTATGTGGCAAAATTGTAATTATGTGGTAAAATTGTAATTTAAGTGGTAAAACTATAATTTAAATGGCAAAACTGTAATCTAAATGTCAAAATTGCAATTATGTGATAAATTGGAATTTTAGTTGGAAAGTGGTAAGTTTTGGTAACAAAATGAAATTCTAGTGGAAAAATTATAATTTTGAGAAAAAAGAATAATTCTAGGGGCAAAACCGTAATTTTTAATGGCAAAATTATAAATAAGGCATAACACGATAATAAATAATGAAAAATAGTAATAATGAGTTAAAATAAAGAAAATGATGAGAAATAATATATGATGTTAAAATTAAAAATAATATATGATGATAGAATTAAGAATACATGAATGAACATGTTTATTTGAATTTATATTTCTTGAATTAAATTTCATATTAATAAATATGTTTATGTGACATAATTGTATTTGAGTAAAAGTATGTGTGAGTATGAAAAATATTAGTTTAGTATTCACCACTAAGCATGAAAAGCTTATCGCGTAGTTTGTTACTGCGTAGGTACTATGTAACACCCCGATTTTTACCCTAATAGTTTTAACCTTACCTATGTGTAGTCATGTGGTTGTGGTGTGCTTTGTGTATTTGTGTGGGTGTGGGTTATGGTGTAAGGGTACATTTGCATGATAGTATTAAGTGTGCGACTTAAGTTGTGCTGTGGGGAAGTTGTGCTGTGGGGAAAGAAGAAGGATTGGAAGAGAATTTGCCAAACCCACCATTGGATCTTTACACTTGGATGGTGGAATAAAGGAAAGAGAAAAGAAAAGTTTGACTAAGGGAAAGTGAGAGGAAACGTGAGGAACAACTTATTGCCGCTATTCCTGTTCCAGCCCTCTCTTCCTCTTCTTCTTCTTCTTCTTCTTCTTCTTCTTCTCCTCCTTTCTCGCTTTTTGATCGTCGCTTCAAGCTTCTAAATTCTGAAGTGTTTTTGGCAAATTCTAAATTTTGGGTAGGTGTTTAGTTTCTTCTTCTACTACTTTTTCTTCTACTTCTTCTTCTTCTTCTTCTTCTTCTTCTTCTTCCTCTTTAGGTTTGCATATGCGGATTTCTGTGTGTGTATTTAGGGTTTTGAGTTTTTGGTATGTTTTGGTTGATGTGTTCAAAGATTTCAGCGAGAGATCCCAAGGGGAAGGAGAAAACAAGTGGTAGTGCGATGGATTGAAGTTCTAGGAGGTAAGGAGCCTAAGGTTTGGGAATTGTGTGAAAATTGAATGATTTTAGCTTTAGAATTTTGTTATGATTTCTGGAAATTTGTAAAATTAAACTTGTTTATATTATAGGTATGATATGGGTTTGACTAATATTTGAGTGGATTTGAGAGGGAAATTGCATATTGAGGGTTAGATTGAATTTATGTGCTTTTCGGAGAAATTTCTGGGTTTTTGAAATTGGATGTTCAAATCATTTCTTTTGTCTTTTTGATTAATCCTTTAAGTATTTTATTTAGATAATTCTATGGGTAACATGATTTGGATGCTTATTCTTGAATGTGTGCAAGTTTGGTGGGTTAATTGCATGATTTGGGTTGGTGAATGTGTGGAAGATGGAGTGCAGATCGGCAGCATAAGTGGGAAACCTAACTTTGTCGCAAGTGTGACCATCGTCGTTAGCGCAATAGAGCCCGACCATCATGGTTTCTACCGAGGAGTGTCTCTGTTGCGAGTGCGATAGAGAGCTCGGGGGCCGAGCATCTGCCGGGCTGATTGATGTTAGGAACGCGACAGTAACCTCCCCAGCTTCTATGGCGAGCGAGACCGATCTCACGGATGTGATAGAGGCCTTTCTGCCTGTTCCTTGTGAGCACGGCTAAGTGTCTCGTGCATGCCTATGTGTGTAAAATGCTTCTGTTGCGAGCTTGACACTCCCTTGTTTCCAAATGTTTATTATTTTATTCTCCTTGCATGGTTTCTCTCTTGTGATCTATTAATGTATCAATGTATATTATTACATGCTTCATTATGTGCTTCTTGATTGAATTAATGCCTAGCCTGCAAGAGTTAAGTAAGTGGATAGATAGGCATACCTATAGAGTTCTGTAAACTACAGCCCTAATGTGTTCTGGACCCTGATCAGGACAGTTTGGGTCCTCGAGATCCTTATAAGTTGGATCTTGTTTAAGATCCCCCAATGTGAAAATGTTTTTGGATGAAAATAAAAGAAGTTGCTTTTGTTTGTACCCACAGGTACCAATGTGTTCACTCGTTATCCGCTACTCAGAAATCGCAGGCAAATCTATGAATTTGATATTGATATGATATAGTGATACTATATGAATGTCTATATTGTATGGAATATCTGATTAATGTAAGTTGTAATGTAATCCTGTTATGCTTACTGTGATGCTCATGAACTTTGCTTGGCATCTGGGTCACTCTCAGGAGTCCTCTTTTAAGACCTGAGACCGGATGGAGGTTCATTAAAACTCGTGAAAGCTGATCGCTTCGCAATGGACGGGAATCCAGCCCCATTCCATTGTTGGCAATCAACCTACAAGGGCGTCTGTTGGGTATCACAAGGTAGGTATCATGGAGTCGGCACCCAATAAAACATTGGGAAATAAATTCTAACCTTATTAGGCCGAAACGAGACCTCACTCTTATTTATACCTTTTGGTTAATGTTATATGACTGAGTTTTTAGAGTCAATTATTTTATCTCTCTTCTCACACAATTCATACTAGTAAATTAAGACATATTACAAGCACATAGGAAAGCAGTAAATAAAACGATATATAAAATATAATTACAATTATCCAAAAAATAAACACAAAATCCATAATAGTGATAGAATGAAATACATACATAAATCGGGACATTCACTCAGATGGAAACATTGGTTCCCAACTACTTATTTTGCGAAAAAAGTAAAGAGTTCTCAAACCGATTTTATGAAGAAGGAAGAAGTGATCTTGTTTTGATGAAAACAATAACCTTTCATTTTTGGGATGAAAACCAGGACATTGGTCCAGTTTTATTAATAAATTTCCAATTTTAGTAGAAACATTTTGTGTGGTGATTCTTTTTAAGTGCGGTTGAAAATAATTTATTATTACAAACCTCAAGCAAATAAAAGAAAATAAAACAATAATTAATATAGGCCTCGAATAATAAATCCTAAACTATTCACCTCGACCGTGCTCCACTTAGCTTCATAGATGAGCCACATGCCCCTCGCGGTTGCGGTCATGACAGAAAATGAGATTGGTCAGTAATGGTCTAAATTAAACTAAGTGATAAATAAATGAATAAATAAATAATTGAATGAAATAAATTGAGAAAAATAATTAATCTAATACAATAGAAATAAAATAAACTAATAGAATTAATAAATTAATAAATATAAGACACAAATGACCTAATTATAATAATCACTAATAACAAAAATAATAATTATGGTAATAATAATGATAATAGACGATAAGAGTAAAAATAACATTCATCACACAATAATAATAATAATAATAATAACAACAACACAACAATAATAATAATAACAACCACCACAATAATATTAATTACAACAATAAAAATTACAACATTATTATTAATAATAATAATAATAATAATAATAATAATAATAATAATGATGATGATGATGATGACGATGATGATGATGATGATAACACTAAAACAAATACTCATAATAATAGCAAATAATAATAATAAAACAACTAATAATATTAACAATAACAATAGTATAAAATAATAATAATATTAATTACACAATAATAATAATAATAATAATAATAATAATAATAATAAATAATATAAAATAATAAAAAAACCACTTACCGGATTTCCTCACCGGAGCCTCGCCAGATGCTGCCGTCGGTGACACCGCCGCTGCCAGAGCAAAGATCGGGTCACCTGGGAACCTCCGCTGCCGGTCATGCGCCGGAAAGGGGCACGGTTTGGTCGAAAAACGCGCTGGAAGCTCGCGGCTCCACCTCCTCCGATTTCCTTCTCACCGGCGAGTGGGGGCGATCGGTTGCCACAGGCCTATTCGTCCGGCCCTCCTCCATCATTTAGCGTGGCGCGTGCGGCAGTCCGTCATCGTGGGTGGCCAGCGGCGCCTCCGCCTTCTCCCTCTCTTTTTCCCTTTTTCTGGTTTGCGTCGTCCCTGCTCAGCTCCCTCTCTCTTTTATATTTTTTCTTTCCTTTCTCTTTTCTTTGTTTTAGCTCTTCCCAGGTTTTGCTTTCCCTTCTTTTCCTTTTTATTTTCTTTCTTCTTTTCCCTTGCCCAAGTCTCTCCTTCTTTTCCTATTTTCTTGCCCATCTCTTTGTTTGCTGGCCCCCACTTTCAAAATGCCAACCCCCTTTTACCTTCTCTCTTTTTCTTTTTATATCCCAATTTGGCTAGGGTTTTGCACATGTATTTTCTCCCTTGATTTCCTCCTTAGTCTTTGCCTTTTTAATTTATTTTTACTTAGTATCACCTATTTTAATTAATTAACCTACTTATTTTCTAATTTATTTTCTCTTTAATTTTATGTTGCTAATTAATTTGACCTAATCTTAATTAATTAATTAATAATTTTTTAATTTTTTTATATTTTTATTTGTTTACTTTTTATAGTTTTTCGCAAAATTATCAAGTTTGGTTTAAAACCTCCAGTCCATAAAGAGTTAAAGTACTTTTATTCTCTATCTATTTTTGAGTAAATATTACCAAAACTGCCTCAGGAGCCAGTGTCTACACTTTCATATTTATATATGTGCCATATATATGTGAATTGCTTTAACATCCACTGTGAGTGGCCGTTCATCCTTTGTGTTTTTTCCACTAAGCGTTATCTCTTAGCACAGGTCTTTATCCATGCAGGTGTGGAAGTGATGGAAGTTTTTGGGAGGTTCGATCCAATGGATGTTTCCCTTGCCCAATGAATATCCCTACGTAACTGCTCTTTTCGGACCTCAAAAATGATGTTTAACCCCTGTTTTTCACTTTGAAGTTTTTACGTTTTGAAAAGGGGCTTTAGAAAACCGAATTTGAACTCTAATCACATTGGGCTTGAGATGTTTGGTAGTTGTAGTCTAGTTGTTATTTCTTTTAAAAAAAAAAGAAGAGAAAAAAACACGTGAAAGAAAAGAATAGAGGAAGAGAAAAGTTTTAATGGAGCAATTCGGCCTAGGGAGTATATTTATAGCAAAAGGGAAAATCCAAATCCATTAATAGGTGGGAAATTTTAATCCTAAGTGCTTGAGGATTAGGGGCAGCAATTAATCTTTTTCTAAATAGAGATGGGAATCCTTTAAGTAATAGGAAGAATTAATCCTATCGGTTTTGGGAATAGGAAAACTTAATCATAAACCACCTTTGATTATTATTATCCAATTCGTATAAGGATTCATTTGTGCTACCATTTGCTTACCATTTTGGATATCATTTTCTTATCATTTGCTTACCATTTTTTGTATCTTTTCTCTATCATTTGCCATCCATTTTTGGTAACATTTTTCTATCATTTGCTATCCATTTTTGGTATCATTTTGGTACCATTTTGAAATCATTTTTACACCATTTTAGTATCATTTTGCCATCATTTTTCTACCATTTTTCCATCATTTTGATACCATTTTGCCATCATTTTGCACACAACTTGACACATTAATTAGAGCTTGATACACCATTCGGCCTATTCATCATTTTTTGCTCTAAGTTGAATTGTCTTGAGTGCATTCTTTCTTACTTAGTATAATTAGGTTTCTTTGTTATTTTCTTGCTTTGTTGGGTAGAATAACTAGGTTCTATATTTGGTTTACTTTGTAGTGAATCAAATTCATACATTTTATCCAAATTGTCATTTTCTTAATTCTTGTTGCTTGTTTCTTGTTTTAAGCTTGCTTTTGTTCCATGACATTGTTAGAGTATCTTTGCTTGTTCTAATACTCTAATTTTGATATAATCCAGTGGTATACCAGTCTTGTCCGTGTACCACCTCCATTTTGTTTAGTGTCTTCTTTTCTAGCTTTGAGCTTTCTTTTATTGTTAGTTGCTTATTTCCTTTCTTTCTAAAATGTACTCAAATTCTAGGCTTATGAATAGAATTCTGAAGTGCAATTTTAAAGTTGCAATTAGAGTGGTAAAAGGCAAGAGTGTGTGGTACATTAAGAGGGTAAAAGCCTTGTTTGAGTGAAACACGAGAGGAGTGACATCCTTTGAATGTAAACACATAAGGGAGTGTGTGAGGTTATCACCTAACATCTTTTTACAGATTTTTCAATCATGACTGAAGAAACGGGTAAAAAGGGAGCAACTCTCGATGAGGTAGTGTTCTCCATTCAAGCTATGCATGGTACATTTGAAAAATTTATGAGAGACATGGGGAATATGAATGATAGAATAGAAAGGCTAGAATTAGGTTCAAATAGTACATCTAGGAGAACAACAAGGAGGGGCAGATGGACTGATGAAAATGTAAGGGCTAACTTAGAAGATTTAGATGAAAAAGAGACTAGTGGGAGATTGGATGGGAATTTAGGTAACATTAAGCTTAAGATTTCTCCATTTAAGGATAGAAATATTGCTGAAGAGTACCTAGAATGGGAAAGGAAGGTTTAAATGATCTTTGATTGTAATAGGTATTCTGAGGAGAAGAAAGTGAAGATAGCAGTTGTGGAGTTTACTGATTATGCACTATTTTGGTGGGATCAATTGAACTTGGGTAGAAGGAAAGTGGGTAGATAACTTATTAGTAGTTGGGAGGATATGAAGGAGGCCATGAAAAAATAATTTGTGCCATCACACTACTTTAGGGAGTTACATCAAAGGTTGCATAGGATAGCGCAAGGGGGTAGGTCAGTAAAGGACTACCATAAGGAGATGGAAATGTGCATGGTTAGAGCTAACATTGAGGAGGATGAAGAGGTAACCATGGCTCGGTTTCCAGGTGGATTGGATAAGGAGATTGCTAATGTCATTGAGCTTCATAGATATGATTCCATAGAGGAAATATTGAGTATGGCAATGAAGATCGAGAAACAGAAAAAGAGTAAGAGCTTCAACCGAACCAGCAAAAACTCAAGGGATAGTTCGGGATCTAGATGGACCAAAGGGGAGGATAGAAAAGACTTTAGGGGATCTAAACCTTATGGGCAGATTCGGGTTCCAAAGATGCAAGGGTTGTCCAATCACCATCCAAAGTTATAAAAGGTAAATCTAATACTCCAACTTCTAGTAGAGAGATTAAATGCTTTAAATGCTTGGGGAAGGGGCATATGGCATGTGACTATCCTAATAAAAGGGTAATAATATCTAGGGATGATGGGGAAATTGTTTCTCAATCAAACCATAGTGAAGATCAGATGCCACCTTTAGAAGATTGTAGTGATTGTGATAGTGAGGGAGAGTTATTGGTTGCTGAAAGTGGAAAATCTTTAGTGGCTAGGCGAGCTTTGAACTTGAATATTAAGGAAGAGAGCCTAGAACAAAGAGAAAACATATTTCACACTAAGTATTTAATTAATGGAAGGGTGTGCATAGTTATTGTTGATGGAGGTAGTTGCACCAATGTAGCTAGTGTGAATATGGTTGATAAGCTGAATTTGGTATGTGAAAAGTATCCTAGACCTTATAAATTATAATGGTTGAATGACAGTGGAGAGGTCAAGGTAACACGGCAAGTAAGAGTGCCATTTTCTATTAGGAGGTATAAGGATGAGGTGGTTTGTGATGTGGTACCTATGCAGGCAGGCCATTTACTTTTAGGGAGGCCTTGGCAATTTGATAGACATGTGGTGCATAATGGGTACACTAACCGTTATTCTTTTTCTTATAAAGGTACAAAAGTGACTTTGACACCATTATCTTCTAAAGAAGTGTTTGAAGATCAAAAGAAATTAGCTGAGAGGAAGAGAGAGGCTACGACCCAAAATGAAAATAAGAGAGAAAAAGAAAGAGAAGGGGGAAAAGATGCCAAAAAAAGAAACAAAACAAATAAATGGCCCATTTGTGAGTGAAAACAAGAAAGGTGGGAGACAAAAACAGAAATTTTATGAAAGGGCAAGAGAGGTTAAGAGTGCTTTAGCAATAGGGCAGCCGTTAATCCTTGTAACTTGCAAAGAGATTTTATTTTCTAACACTGACATTGACCATGAATCTTTGCCTTTTAGTTTTGTGCCTTTGTTGCAGGAGTATTCAGATGTCTTTCCTGATGAGTTACTAGATGAATTACCACCTTTGAGAGGGATAGAACATCAGATTTATTTTATACCTGGATCAACCATTCCTAACCGACCAACCTATAAAAGCAATCCTAAGGAAACTAAGGAGATGCAAAGGCAAGTGGAAGAACTCATGGAGAAGGGTTTGGTTGGGGAGAGTATGAGTCCTTGTGCAGTACCCATTCTATTGGTGCCTAAGAAGGATGGAACTTGGAGGATGTGTGCTGATTGTCGTGCAGTCAGCAAAATCACTATAAAGTATAGACATCCTATTCCTAGGCTTGATGATATGTTAGATGAATTGTGTGGTGTTGTGTTTTTTACTAAGATTGATTTGATTAGTGGATATCATCAAATAAGAATGAAACCTCGTAATGAGTGGAAAACAACTTTCAAAACTAAATATGGTTTGTATGAGTGGTTAGTCATGCCATTTGGATTATCTAATGCCCCTAGCACCTTTATGAGACTTATGAACCATGTATTGCATGCATATATTTATTTTGATGATATATTCATGTACAGCAAGTCTTTTGAGGAACATATTGAGCATGTTAAGTTAGTTTTGCAAACTTTGAGGTATGAAAAGTTGTATGCTAAACTTAAGAAGTGCACATTTTGTATAGATAGACTTGTTTTCCTTAGTTTTGTGGTGAGTTCACAGGGTATTGAAGTGGATGAAGAGAAAGTGAAGGCAATTCGAGATTGGCCCACGCCTAAGTCCGTTTCGGATGTGAGGAGCTTTCATGGCTTAGCAAGTTTTTATAGGCATTTTGTGCAGGATTTCTCTTCTGTTGCTGTACCACTTACATAAATAATCAAAAAGGAAGTTGGATTTAAATGGGGAGAAGCACAGCAAAAGGCTTTTAAAAATTTGAAAGGGAAGTTGTGTTCTGCGTCTATTTTATCTTTGCCTAATTTTGATAAGACTTTTGAAATTGAATGTGATGCTTCTGGTGTAGGTTTTGGGGCTGTTCTAATGCAAGAAAAGAAACTAGTAGCATACTTTAGTAAGAAGCTTCATGAAGCCCAGCTCAATTATTCAATGTATGACAAGGAGCTTTATGCCTTGGTGAGAGCATTGGATGTGTGGCAGCATTACTTCCTACCTAAGGAGTTTGTCATTCACACCGATCACGAGTCCCTCAAACACTTGAAGGGACAAGGTAAGTTGAATAAAAGGCATGCTAAATGGGTTGAATTTATTGAAACATTTCCCTATGTTATTCAATACAAGCATGGAAAGGATAATATTGTTGTTGATGCATTATTAAGAAGATATGCCTTGATTTCTACACTTAGTTCTAAGTTTTTAGGATTTGAGCATGTTAAGGAATTATATGTTGATGATTCTGATTTTGGTAATGTGTATAATGCATGTGAACATAAGGCCTTTGATAAATTTTATAGACATGAAGGATTCTTGTTTAAAAGAAGTAAGCTTTGTGTGCCTAAATGTTCTATGCATGATTTCCTTGTATTAGAGTCTCATTGTGGGGGATTAATGGGATATTTTGGGGTACATAAGACCTATGACATATTGAATGAACATTTCTTTTGTCCACGCATGCAAAAAGATGTGGAAAAAGTGTGTAATGCATGTGTTGCATGTAAACAAGCTAAGTCTAAATCTATGCCTCATGGATTGTATATGCCTTTACCCATACCTAATTCTCCTTGGACTGATATTTCCATGGATTTTGTGCTTGGTTTGCTTAGGACAAAACGTGGTAGGGATAGTATCTTTGTTGTGGTAGATAGGTTTAGTAAAATGGCTCATTTTATTGCATGTCATAAATGTAATGATGTTGTTCATGTTGCTAATCTATTCTTTAAGGAAGCTGTCTGTTTGCATGGTATTCCACACACCATAGTTTCAGATAGGGATACAAAGTTCCTTTCACATTTTGGCGTGTTTTATGGGGTAAGTTAGGAGCAAAGTTATTATTTTCTACTACTTGTCACCCTCAAACTGATGGACAAATAGAAGTTGTGAATAGGACTTCCGGGAAGTTATTACGTGCTATTATGGGTAAGAATCTTAAAACTTGGGAGGATTGTTTGCCATTTATTGAATTTGCTTATAATCGGAGTATTCATTCTTCCACTGGTTTTTTGCCATTTGAACTTATTTATGGTTTTAACCCACTAACTGTGCTTGATCTTTGTCCTTTACTTTTACATGAGCTTTCGAGTCTGGATGGTAGTAGGAAGGCAGAATTGGTGAAATCATTGCATGAGAAAGCACGGGTAAGCATTGAGAAGAAAAATAGGCAATATGCTAATAAAGTGAATAGGGGAAGGAAACAAGTGGTGTTTTCCCCTGGAGACTGGGTTTGGGTGCATTTCAGAAAGGAGAGGTTCCCAAACCAAAGGAAAAGTAAGCTGGATGCACGTAGAGATGGTCCGTTTCATGTTTTGGAGCACATCAACGATAATGCATATAAAATAGACTTGCCAGGTGAGTATGGTGTTTCAACTACATTTAATGTTTCTGACCTTTCTCCTTTTGATGTGGATTCAGATTTAAGGACAAATCTTTTTGAGGAGGGAGGGAATGATACGGATTAGCCAACTAATAAAGACCCACTGAAGATGACAAGTGGTCCAATCACAAGAGGGCGAGCTAAGAAGCTGAAGATGGCTATGACAGCCTATGTATAAGGCTTTGTTACTCAAGAGCTACATGAAGATGCCTTTGAGAAGTGTCAAAGAGAACTTGAAGGAGGCATTGACAAAGTACTTAGCCTTTTGGAAGCTTGTGATGGAATTGGGCCAACTTAAGTCATTTTTGGGATTATACAACTTTGGGCTTTAATTGTACAAGTCATGTGTTTCATTTAAAAGTCACATGACTCATTTAATTAGTGACTTAATAGGCTAGGCGCGATGGGCTTTTAGATTGGGTTTATTTTAGTTATTTTGGGTTTTAATTAGTCTTTCTTTTGGGCCTTCATATTTGGCTTATAAGACTTAATTTTTAATATGTTTATTTTCTTTAGTTTGGGATTAATTTAGCTTGAAAAGCCCATGGTAATTTTGGCCTATGTGTATTTAGGCCTTATTAGGGTTTGTTTTTAGCTTTTAAGGGTTATTAGGGTTAGCCACCATATAAATAGGCTAATAGGAGTTTTAAACTTCAGATTTGAATAACATTCTTTAGCTTAGCCGAATTTTCTTTGCTTAGATTGAGAGTGAATTGCTTTCTTTTCTATTGCATGAAGAATTTGATTAACTTATCAATTGTTTGATTGTGGCATTTTTTAGGTTCTTTAATTCTCAATTATTTGCATTTCCATTCACACGTTATTTAGGGGTTCAATAGGGAGGGTGTTTATCTGATTTGCTTTGCTATTCGAATCATATGTGTGGGTTTGTAGCTCATTAGCTATTGGGTTCCGCATCAGAACTTTTAATGTATTTTGGTTTACAATGTATATAATGTAAATGATGTGTATAATATGAGATTTAACTAATCAAGTGAGTAAATGGAAGAAAAGTGAATGTAATGCATAAGTGGTAGTTAGGTCGAATGGAATAATAAAGAGATTATTGGGGTATGTTGATAATTATGGCATATAAATAGTGCTTATGATTAGTATATCATGTAAATGGGATGTTTGAGTGATTAAATAAATTAAATACAATCATAGTGCAAAATGTGTACCTTGACGGAATTGGTTATGTTGGCATAATATAGTGTATTTTGATGTTTGAATGCATAAAGTGGCATAAAGTGATTAAATAATGACAAATGAGTGTGTATGTAAATTTGTATGAAAATATGATAACATGGCCAAGTGATGTATTTTGATATACTATGTGACTTAAGCGAAATTATGATGGTAATTGCCCTTAGTAGTAGTCTGGTAGTGAAATCTAGTCCAGGATATAATTGGCTAGCCATAGGGATTCCACACTGCAGTACGAGTCATAGCGACTCGCTATTGATAGGCCAATAACGGCCTATCATAGTGTATAGTGAATAAAGTGATCAATATA
Source organism: Excoecaria cochinchinensis (assembly GCA_947683425.1). Taxonomy (NCBI): domain Eukaryota; kingdom Viridiplantae; phylum Streptophyta; class Magnoliopsida; order Malpighiales; family Euphorbiaceae; genus Excoecaria; species Excoecaria cochinchinensis. Next base: position 22,710,272 of record CANTUQ010000119.1, read on the forward strand.
GTGCAGTGCAGTGATAAATGGCCCTATTGGGATCATTTCATAGTGTAGTGGATCTGTGGAGTCTACGTCCCGCATATTCGATCAGTAAATTTTCTACCGGGTGTATAATAGGGGCATAATGGTAATTAAGTGATAAAATTTATTAAAATGGTGATAAATAAGAAAATGAGTGAAAATGGGACTAAATTGGAATAAATGGAAAGTTTTGGGGTAAAATGGTAAATTTACACTAAGTAGGTAAAAAGTGGTAAAGTTAGGTAAAAAGTGTAAACATAAGGATAATTTGGACAAAATATAAGGTTAAAATGGTAATTTGGTATAAAAATGGTAAATTAGGGACTAATGTGTAATTTGGTAAATTTATAAGGTTAAAAGTGAAATTTAAGTGTAAGGAAGGACAATTTGGTAATTAAGAATAAACAAAAGGATAAAAATGGAAAATAAGAACAAGTAAAGTTAAAATTGTAAATTAAGTATATTTAAGGGTATTTTGGTAATTAAGTGGAAAATGAGGACATGAATGGAATTATTGAAAAGAAGGGACATAGATGGAATTATTATAAAAGTGGGGAAATAGATGGAATTAATGGAAAAGATGTGGATGTAATCGAAAATTAAGGAAAAAGATTAAGGACTTAAATGTAATTAATGAAATGCTAAGTTTAATTAAAGAATTAAAATGTAAATAGTGAATAACATGATTTAATGAGTGATTATGCAATTAAATTGATAAAATTATTGGCTAAATATGGTTAATGATTTAATAATAATAATAATAATAATAATAATAATAATAATAATAATAATAATAATAATAATAATAATAAATTTAAAGGGAAATTAAGATTAACTAGTGGTATAATTGTAATTATAGTGAATTGGAGTGGTAACATTGGAATTTAAGGGTAAAACAAAGACTATAGTGTAATTTGATTTAGAATGTTATGGTAAGGGCTAAAAGGTAAATTGTATGTCAAATAATAAATTAATGTAATAATAGAATTAATTAGTGGCACTTTTGTAAGTATGAGACTATTAAGGGTAAAATCGCAATTTTATATAAAGTTAGGGACAAAATTGTAAATTTACAATATTAAGACTAATTAAGGGATTAAAGTTAAATCAATTAATGATGTAAGAAATAAATGTGCAATTGACAATTAGTGAATGAATAATTAAGAATTATAGAATATTATTGTATGAATAATTATTAGATATATAATGGTTTTTAATGGATATATATATATATATAATGATTATGGATATAGGTGTAACTTAATTAAGTTTAAGATAATGATGTAATTATAAATAAGTGGCAATGAAGGTTAAAAGGTAAATCAATAGCATTACTGCAAATAAGTGATTAAGTAGGGACTTAAATATAATGTTAGGACTTAAATGTAAAGTAATGAGAAAATTTGCTATTAAGTGAAATTATGGAAAATTGATTTTGGATAAATATATATTGGTAAATTAGGGGATGACACAGAAATTAATAAAGCCAACAATGTAAATAATAATGATAATATTAATAAGGTAAAATAGAAAAGTAAATTTGTACTTGTGATAAATATAAATGATTAATTTGTGAATTAAATTATAGTAAGTTTATTAAAGGGGGCTTAGTGAACTAAGCTACAGTGCAGGGTTATTGAATGATAGTTTTTAAAGAATTGATAAAATTAATTGCGTGTTTTGCTAAGTTAGAATAAAAAAAGTGTTTAACTAAGTATAATGGGAAACAATAAATGTAAGGGTAATAGTGATAGATTTAGTGTAATTAAAAGAAAAGATCCAAAGAAATTACTAGACTCATTATAATGTTAATTATATAAGTGAATGAAATTGAGAAAGAATTTCACGTGTGAATAATGAAACTACAAAAACAATAATAATGTAAAATGTGTATTAAATAATTGTTAAAATTAATGTAAAACCTATATTATTGATTAATTGATATGGAACCCCTAGAGTAAATAATAGGAGTGATGGCAATATCAGTAATAATAGAAATTGTATTGATTAAGAAAGAAATATAAGAATAATGATGGAATAATAAGTATTCAAATAAGCTTGTGTTTGAATCATAGTGTTAACCATTCGAGAATAAATACGACGCGTAATTGATTAAAGTTAAGTGACCTAATGAAAGATTGGATATTGTGAAAGTTATTAATGTAAAGTGTTAGTGTAATGTAAAAGAGTAAAGAAAGTGTTAAGAATATAAAGGAAGTCATAATGGAAAGCCAGTGTCCCTAATATTGTAAACAATGACTATTTAATAAGTGATTTAGTGACAAATATAATGTTCGAGTTTAGACCATATTTTGGTATATAAATTAAAAAGAGGTGGAATCCAAAGATTATTAACATAGATAAAGTAATAAAAAGGATTATTTATAAATTAGATTGTTATTTGACAAATCGAACAAAATGTTAAATGGTAATGATTATTAGTGTACATAATAAGACATTGATAATAGAAATAAAAAGGATAAAGTAAATGATGAAAATAGTTACTGTGACGCGTGCCGGATCCCCGCGCCGCCCATTCTGACTGCCCGCACGTGGGCAATCGGGGCATTTGTGGATCCGTTGACAGCTTGCAATAAATCGCAAGTGCGTCTATGTTGAGCAATAAGGAGGTTTCATGGAGTCGCCACCCAATAGAACATTGGGAAAGTTTCTCTCGCCTCGGAGAGCCTAAGACTGCGCTTAGTATCCATTTTGGGCCAGCCAAAGGGGGAAGGTAAATCTCTCGCCCTAAGGAGCCTAGGATTAACGCTAAAGCCTCGTGACACAAGAGGTGTCTTGGAGGGTAAACCTCTAGCTTCTTGAGCCCAAAGACCAGAGCTGGTTCGGGACTTCTCATTTATTTATACCTTGATTAATATTATAATTAAGTTTTGAATTCATTGTTTCATCAACTTTCCACACAATGCAATTTAAATTAAAGGCGCAATCATTCATATCAAAAGCGATAAATGTAAGCAAAATCCAAAATAAAGCATTTAAAAATAAATTACAATAACACTAGGAGCGGAATACAACTCCCATTTATAAAAGTGAAATACATGCATAAAACGGGTTATTCATTAATAGTGAGAACATTGGTCCTCGCATGCATATTTATTATGAAACAGTTTTGATGTGATGATTTATTTGGGTATGAAAAACTTGGACATTGGTCCCCTTTTATTTAAAAAATGTCAAGTTAATTAATAGAAATGTTTTTGTGATTTTCTTTCTAGCGAGCCTAAATAAATAATTTTACAAGAAAATTATATGGCAAAATTAAATAAAATATTACAAACCAAATGAGCCTTTTTGGACCTTCCGATGTGCTCGCAAAAACGCCCAAGCAAAAAATGAGTTTAGACATAAAAACAAAATACAAATAAAATAATGTTAGTAATTAAATCAATTAAACATACAAAATAATGAATAACAAATTAAAATAAAATAAGATGATATGAAAAGAATGATAATGGAATCAAAAATATTAACAAACCAAAATAAATGAGAAACATGGATTATATGTGATAAATGATTAAATGATGTGATGAAAATAAAATAAAACATGTTAATTAATTAGTACATGAAAATATGAACATGATAACAATGATGATGAATATAAACGAATCAAAGAATATATAAAATGATAAAGAAAAGAATAATAAATGAAAACAATTAAATGAACAATATGATTAATTAAATATGTTCACAAATGATATAAACCATTTACATGGCAAAAAGATCAATTAAAATGAATTTATTAATTACATGTTAAAATTAATGATGAATTAAAGTGAAATAAATTAATTACATGTTAAAATTAATAAACAATCAATATTTATGTGAATAAAAATCATATATAAACAAATTAAATAAAACAAATCTAAAATAAATAATAAAATAAAATAAATGAAAACAATAAAATAAAATATACATAAATAAATTAGATATGAACCAAAAGAAATAATAAAAACAAGCCCAGAATGTTTACCCTCAGAGTTTCGGATTCGATGAAGGTAAAAGATGATCGATTTCTTTGTTTGATGATCCACAATATTAGAGTGAAATATGATAAAAATGTTGGAATTTTATTCCAATAAACATGAAAAAAATGATCAAAAATTCTTTAATAACAAAGAATTGATACCTTTGCCTAAAGAAATGATTTTGATCAAAAAAGTTTTTATTGATTAAAATAAAGAAAAATGATTTCAAGAACAATCAATCACTTTGTTCATAAAAAATTGATTGAAGTTTTATTTTAGAAAATCAAATAAAAATTAGATTTTGATGACAAACAATTATTTTATTTGTCTCAAAATCAATTTTTTTATCAAAAAGAGATTCAAAACAAAATCAATGAAAAAGTTTTATTGAGCACAAAATAAAAGATTAAAAAACAATGTTGAGAACAAATAATTATTCTATTTGTCTCAAAAATTAAATCAAACAACAAAACTTCTTCTAAAAAATATGTTTAGAAGAAATTATGTTGGAAAAAGAATGAAACATTTGATTTTTCTTTTTGATTTTTGGTTGGGGAATAAATCTGGAATTTTTGGTGGAAGAAGAAGAAGAAATCTGGAAATTTTAGGTCTAAAAAGAATGTGTGGAGGCTCCTTTTGATTTCATCATAAACTCTTTATAGAATAAAATAGGTTGCCCTAATTTAATTAAGGAAAAAACCTATTTTAACCCAAAATTATTTTATTTTTAATGATAAAATCAAGTTTTATTATTTAATTACCTAAAAAAATATTTTAGAATTTAATTTGAAGTCAAAAACCCCAAAAAAATGGGATAAAAAACGGATTTTTGGGTGAAAAAATCGGAAAAAGGCTGAAAAGAAGGAAATAGGGCATCAGACCCTGTACCGACGGCCAGGAACCCGTCGCTATAGAGGGACACCACTCACGCGGCGAGGCGCGCGAAATCCGCGTGCAGAGGCACGGAAATCGCGCGCCTCAGCGCACGGTGCGGCGCGCAGCGCGTCGCTCTTTAGCGACGCGCGGCATTGGCGACGCTGCGCGTCGCCAAATCGCGCCCAGCGCGCTGGGCGTCTGCGTGCTGGGCACCTGGCGCCTGCGAGCTGGGCGCCAGCGCGCTGCCGCGCCCGACACTCGCGGTCCGAAATTTTTTTTTTTTTTTTTTTATTTTTTTCTATTTTTCTTAAATTTTAAATTGACTAAAAACATCATAATTTTAAGCCCCCATTTTTCAAAATTAATTTTTTAAATATTTTTTATTATTTTTTAATTTTTCACTCTAAAATGCAAATTTGACGAGAAAACCATCACTTTTAACCTTTTAAGCCTGTGAATGCAATTATCATCATTGGGTAACTTCGATCTAGGCTGACTCAGGACCCGGTGTCTACAGTTGCCCCCAGTTTAGGGGAATCTAGTACACTAGTGTCTAGGTGAGCCTAAACTCAAAGAAGAAAAGGAAAGAGACGCGTATCTGAGTCGGCCGTCTTTCCGAACTGGAGAATTCTGAGATGGTGGTTATTATCATGGTGTGTTTTCGTTTGTTGAAGCAGTGCTATCTGTGAGCCCTTCGGTTGATTGCCCCCTGAGAGGTCTTCGGTTCATTTATTATTTGCCCCCTGAGAGGTCTTCCGTTCATTGATTGTTTGCCCCCTGAGAGGTCTTCAGTTCTTTGCCCCCTGAGAGGTCTTCAGCTCATTGATCATTTGCCCCCTGAGAGGTCTTCTGTTCATTGCCCCCTGAGAGGTCTTAAGTTCTTTGCCCCCTGAGAGGTCTTCGATTTGCTGCTCCCTGAGAAGTCTTCAGTTCATTGCCCCCTGAGAGGTCTTCGATTTGCTGCTCCCTGAGAAGTCTTCAGTTCATTGCCCCCTGAGAGGTCTTCGATTTGCTGCTCCCTGAGAAGTCTTCGGTTTATTGCCCCCTGAGAGGTCTTCAGTTTGCTGCTCCCTGAGAAGTCTTCGGTTTATTGCCCCCTGAGAGGTCTTCAGTTTGCTGCTCCCTGAGAAGTCTTTGGTTGATTGCCCCCTGAGAGGTCTTCAGTTTGTTGCTCCCTGAGAAGTCTTTGGTTAATTGCCCCCTGAGAGGTCTTCAGTTTGCTGCTCCCTGAGAAGTCTTCAGTTCATTGCCCCCTGAGAGGTCTTCGATTTGCTGCTCCCTGAGAAGTCTTCGGTTTATTGCCCCCTGAGAGGTCTTTGGATGGTGCTTGGATTTGATGATTAAGCTGGTATGTGGATTGATGATTTGATCGATGTCTGGATTGATGATTGACTTGAGGTTTTGATTGATGATTTGACCGATGTCATCACTCGGCTTTTGTCGGTGTCCGCCTCAAGTCTCTCTTTCTGCAAAATAAGGAAACTAAACTATGCAAAAATGGTGAGCATGCAAGTGAAATGCATAAATTATGCAGGAATGCAGGATAAAAATTCATCTATGTGAACTTGAAGATGATAGCCGGGCTAGCTGCAATTTGCGATATAATTGATGCCTTTTGAGCTGCTTTTGAATTTCATGTCCTTTGGGATTGTGAGATTCTCACCTGGTACCTGTAGTCATTATTTGAAGGTAGTGCGTCCCTTGTGGATTTTCACACTAGCTTTTCTTAGTGGGAGATGCGTCCTTTGTGGATTTTCACATAACCCTGCGCCTTATTTTTTTTGCCTGGAATGGACCCAACCCAATCCAGCGGCTTTTCTCTTTCTTCTTTTTTTTGAAGGACAGACTGCCTGTTTTCAGGTTTTCACCCTATCCTTTTGCCTAGTTTTTGCTTAGAGCGCCAGTTACGGTTTTCACTCTAACGGCTCTTTTCTTTTTTTTTCTTTTTTCTTTTTTTTGAAGCTTGCTGAAGTTTGTTGGCAAGAATCTTTAGGGAGTCTTAGGACATGGTTGCATGAGCTTGATTTTGCACATCTGATAACAGGATGAATCGGCTGAAGCGCTTGAGCGGTGGACAATAGGCGACTTTGGTCACACAAAGAGAACTGCTCTGATCACATCATTGCATAAATGCATGTGTTTCAATTTGATTTTATTAAGCATGATCATTATTTTGGCATTGACTTTAAAAAATACAAGACTTTAGCTAATCTCGAGATAGATCTTGAAAGCATCAAACTCCTGTTATCAATCAGCTCTCTCGGGTTTTATGATTGAAGATTTTCTCTCAATTTTTTTTTTATTTTTTGAATGCGAATTCTAGATGCAACTTTGGGGATGAGACTTAACTCGAATGCATGAATGCACTCGTGGCTCCTCGCTTTAAGCTCAAGAAACACCATATGCCTCTTCTTACGTACCGAACCTTATTAGAAGGTCATCTTCGCTAATTGGATAAGACTGAACCAAGAATCAAAAGGTCTCACTTTGGTTGTAATGTTAGGCTTAGGTAGATGGCTATCAAAGGAGGATCAGGTCGCTAGAGAAAAATGGCCGCAATATTTTCTCGACTGGTGGATGAACCATTCTCAGCTCAGTTGTATATACAAAGGTATTCTTGAATTTGGATTTGATAACATTTTAGCTCATTTAAGATCAGATTGACAGTTAAAAAGGTAATCATCAAAACTCGTCAAGTGGTTATTATTTTGAGCTCTTTTTTTTTTTAGGGAGCTCATGTCTTTGGCGCATGACTGAAACTCTCTTCCCAAACTGTAAAATCATCCTTACCAAGGCAATTTTGATAACCCACAAAGAAATTGTTAATTGTTAAAACGTTCATCCATCCCTGCTAGAGAGGCCACTCTTCTAAGGGGAAGCCAAAATCATTTTAGGCGAGGGGATAGTTTTAACATGTGTAACAACAAAATTGGCACGCATTTAGCATACCCACATAAAGGCTCAATGGGCTAGCAAGCGATTGTGAAGTAAGGGTAGGAAATGGTCATTTAGAGAGCTATACAAAGAAAATGTTGCCTAAATCATTTTCTAGGTTCCGTCTTATCCAGGGATCGCTTTGACGGGTAATCAGAAAGGTTCTAGTGCTCTTAGTGAGTTTCCATCCAGTCCCCTAATTGCAACTAGTTTTTTTTTTCTTTTTTCTTTTTTTTTCTCTTTACAGGAGCTATGTCAGATGCTATCAAAATTTTCTTTGGGTTCCCCAAAGTTTCCGAGATTAACTGCAGTCATATTATTTGAATTAATGCCAAAGTAAATGTGTTATGATCATGCGAAATGAAATCAATAGAAACATTATACAAATAAGAAAAATTGTTCTCTTCATTACAAACCGAAAATTGTAGCATAAAATGTTCTAGAAATAAAAAGAATTTCAGCATCTAAAAGCAATATCACTAGTGGGCCACAAGACACGATCATGTTTGCGGTGGAGGGACAGCATTATAACCTGCTTTTTTCTTCTTTTCTCTCTTCTCAGGATCTGTGATCTGATTGGTGTCAATGAGATCCTGGATCTTGTTTCTCAAAATACGGCAATGGTCAGTCAAATGGCCGGTGTGCTGGTGGTAAGCGCAGTACTGATCACCTCTATGTCCCGGTTGTCCCTGACTCAAGGCTGGCCTAGATGGCAATGGCTGTAACTTGCCTTCTTTCATTAGTCTCTCCAGTACCCAGGATAGAGAGCGGCCTAAGTTGGAGTAGTATATCTGACCCTGCCCAACTCCAGTAGCTGAGACCTCTGTCGTCCTATCGTTTCTGCTGTTGCTGCCTCCAGCTCCGCCTGATTTGAATCCCGACTGGTTCCCATAGCCTTTCCCAGCAAAGTTATTTTGGCTTGCTTTCTTTGCCAGGTAAGCCGCCTCAGCTTCTATAGCGATATCCTTAAGCGACTCCCAGTCCTTGAGCCCCTTAAAACTGAGCAAGTCCCTTAAGTAAGGACATGAGTTTCTGATAAATAGCCTGATCTGGTCTGCAGTGTCAGGCTTCCTCTTCATCTCCATGACCCTGTTTCTCCATCTGGTGAGGTACTCATGGAATGACTCATCATTCTTCTGCTGTAGAAGCTCGATGTCTTTTAGGGTGACCTCCATCCTGGTGCTGCAGTCGTACTGCTTCATGAATTCTTCGGTCAAAAGGTCCCAGTCCTCTTTGGACCTCCTATCCAACCCGTGGTACCAGTCAACTGCCGGGCCCACCAGACTAAGGCAGTAATATTCCACCTTCTGCTTCTTGCTCAGCCCTGTGCCTTTCATGACCAGGGTGTACTGCTTGATGTGGGCGGATGGGTCCGAGGTGCCATCAAACTTCGGAAGCTCGGGCATCTTGAATCTTTGGGGCAGCAGCTCTTCATCCCCCAGATCTCTATCTTCTGGGTTGATCCCCTTGCCTGCTAACAGCATGCGGGTGATAGCTTCGATCTGTTGTCTCATACCTCTTAAAGCTTCATCCTCTACTCTGGGTGCTCTGGGCCTCGCAGCTTGGTGGACTATCGGCACCTCTTCTTCTTCCTCCTCTATCAGGAAATCATCATTGGGATTGTGAATCCTTTCCCCTCTTGGCTCGATGGGTGCGGCAGCTCTGTGCTCATTGTTGGGTTGGCGAGCAGCAGCTCCAACTCCCCACCAGCAGGTGGTTCGGCTTGCCCCCGAGGAGGGGCTGCTTGTGGCTGTAGAGCAGCAGGCGGCTGTGGGGCAGCAGGTGGATGGGCAATCCTTTCAGCCATGGCACCCATCATATCCATCATTTTTCGTTCAAAATCCTCTAGCCTCCTAGCTAGGTCCTGAGTGGTTAAAGCTCCGGTTTCTTCTGCCATTGGTGGCTCTACAGAGGCTTCACTGATTGATGAGGATGACTCAGAATCCCAGTCAGACACTAGTTCTGGTAACTCAAAGAGCATATTTGTCCTTATTAACCGACCGTCGGAACCTCTAGTCCACTTAGATGAATCTATGATGGCTGAAAAAATTAGATTGTTAGGATGATGCATGAATGACATATACAATGCATGATAGTGAGCTATGCAACATTTACAATCACATGCAAGCAAGTAGATCCTTCCAACCTTATTACTCCCACACACGAGGTAATGCGGTCTCTTTCCTAGGTGGGCTTAATCCATGGGTTAGCGGGGAACCCAATGGATGCGTATGGTGCTCGGTGGAAAACCGGCATCATAACATCTCTTATCTAATGTGCAAGCACATGAGTTATGATCGTTATGTATTTAGGCAGCCCGAACAAGTTGACATGGGCCTATCGGGGCATGAAAGCCTTTGATTAGGTGACCAATCAAATTATTTGGGTTTGTCCAATACAAAATGATCCATATAGCAAGCAAGGTATTAAGGTTCATACCACCTAGGGGAAGTATCTATTGCCATTACATGAGCTTTGGTCAAAGGGTGGTGTTACTTTAGGGCTACCCAAGCATGATCCCTGCCGACGGGTCTAGCTCATCACGAGCGTAACGACCGATCGGGTCACCATTTAATATACCATGATGGTACGAGGCTTGGGCTGGTGATTATCCTTAACACTTTCCCAAATTGAGTGAAAATGAGGTCGTGCTTCAGGAACGCACCGGGGCTAAAAGAGGGACCAAACTAGCATAGATCTAAGGCTCTAATGAGATGCAATGCAGTTTTGAAAGAAGATGAAATTTTTAAATTAAAACTCAATTATGATTTTTAATCAAGGTACTTTCGAATCGAAGTCTCGAGTATGTCCCCAGTGGAGTCGCCACTGTGACGCACGCCGGATCCCCGCGCCGCCCATTCTGACTGCCCGCACGTGGGCGATCGGGGCATTTGTGGGTCCGTTGACAGCTTGCAATAAATCGCAAGTGCGTCTATGTTGAGCAACAAGGAGGTTTCATGGAGTCGCCACCCAATAGAACATTGGGAAAGTTTCTCTCGCCTCGGAGAGCCTAAGACTGCGCTTAGTATCCATTTTGGGCCAGCCAAAGGGGGAAGGTAAATCTCTCGCCCTAAGGAGCCTAGGATTAACGCTAAAGCCTCGTGACACAAGAGGTGTCTTGGAGGGTAAACCTCTAGCCTCTTGAGCCCAAAGACCAGAGCTGGTTCGGGACTTCTCATTTATTTATACCTTGATTAATATTATAATTAAGTTTTGAATTCATTGTTTCATCAACTTTCCACACAATGCAATTTAAATTAAAGGCGCAATCATTCATATCAAAAGCGATAAATGTAAGCAAAATCCAAAATAAAGCATTTAAAAATAAATTACAATAACACTAGGAGCGGAATACAACTCCCATTTATAAAAGTGAAATACATGCATAAAACGGGTTATTCATTAATAGTGAGAACATTGGTCCTCGCATGCATATTTATTATGAAACAGTTTTGATGTGATGATTTATTTGGGTATGAAAAACTTGGACATTGGTCCCCTTTTATTTAAAAAATGTCAAGTTAATTAATAGAAATGTTTTTGTGATTTTCTTTCTAGCGAGCCTAAATAAATAATTTTACAAGAAAATTATATGGCAAAATTAAATAAAATATTACAAACCAAATGAGCCTTTTTGGACCTCCCGATGTGCTCGCAAAAACGCCCAAGCAAAAAATGAGTTTAGACATAAAAACAAAATACAAATAAAATAATGTTAGTAATTAAATCAATTAAACATACAAAATAATGAATAACAAATTAAAATAAAATAAGATGATATGAAAAGAATGATAATGGAATCAAAAATATTAACAAACCAAAATAAATGAGAAACATGGATTATATGTGATAAATGATTAAATGATGTGATGAAAATAAAATAAAACATGTTAATTAATTAGTACATGAAAATATGAACATGATAACAATGATGATGAATATAAACGAATCAAAGAATATATAAAATGATAAAGAAAAGAATAATAAATGAAAACAATTAAATGAACAATATGATTAATTAAATATGTTCACAAATGATATAAACCATTTACATGGCAAAAAGATCAATTAAAATGAATTTATTAATTACATGTTAAAATTAATGATGAATTAAAGTGAAATAAATTAATTACATGTTAAAATTAATGATGAATTAAAGTGAAATAAATTAATTACATGTTAAAATTAATAAACAATCAATATTTATGTGAATAAAAATCATATATAAACAAATTAAATAAAACAAATCTAAAATAAATAATAAAATAAAATAAATGAAAACAATAAAATAAAATATACATAAATAAATTAGATATGAACCAAAAGAAATAATAAAAACAAGCCCAGAATGTTTACCCTCAGAGTTTCGGATTCGATGAAGGTAAAAGATGATCGATTTCTTTGTTTGATGATCCACAATATTAGAGTGAAATATGATAAAAATGTTGGAATTTTATTACAAGAAACATGAAAAAAATGATCAAAAATTCTTTAAGAACAAAGAATTGATACCTTTGCCTAAAGAAATGATTTTGATCAAAAAAGTTTTTATTGATTAAAATAAAGAAAAATGATTTCAAGAACAATCAATCACTTTGTTCATAAAAAATTGATTGAAGTTTTATTTTAGAAAATCAAATAAAAATTAGATTTTGATGATAAACAATTATTTTATTTGTCTCAAAATCAATTTTTTATCAAAAAGAGATTCAAAACAAAATCAATGAAAAAGTTTTATTGAGCACAAAATAAAAGATTAAAAAACAATTTTGAGAACAAATAATTATTCTATTTGTCTCAAAAATTAAATCAAACAACAAAACTTCCTCTAAAAAATATGTTTAGAAGAAATTATGTTGGAAAAAGAATGAAACATTTGATTTTTCTTTTTGATTTTTGGTTGGGGAATAAATCTGGAATTTTTGGTGGAAGAAGAAGAAGAAATCTGGAAATTTTAGGTCTAAAAAGAATGTGTGGAGGCTCCTTTTGATTTCATCATAAACTCTTTATAGAATAAAATAGGTTGCCCTAATTTAATTAAGGAAAAAACCTATTTTAACCCAAAATTATTTTATTTTTAATGATAAAATCAAGTTTTATTATTTAATTACCTAAAAAAATATTTTAGAATTTAATTTGAAGTCAAAAACCCCAAAAAAATGGGATAAAAAACGGATTTTTGGGTGAAAAAATCGGAAAAAGGCTGAAAAGAAGGAAATAGGGCATCAGACCCTGTACCGACGGCCAGGAACCCGTCGCTATAGAGGGACACCGCCCGTCGCTATAGAGCGACGGGCACTCACGCGGCGAGGCGCGCGAAATCCGAGCGCAGAGGCGCGGAAATCGCGCGCCTCAGTGCACGGTGCGGCGCGCAACGCTGCGCGTCGCTCTTTAGCGACGCGCGGTATTGGCGACGCGCAAATCGCGCCCAGCACGCTGGGCGCCTGGCGCCTGCGTGCTGGGCGCCAGCGCGCCTGCGCGCTGCCGCGCCCGACACTTGCGGTCCGAAAATTTTTTTTATTTTTTTTTTATTTTTTTCTATTTTTCTTAAATTTTAAATTGACTAAAAACATCATAATTTTAAGCCCCCATTTTTCAAAATTAATTTTTTAAATATTTTTTATTATTTTTTAAATTTTTCACTCTAAAATGCAAATTTGACGAGAAAACCATCACTTTTAACCTTTTAAGCCTGTGAAGGCAATTATCATCATTGGGTAACTTCGATCTAGGCTGACTCAGGACCCGGTGTCTACAGTTACATAAACGAAAACAAATAGATATATTTACAAGATAATTATGAAATTATTAACATAGTTAATCCTCAAAGTAATAGCAAGAACGCAATAATAATATATTATAAAAGTTAACAAAGTAAGTGATAGTGATATTGACAATAGCATTACTAATGACTAAAGTAATTGAAGTGATAATGACAAAGGTAGAGATAATGATTGTTGTAAAAGTATGTAACAATTGTCTAAAAGACTTAGAAATTAATATTCCCATAATTCAAGTAAAGAAATATGTTTGTGTGTACATGCATGTAGTATTAGTGTGGAAAATTTAGGATATGTATCCACCACTGGGCATTTTAATGCTTAGCGCGTAGAGTGTTACTGTGTGCACGTTGTGATAGGTTTTGACGTGGCCGAATATATAATGATGACCAAGAAAAGTATTCGTTAGTGAGAATAATAGATTGGCATGGCATGTATATGACCGCAGTTGATGGAAGTGACGGCGTATGATACGAGTATTTGAATTGCATGTTAGTGTACTATTAAGTTATTGTATATGCGTATGTTTGTGATTGTTAATGTGGCAAAAAAAAAAATTCCTACAGAACTATTGAGTGCATAATAGTGATTGTCAGTGCAGTTCAGTGACATCCAGTATCTGTATCATTTACAGGTATAAGGGTGTTACATGTCAGTTGAGAGTGCAAATCCCCAAGAGCAAGATCCGTCTGTTTCTGGTCTTGCTCAGTTAGCTAAGGTGCAGCCTGAGGCTCCAGCCATGCCTTTTGAGGCTGTGCTCAAGATATCTCAGGATATAGATAGAGTCTTAGAGAGGGTGATGGCACCGAGAGCCCCGATTGAGAGTATGAGAAAATCTGGAGCTGAAGATTTTTATGGGACAAGTTTGGATGAATTCGATATGGCAGAAATGTGGATTGAGAAAGTGAAGAGGGTTTTGGAAGAGATCCGTTGTCCTCAGGATAAGGCGGTTGAATGTGTGGTTTCGCTTTTGCAAGGTTCTGCCTACAATTGGTGGAAACTGGTTTTGAGACAACCTCAGTTGCCCGACCCAGTCACATGGGAGTTCTTTGAGTGGGAGTTCCATAATAAGTATGTGACTCGGGCATATAAGGAAGCTAGGTGGGCTCAATTTTTTAGTTTTAAGTAGAGGGCTTTGTCGGTAGCAGACTATGAGAAGGAGTTTAATCGGCTTAGCAAGTATGCTCCACCGGGTATCCTCACTGAAGATTTTCATTGCCAACATTTTGAGGCAGGCCTGAATGAGACCCTTAGAGCGATGTTGATTTCTTTGATGAGTTCTTCGATGGTTAACTATTACCAGATTATGCAAGCGGCTTTGTGAGCAGAATGCTCGGAGACTATTTTGAGGGAAAGAGCTTAGAGGAGGAATCTCCCTCATAGAGGCTCTTCTTCAAGTAAGAGGTCAAGGAACACCCAAGGGAATCCCCTGGATGAGTCTTCCAATAGTCCCGCTACAAGGGGTAGGAGATAGGGATCTCTTTATATGTCTGGTGGTAGTAAAGGTGGTTCAACTGGTAGGGGTGAGGTTGTGCCAGAATGTTCACATTGCAATAAATGCTTTAAGGGCGAGTGTTATTGCCTGATTGGAGGTTGCTTTTGATGCTATAGCATACATCATTTTCTGACTAATTTCCCTAGACTAAGTGAGAACACCCGGGATCAGCAAGAGGCCAGTAGAGTGGGATCTAATGCCCCTCAAGCCAGCCGGAGGAGAGGTAGAGGTCAAGGTCGAAGTGGATGGCTTAGAGATGGAACTTCATCTAAGACAGTGGAACGTCCTCAAGGAGCACTAGCAAGAGCTTATGCGATGAGAGCTCGGGAGGAGCAAGATGCACCTGAAGTGATTGCTGGTAAGTTCCTACTTTTTGACACTGAATTGCATGCTCTAATAGACCCTTGGTCCACACACTCATATTTATGTTCTGATATGTTGTGTGCTAAATTACCTAATGTGGATCAGTTAGATTATGAGATCTGTGTGACCAGTCCCTTAGGGCATAGTGTCAATGTGAGTAGAGCGTTTAGGAATTGTCCCTTGATGGTGCAAGGTGTAAAGTTTCCAGTGGATCTGATTAGTCTGTCGTTTTCACAAGTTCGATTTGATTTTGGGTATGGACTGGTTGTGCAAGCACCAGGCTGTGGTAGATTGTCATGGAAAGATAGTTGTGCTCAAAGATAGTAATCAGTCTGCAGTGATTATGAAAGATTTAGGTTTTAGTTCTTTGAGTAATGTGATCTCGGCTATGCAAGCAAGGCGGTTTATGAGAAAAGATTGTGAAGCGTATTTGGCTTTGGTTTTGGATGCTAGGCGGAGTGAAGTTAAAATTTAGGATATTCCGATAGTGAGGGAGTTTGTGGATGTATTTTCGGAAGAGTTGCCAAGTTTGCCTCTAGAGAGGGAAGTAAAGATATCCATAAAGATTCTGTCGGGTACGACTCCAATTTCTAAAGCCCCTTATCGAATGGCTTCTATAGAATTGAAAGAACTTAAGATTCAACTACATGAGCTATTGGATAAAGGCTTTATCAGACCCAATATTTCTCCATGGGGTGCTCCGATTTTATTTGTTAAAAAGAAGGACGCCACCTTATGGATGTGTATCGACGGCAGATTAAAAAGTCACTGTGAAGAACAAGTACCCGTTGCCTAGGATTGAGGACCTATTTGATCAGTTGAGGGGTGTTGTAGTGTTTTTTAAGATTGATTTGAGATTGGGTTATTATCAGTTACGGGTCAAGGACGTGGATTGTGCTAAGACTGCTTTTCAGACACGATATGACCGCTATGAGTTCTTAGTGATGCTATTTGGTTTGACTAATGCGCCGGCAGCTTTTATGGATTTGATGAACAGGGTGTTTAAGCCATATCTCGACCGATTTGTTGTGGTGTTCATTGACGATATCTTGGTTTATTCGAAGGATGAAATTGAGCATGAGGAACATTTGCGGATTATACTTCAAGTTTTGAGGGATCACCAGTTGTTTGCAAAGCTCAGTAAATGTGATTTTTGGTTAAAAAAGGCCTCTTTCTTATGACATCATTGGATATTTGGGTTGATCCGTCTAATGTTGAGGCAATTGTGAATTGGACACCACCTAGAAGTGTGCCGGAAGTGAGGAGTTTTCTTGGATTAGCTAGTTATTATAAACAGTTTGTAAAGGGATTTTTGGTTATTGCTTCACCTTTGACCAAGCTTCTTCGAAAAGGAACTAAGTTCGAGTGGTCCGACAAGTGTCAAGTGAGTTTTGATCAGTTAAAGAAGTTGTTAGTTAAGGCTCCTGTACTTATTCAACCCATCTCGGGTAAAGAGTATACCATGTATAGTGACGCTTCGAGTATTGGACACGGTTGTGTTTTGATGCAAGATGGTAAGGTGATAGCTTATGCATCCAGGAAATTGAAGCACCATAAGCGAAATTATCCGACACAAGATTTGGAATTGGCTAAGGTAGTATTTGCTCTTAAGATTTGGCATCATTATCTGTATGGGGAGACTTGTAGAATCTTCACTGACCATAAGAGTTTGAAATATCTGCTCACACAGAAAGAGCTAAATTTGAGGCAACAAAGATGGTTGGAGTTATTCAAGAATTATGATTGCATAGTAGATTACTATCTGTGTAAAGCGAATGTGATCGCTGATGCTTTGAGTTTGAAGTCAGTTTCTGCTCTAGCATTACAGTGTGGTTCATGGAGATTTAATTCTTAGGGAGCTCTGATTGTCTAGTTGAGAGCTAGGCCAAGTCTGAAGCAGTTGATTGTTGATACTCAGATGAGGGATCCTAAGTTGCAATGTGCTTTGCAAGTGGTTAGCAGTGGAGGTCAGACCGAGTATTCTGTGGATAGTGAAGGGGTGATAACTTTTAGGAATCATTTGTGTGTGCCTAATGATGGAGAATTGAAGAAAAAGTTGTTACTAGAGGCGCACACTACGATTTTTAATATGCATCCAGGAAGTGTTAAGATGTACAGTGATTTGAAGCTATTCTATTGGTGGCCTGGTATGAAGAGGGATATTGTGGACTTTATTTCTAAGTGTCTAACCTATCAGCAGATAAAGGCTGAGCATCAAGTTTTGTCAGGTTTGCTCACTCCTTTGCCTATTCCTCAGTGGAAGTGGGACAACGTCACTATGGATTTTGTGTCAGGTTTTCCCTTGACTTAGAGAAAGCACGACTCCTTATGCGTAATAGTCGATCGGCTTACCAAGTTGGCTCATTTCTTGCCGATTCGACTCAACTATCCCATGGATCGGTTAGCAGAGAATTATGTGAATGAGATAGTTCGACTTCACGGAGTTCCTCTATCGATTGTGTCTAATCGAGATCCTAGGTTCACGTTGAAGTTTTGGAAAGAGTTACAGTCAGCTTTGGATACTCAATTGAATTTCAGCACTACTTTCCATCCTCATATCAATGGTCAGTCAGAGAGGGTTATTCAGATTCTAGAGGATATGCTTCGAGGTTATGTGTTAGATTCCTCGGGCAGTTATGTAACGACCCGATTTGACCCTAGAAGAATTTCGAATATTTGTTTGGTAATTCAAGAGTTTGGGTGTTTAAGAGAGTGTATTTGAATGAGTTTCCAAGTTGATTAAGGTTAAAAGTTTTGCTAGAAGAAAATTGTTTTGAGAAGATGAATAAGTGGCTTATGTGAGGGTCCTGTCGCGGGCGTGACAGACCGCTTCCCGTGAAGCCTAATTGAGTTGGATTAATTTGGGATTATTTGATGTCTTGTAGACATGTGGCAGTGTAGGGGCTTGACAAGTGGTAATGTAGGAGTTTGACACTTGGCATGGGATTTAATTATTTGAGTAAATAAATGTGTTTGTGGCATTAAGTGAGAGTGGTTAGCATTTATTTTGATTGGTTGGCTTTGAATGGGTTTGACTGGCCACTCTTATTGCCTCTTTCTTCATTTTTCTGCTTTTGGTCTTTTGTTCCCTTTATTTCCTTTTTCTTTGTTCTTTGCTCTACCGTGTTCCTTTTCTTTCTTCTCTTTTGGTCTCTTTTTCATTTGCTCCTTGAGTGGGTTCACTTGGAATGGTTTGAAGAGTAAGAGAAGGGTTTGAGTTGGTTCTTGAGTAGAGGTAAGTGGATAATGTTAGTATTGGTCTTCTTCTTCTAGTGTGTTTTCTGTTTTTAATTTAAAGTTAAGAATATGGATTAAGTGTTCTCTTGGTTGATTTGTGCATGAAAGCTATGGACAAGAAGTTGGATAAAGGCAAGGAGAAGATCATAATCGAATAGAGAGCAGCGATCGAGCTATCTAAAGGTCGGGATCGTGTGTGATTTTGACTTTATTTATTTTGATTGCTTGCTGTGTTCTTAAGTTATACGTATTTATATATGTTTATAATTATGTAATTTGATCATTTTTGCATGAATTTGGATGATGTTAGGTGATTCCCATATAGTTTTGTGTGAAAGGTATGATTTTGGGGAATTCTGTTCATTTTGCATCTAACCTCCGTGCACTTTTTTTTGTCATAAGTAGAGTTTTAGGCCTCTAAATTGAGTTATTGTTGCGCTATGAGAACCATGACTTCAATACCTATAAAAGTCTCGGAAATGATTTTGAGCATTTTCTTGCTCTAAGACCCTAAAAATCGGTTCATTTGAGAGGTGTCCCTACCTTGGCCGGTTCATTTGAGCAGGTCAGATTGTTTAGATCATATTTGATATTATATATGCCCAAATGACTTAAAACTTGTCCCATTTGAACGTTAACATCCTAGGAAACAATTGTTAAGAGATATTTTTGCCTAAAAGTGAGTTTTAGATGCTAGTATAAGCTGTACAAAATAGTGTAATGAAGCAGTCCTGAGTTTTTGCTTCTGTTTTGCAATTTTTTTGTATGCCACGGTCACAACCAAGTGATTGCTACTATGACCAATGCTGAGACAAGGCATAATTGAATATTTTTGGACCTCATGGTCACAACCAAGTGGTTGCCACCGTGACCATCCCTTGCTTTGCATATTTTGAGCGTTTTTCTTTCCGAAATGCAGCCGAACTTCATTGTAAGTTCCTATAGTTTGTCCAACTCATATCTAACCTTATGAAATGAGTATATGAGTTCTCAATTGAAATTATAGGTAATTAAAGCTATGGCATAAGAGTTTAATAATGGAATTAAACATATTCATGCTTTTTAATTGTTGAACATGACTTGCCATGTGATATTAATTATATATGCTTGAATCATGATACAATGCTTGAGTGATGTAATGTATATGATATAGTGTATAGAGTCTTTATGTTAAGCCTGAATGGTCATAGTAGTGGATAGATAAGCATACTTATAAAGGGATAGAGGCGGCTGCTACAGTGACCTTAATTGTGTCTACTCGATGAATACTTACTCAATGCTATTGAGTTAGTTCTCTAGAGTTTATATAGTATCCACATTACCCGTATCCAACATTATTGAGAGTTCAGGCTAATATATATATTTATTCATGTACAAGAGATGAAGTAAATATTTGTATATGTATATGAACATAGTAAAAATTGTTATCGATATTGTTTGCCATATTGGGATTTTCGTACATGAATGGGTTAAAGCATGTTGTTATTTTGCTTATAAGGATGCATAAATGATTATTTGTATACGACATAACTATCCATATGCCTTTGATATATTTGTGACTTCGTTTGAAGTCTATTGCTTCTGTTTATCCCCACTAAGCGTTATCACTTAGCACGGGTGTTTTTTCCGTGTCGGTTTATAGGATGCGATTAGAGAGTTAGCATCTGCAGGTCTTGGCCACTAGGAGCTTGATGCAGAACTTTTTATATAAGATAGAGTTTCTTATGTTTTTAGTAACATCATTATGTAAATAGAAAGTATAATATCATAGTGTATATGTTAACTGTTTTGTATATGTACCGAAAATGAATATGTAATAAGTATAAAACTTTTGTATATGTACAGTTTATATATTATAAGAGATGTATGTTTGGCCTAAGATATTCTGAATTATTTAAAATATTGCTTCCGCTTTTGAGTTTATATGTATGTATGCGTTTGTGTGTTTGCGCGTAGCACCTCGATGTTCCTTCCAGGGGGGTATTGGGGCGTTACAAGTTAGGACAGATATGTATCGTTGATGGAATTCGCATATAACAACAGTCATCATATGAGTATAGGGAAGGGACCATATGAGGCTCTTTATAAACAAAAATGTAGGACTCCAGTGTGTTGGACTGAATTGACTGAGTGTTCCATTATTGGTCCGAAATTGATTAGGGACTGTAACACCCCGTTTTCCCCCTAGTAGTCTGAGCCATTTTGCATGTGTGTGTATGTGTATTTTTTTGGCATGTGTAGATTTTATTTTGGGTTATATGAATGTGTTTTGGGTTTGTTAGAGTGTGAGTGTATGTAGGGAGTTAGTGTGTGTATTGGTATGATTAGAATTGGGTGTTGTGTAGTGGATGGTTGTAGGGTGTGAGTGATTAAATCCCACCAATCCCTAGTTGACTGTGGCAAGAATTGGAAAGAGGGTATATATAGCTAGGAGAGAGAAAATGAGAGAGAACTAATTCTACTCTCTCCCGTTTCCCCTCTCCCTGCCATCCCTCTCTTCCCCTTCTTCTTCCTTTTTCTTCCTTTCTTGTGCCCTAGACTTGATTCAAGTGCGTATTGGTGGAAGGTGATCAACTCAAGTGTTAATTGGTAAGCTTTCTCGTTGGTTTTCCTCTTCTTGTTCATCTACTTCCTTGATTTTCTTAGTGTGTGTTTTGATTTAGGGTTTTGATTTGTAGCATGGTTTGGGTTTTTTTATTCATTATTGCCTCCTTTAGAACCTAAGGGCAAAGAAAAGGCTAGTGGGAGTGGTGCTCATTGATTAGAGCAAAGAAATTCCAGGTTTGGGATTATTGTGGTTTTGATATAATGCATGAGTTTGTACCTTGATTTGATTTACTGGAAAATTTGGTGGTTAGTGATGTTCATGTTGGTCCATATGTTATGGGTTTTGCTTGATGAGAATTGAGATGCCTTATTGATGGATTGTTGAATCAATTGAGTTGTCATGATAAGCATGTTTTAAGTTTGGCTGTTCATGTTTTCTAGCATGTTTCTGGGTTTTGGTTGTTTTACACGGCTGTAGGGACTTCCTGTCACAACTCAAAATGTACCCTAGAAGGATTTGTGCATATCGAGGATGAGTAGTGACTAAAATTATGCGAGTTGTAGTATTGGGTGTATCGAATGGATAAATTAAGAATTAATGAAAAAGTTTCGACAAGTGCGGCCAATAGTAAATTGTGGAGTATGCAATTTGTATTTAATTGAAAGGATAAAATTAGTTAAGTGGGCTAATGTGAAGGGTTAGTAAGATATAAGTGTTAATGTATAAGAATATGAGAATTGAGGGATTAAAAAGGGATTTTGACAAAAATATTTGAATTGGACCAGTGGGAAGGTGACAAGTGGCAAGGGATAAAGGGAGGTATAAAAGAAGAGAGAGAAAGAGAGAGGGGGTAGAAATCTGCTCTCCCCTCTCTCCCGTTCTCCTCATTCTTCTTCTCTTCCTCTTCTTCTTCTTTCCTTCTTGTTCAAATGTCATTTTGTTTTTCCCTCAAATTAAATCCCAAGATTAGATGATGAAGATTTTTAGCTCAAGTGATTTAAGTGGAGATTTTTTTAAAGGAAAGGTAAGTTTAGGTTTTGATTTCCCTTATTTCTTTTGATTAAGTTTTTAAACCCTAGATTTATGTTTAGTGTATATGTTTGTGTATTTTCTGAGGTTTTGGGATGAGAAAGACTTTGGATGGGTATGGGATAAATTAAGCAAGATAAATTAAAAAAGCTATTAGGAGCAAAGGAGATGAGGTATGGGAATTTAGGTTTTTGGTCTATTAATTGATTGTGTTGATTCTAGTCTATTTTCTGGAAATTTGTGAGTTTAGTGATGTTTATGTTAGTTTAAATGTTATGGGTTTTAACTCATTTGTTTTAAGAGGGTTTGAATGTAACATATTGGATCAAAATGTGCAATTGATTGAAAGTTTGTAGTAAACTTCTGATATTGTTAAATTTGAGATATTGATTATGTTAATTGAATGATTTAATTGTGTTTATTGGTTTAAGGTTGTGTTTTATATTGCTTTTCATGATTTAAAAGGTTGATTTGAGTTATAATGAAGTTTAGTTGAAATTGGAGTGGGTCTGTTTTGGAAGATGATTGAGTTCTGCAGATTTTCTGCAGATCTGAAAAATGCGACTCTATCGTGATTGTGACGTCTGTTATGAGCATGACAGAGCCGGGTTGTTGCAGCCCTCCCAGCAGCCGAGAATCGTTCTGCTGAGCATAGCACTCCGCGTGCTGTCGCGATCGCGACGTGTGTTGTGAGCGCGACAAAGCGGGAAGTGCTGCGCTGGCGGAGCAACGCTGTCGCGAGTGCATGTGCTAGTGCGCGATAGCGATAGATATGCCAGGCGCGTTCTGTCGCCAGCACGATGTAAGTCGCGATCGCGATAGAAGCTAATCTGCTCTCCTTCTCGCGCGAGGAAATTCGCCCTGTCGCGAGCGCGATAGGTTCTGTTTTCAAAATGGGATTTCTTTAGTGTTTTTAATACTCATTTTCTGAACTTACAATGTTTTTAGACTTATGCATGGATAATTTTATGAGCAATATGAATTAATTAAATGTTCTTATGTATGGTAATAATTGAAATGTAAGTAGTTTCATCCACCATTATTATTTTATGAATGTATATGTGTAAAGAAATGTAAATGTATTTGTTAAGTTTAAATGGGTGCTCAATGCCTAATAACATGTATATGTTTATTATCTTAATATGAATTTACAACCTGTGAAAGAATGCGTGATTGGCTTGGAATATGATAAGTGTGATTGTGCTAATGATTTGCATGCTTGTGAATGCATGAACCTATATGGAAATGAAAGAATGTTATAAGAATTTTAATTGAAACATATGTGTACTTTAGCCTGCGTCGGTCAAGTCGTGGATAGATAAGCATGCCTATAGAGTTCTGTTAGCTGCAGCCCTCTGTTCTGTTGTGGACCTTGATCAGGTCCCTATTTGGTTCCTCGCGAACCTCTTTAAAATGTTTTTGAATGAGAAAATGTGATTTTGCATTTTGGTTCGTACTCATAAGGTACCACCATGCATTCAGTTCGACTCGTGCCCGTAAGGTACTGCCATGTGTTCACTCGCTTATCCACCCCTTTGACTTAGCAGGAAATTTAAATGAATTGATAAGTTTTGTGATAATGTACAAAGAGATATGTGAATCAAGTGTTTAAAAGTGGTTGTTGAAAAGATAAGCTTGTGCTTTACGCACTAATGTGTTATGGATCCTTCATGAACTCGTATGTGGAATTGTGTGGTATCTTTGGATGCCTAAATGCATTGCATCCGAACCTAATGCCAGTTAAATGAAGAGAAATGTAACTGTGACGCGTGCCGAACCTAGCAAAGGTCCTCACAACTTGAGACCCACTTTTAGGGCTCGAGGGATTGGTTTGCATCTTTTGAGCTTAGGCAACATGAGACATTATGGAATTCCTTACCCAATAGAACATTGGAAAGTTCATCTAGTCCCATAAAGCCTTTAGGCACCTTTGAGGTATTTTGGAGTCGCCACCCAATTTACAAGAAATTGGGAAAGGTCATCTAACCTCTACGGTCTAAACCAGAGAAGTTGTTCGGAACTTCGCTCTTATTTATGCCCTGGTTAAATATAAGTTATTTTTTAGATTATAAAATTTTATCTCTCCTCACGCGATTCAATGCATTTTATTTAAGGCGCACTTTAAGCATTGAGAAAACGGTAAAAGAAAGCTGTAAATAAAGCGTTAAACACACAAAGCCACGCCATTTACAAAAGAGAAATTGGGACAAATACAATCCCCCAAATGAAAAGAAAAGCTGAATAAAATTAAAAATAAAAATCAGGACAGAATACAATCCCCAAGTGAAAGAAAATAAAATCGCCCCAAAAATAATTAATTACAAGGGTCCACAAGATATAAAATTAAACAATCACACAAAATCAATCAAAATGATAACATACATAAATCGGGATATTTATTCGGTTTAAGAACATTGGTTCCTTCATGCTCACTTAAAAAATGGATCGAAGAGTTATTTTGTTATTTGTCGTGAAAATCGGGATGAGTGATTCCATTTTTAATAAAATCAACTCTTCGTTTTAGTCCGCGATATTTTTGCATTCCTTGGCTAAAATCTAGGACATTTGTCCCAATTTATTAATAAAAATCCCAATTTTATTGTACAAAATATTTTTGTGATTTTTTATTTGGCACGCGCATAAAATAAATTATTTTATTTGCAAACAAATACAGTCACTTAAATAGGGATAGGAAAGGTCTCACCCAAATGATATAAACTCCTACGTGTCGCGAGGAGTTTGGTCACGATAAATGCTCAAACAAGTAAGCACGACGTTTTAGCCCCAATAAACAAAATAAAAAAAAATATTAGTAATAATTTCAAAATCAATTAAAAATAAAACTAGAGAAAATCTAGTGCTAAGTTAATACACCAATAGAATATAGAGCAAGTTAATTTGAACACACTAATTTAATATATTAACATCACACATAAAAAATGCAAAGTATAATGATGATAATAAAAAATAATAATAACGATAATAATACCAATAACAACAACAACAACAAAAATAATAATAATAATAATATTAATAATAATGACAAATGATGATAGTAACAGTAAATAATAATCGTAATAATACACTAACAACACATATAATGATGATAGTAACAATAAATAATAATACTATGCTAAGAACATATATAATGATAATAGTAACAGTAAATAATAATAATAATAATAATAATAATAATAATAATAATAATAATAATAACAAGCTAATGAAATTAAATGAGTAAATAAAAGGAAGGCAATTAAACATGCAATATATAATAATAACATTTAAGCATAAAAAAAATCACAAAGGATGATAATAAAAGAGAAAATCATGCAAATCTTATTTTCCATCTCCTAACATCATATGTATTTATCCATTTCTATGCCAATGAAAAAATAAAGATTGAAAACTCATGCTAGAGAATAAATCTCAACCCAAAAAAAGACATACATGCATTAATACAAAAAGTAAAGTAAAATGAGATGCAATAAATTAACATGAATAAGATGAAATAAGAATAGGATAAAAAAATGGATCCAAGAATCTTTACCCTCAAAATTAAGTGATATGGAAGCAAGATATCCCGATCTATTCTCTTGTCAAGATCCGAGAATAAGCTCGAAAAAAAGATGTTTAAGAAAATCTTGAGTTTATATCTCAAATAACTCAAGAACACTAAGATTCAAAAAATGATTTGATTTTTTTTATTTGATGTTTGATGAGAAAACTCAAGTTAAGGAATTAATTTTCCTTTCTCAAACATTTCAAGTTCAACAAAAAATTTTAGATATAAGAAAAACTAGAATCGAATTAAAGAAGAAAATTTTTAGATTTAAGAAAAGAGAATTAAGAAGATTAAAGAAAATGATTTTAAATTTTGAGAAAAATAAAAGATGAACTCAAAGAACAATAAATTCCTTGTTTTTCCAGCAAAAAATGCACTATCTTCCTTAAGAACACCTTCCTCAAAATGCCTTAGAAAAGATCAATTCACTTAGAAAATTTTTTTTAGCCCTAAAAATCCAATTTTCTCTCCCTTTCTCAACAAAATGACAAATCCCACGTTAAAACTCCATTTTTTCTGCCCCTCCAGCCTCCCTTCAGATTTTTCAAAGATCAATCCTCCATAATTTCAACAAAAAAAACACACTAAATTCAAAATAAAATCCTAAAAGTCAAATATTTACACTTAATATTTTTATTTATTTTTTGACTTTTAATACCCACAAAATTTGACTAATATTTGTCAAATTTCAACAAAATTTGAAAAAATCCCAAGAGAAAATCATTTTTTACCCTAAAAATGTCAAAAAATTGAAATCGGCGGAATCGGCGAGGACCTGGGCAGGATCGGCAAGAAATCTCGCAGATGGGCGAGATTCCTCTCAGGCGGGTGAGGCGAGGCGTGCACAAGTGCGCGCACGGGGCTGCGCGCTCCGCGCACGTGGAGCAGCGCCAGCGCTGCGCGTTCCTCGCGAGCGCCGTGCGTGCACACTAGCGCGCAGGCAGCCCGCGCGGCTAACGAAAATTTTTTTTTTTAATTTTTTTTATTCAAAAAATACAATAAAAAATTACAAATAATGATAAAAATAAAGATACAAATAAAAATAAAATAAAAATAAAGATAAAGGTAAACATTTTGAAAGCATTTTGAAACAAATAAAGAATTTGACAAAGAGATGATCAATTCCTACTTTCTTGCTTGTGAATTAGTTTTTATTTTCATCATTGGTTAATCCTGATCTTGGACCGCCTTAGGACCCGGTGTCTACAGTTGCCCCCAATTTTGCGAAATCTGGAACTTAGATGCTTAAGTGAGCCAAAATTCAGAAAAGAAGGAAAGAGACACGTACCTAAGGGGGTCACCTTTTCGAACTGGACGATGTTGTTGGGGTGGTTATCATAATGTTTTCAGCGTGTTATATTTTGTTGAAGTGGCAGTGCCATGGTCGTGCTAACCTTTTCATAGAATGGTCTGCCGCCATCGTGCTAACCCTTCTAAGATTTGAAGTGTAACACCACCTACATCCCTATTGGAAGGATGCGGGTGCGCTACCGACGCTCACTCACATACATGCACATATACACTAAGCGAAAGCATACATTCATACATAAAAACATTCAGAAATACAGCAGAAATTAAAGCTTTTGAGAAACATCAACATGGTCATGCATTAATATAACAACATTCGAACAATACTGTCCTGATCAATTGCCAGTACAAAATAGTTACATATCCAAAATATACAAAAAGATACATAAATACAAAATCCAAAATAAGGAGCTGAAAACAAAATAACAAAACACTTCTAACTCCTTTGTGGCCGACCCTGCAGATGCGCGACTCGAGCGGAATCCAAAAACCTGCCACCTACACGAGAAAGGAACCCGTGCTAAGCGATAAAGCTTAGTGGGGGGGAACAAAAACAAAAGGACACTATGCAACTATAATCATACACAATACATATAAATTGCATGCATAAACCAGGTTCACTAAAATGTCAGAATCAGAGGATGCAAAATGCGCAAAAACTAAGATATTTAAACAAGCAGTTATTATATAGTAATATCGAAGCATTAAACGCAACCTGATACACATGGCTAAAAAGGAACCATAACACATTACAGAAATTCAACAAGTCATGCAAATATAGGTGCATACACATACAAAAATACTTACCGAGGCAATCCGTGACATATCGTGCATAGCATACCGAAATCATCATAGACATATCATAACATAATCACTAATTATTCCACATGCAGCTATGGTACAAAATGCACATACATTAGCTGGAACTGATGCACAAGATCAATTGCATAGCACTCCCACATCACGATACCAATACATATAATAGCATATAGTAAAATGCAAACACATGCCAACATGCCGAAATCACTACAATAATAGAAGCCCAAGAAACATATAACATGACACTATATTCATAACATTCGAGAGTTTATTATCACAATCATATTCACATACCTCTAGTCATAACCGAACGAATTCACATTTCTATAAGCATAACATTCATATTCTTATACTTATAACAACAACAAAAAGAGTGGACAACCATTCACAATGTCACCAAAGCAAACACATACGATATGACATATGCGGATATAATCATACATAATATAAACATACTTGAGTCACATGTGTATAAATATATATACAAATCACTATCTTAGAATTTTAAAACTTATAATCACATTCAGATACTAACTGACTGTTCATACTTATCAGCATGCCCGGTTGAATATCATATTCTTACATTCATATCAGACAAAGCGGGCAAATCAAATACCTGCTGACTCACAATAGTGGATAACGAGTGTACGGACAGTACCTTACGGGTACGAATCGGCCAAAGGGTACCTTACGAGTACGAATCGAAAACCATTTAATTTTATCACATTTAAAAATATTTTACTGAGGGGATCTTAAACATGATCCATACACATTTAAAAGGATCGCGAGGATCCGAACACATTAAAAAGGGTTCGCGAGGAACCAAACGGGGACCCAATTAGGGTCCAAACGTCCAAAGGTGCTGCAACTAAAGAGACTCTATTAGGTATGCCTAACTATCCACTAGACTGACTCTCGCAGGTCATGCGTAATACAAATCATGGCACATAATTTAACATATCACATTCATATAATTCATAACATTGTCCATACATAAAACATCCAATTATATTAATAATCTTCATAAAATAGTCCAAGTATAAACCTAAAGGCATCACAAGTTCAGAAATCAAACATTAGAATCACAAAAGAAAACTCAATTTGGAAACCAGGGAGTGTCACGCTCGCAATGGATGTCACGCTCGCGACAAAGGCGACTTGCCCCAGGTCGCGATCGCGAGAACCTTCACAATCTTGCGAGGGAACAATACACATCTCACTATCGCGCTCGCGACAGGCATCACGCTCACGACAGTGAGTGTTAGCCTGATCTGTCGTGCTCGCGCTCGTGACAGAGGATCGCCCAATTCAGATCGGCAGTCGAGCGCTCTGTCGCGCTCGCGACATACGTCACACTCGCGACAGATGCTCTGCTACTCAGCTCGGCAACGAGGTCGGACGCGGGCAAGAGCTGCTTTTATAGGGCTCCGTCGCGAGCTCGCGATGATGTCACGCTCGCAACAGAATTGGGATTTCCAGCTATTGCATGGGAAATCTGCAGAAAATCTCACTTTCGCAACACCCAAACACACACACTCAATTCAAACTTCCAAACCATATATATTCAAATGAGAACTAGGGTAATAAACTTCCAACTGAATATAATAGAAGAATCAACTCCCAAACCATACATATTCAAGACAAAGCTCCCAAACCTGGAATTTGTAGCTTTAATCTTCTCTTTCAAACCGCCACCTTCTCTTTCCCTTTGCATTTTCTTTTCTCCTCCGAATCTTGCACAAAAACCCAGCCAAAACTCACTTAATCCAACAAACACACCACGTCCAAAACCCAGAAAAATAGAGTAGCAGATGAAGAAGAAAACCCACTAAAAACTCAAGAACTTGCCTCTAGAAATCCAGCTCAAACTCAGCAAATCCAACTTTAACTCTTGAAGATCCACATTAAGGCAAGTAAGGAAGAGCAGAAAATGAAAGAAGAAAGGAGAGGGAAAAAGGTGAAAATGGGAAACGTAGAGAGGAAGCAGAAAATCTGTTTTCTTCCCTTCCCTCTCTCCTCATTAATGCCCTTCACCTACTCATCCTATGTGGCAAGCTTCAATTGGACCATAATTTCTACTACTTTGACTTACCAATCCTTGGCACCATACTCCTACCTCACGAGATAATTCTTAAGTAGATATTTTCAATCCTTAGTACGATACACACAATCCACTAGATAATTACCTTACATCCTTGTTACCAAACAACACACCCACACTAGATAATTCCTGCACTTAACATCTTTAATTAATTTTGCAATTAAGTCCTTATCATCCAAATTCCTCATGTACAAATTACTAAAATACCCTTAAATTCTCGACTTAGCATGCAAATTCCGACTAGGCCTATTTTGGGTTGTTATATGAAGTGGTAGTGCCGTGATCGTGCTAACCCTCCATAGAGTGGTAGTGCCGTCATCATGCTAACCCTTTTGAAGTGGTAGTGCCGTGGTCGTGCTAACTTTCCGTAGAATGGTAGTGCCGCCATCGTGCTAACCCTTCTGAAATTCGAAGTGGTAGTGTCATGGTCATGCTAACCCTCCTTAGAATGGTAGTGCCGCCATCGTGCTAACCCTTCTGAGATTTGAAGTGGTGCTTTCTATGAGCCCTTTGGTTGATTGCCCCCTGGGAGGTCTTTGGTGGATTGCCCCCTGAGAGGTCTTTGGTTGATCGCCCCCTGAGAGGTCTTCGGTTCCCCGCCCCCTGAGAGGTCTTCGGTTAGTTAGCTGCTCCCTGAGAAGTCTTCGGTTGATCGCCCCCTAGGAGGTCTTTGGTTCGTTGGCTCCCCCCTAAGAGGTCTTTGGATAGCCGCCCTCTAAGAGGTCTTCAGTTGATCACCCCTTAGGAGGTCTTCGGTTAGCTGCCCCCTGAGAGGTTTTCGGTTGATCGCCCCCTGAGAGGTCTTCGATTAGTTGGCTGCCCCCTAAGAGGTCTTCGGATAGCTGCCCCCTGAGGGGTTTTCGATTGACTGTCCCTTGAGAGGTCTTCGATTAGCTACCTCCTGAGAGGTCTTCGGCTGATCGCCCCCTGAGAGGTCTTCGATTAGCTGCCCCTTGAGAGGTCTTCGGTTGATCGCCCCTTGGCAGGCCTTCGGTTCATTTGTTGCTCCCTGAGAAGTCTTCGGATAGCTGCCCCTTGAGAGGTCTTCGGTTGACTGCCCCCTAAGAGGTCTTCGGTTGATCGCCCCCTGAGAGGTCTTCGATTAGCTGCTTTGTTTGGTGTTTTGACTGATGTTGTCACTCGCCCTTCGTCGGCATTTGCATTAATTCTCTCTTTCTTCAAGTTTTAGAAAGCTAAATATGCAGGAAAAATAGTAAGCATGCACGTGAGATGCATGTGTATGCAGTAATGCAGGATAACAATTCATCTGAGTGGATTTGGAGACGACAGCCGGTTTGATTGCAATTTGAGGTAGGAACGATGCTCTATAGAATTGCTTTTGAATTTCATGCCTTTGGGGATTATGAGGTTCTCCTCTGATACCTGTAGTCATTCTTTTAAGGTAGTACGTCCCTTGTGGATTTTCACACTAAATTTTCTTAGCGGGAAATGCGTCCTTTCGAATTTTCACATGACCCTATGCCTTTTTTTTTTTTTTTGCCTAGAATGGACCCAACCCAATCCAGCAGCTTTTATTCATTTCATTTTTTATAGGACTTATTTCCAGGTTTTCACCCTGCCCTTTGGCCTAACTTTTGCTTAGAGCGCCAATTACGGTTTTCATCTCTAACGACCTCTTTTTTTTTTGTAAGAGAAACTGAAGTTATCGTCAAAGATCTTTCAGGCGTGATAGGCATGTACTTACGTCTTAGATCATGGTTGCTTGAGTTTGGTTCTTATCATGAAGATGCTATAGAATTGGCTTTGCAGTTGATAGCAAGATGAGTCGACTGAACTGCTTGAGTAGCGAGAGTGGTAGAGGATAGATAGTAACCATGTGCTGATTTTATACCAGAAACAAACAACTTTGAGTATACAAGATGAACTGCTCTGGTCACATCAACAATATTGCATAAATGCATGTATTTCAATCTAATTTCATAACACATGATCACTATTTGGCATTAACTCGAAAAATATGAGACCTCATCTAATCTCGTGATAGATCTTGAGAGCATCAAACTCCTATTATCAATCGGCCCTCGCGGGTTTTCTTGATTGAATATTTTCTCTTTTTTTATTTTTTATTCCTTATTTAGCCTCTTCCATGGACCCTCCTTCAGTTCGTCGGTGTTGATTGAATTTGCTTCCATCTTCATTAGCCGAGAAAGCTGCTCCTTCGAAGAGTGGTTCTTTTTTGTATTGAAATCTTGTTCTTGTCCCTTGTGCAGACTGGTTGAGGTGATGGGTTCCTTATTTGGGGCTTGGATGTGAAATCTCACATTTTGCTTTTATTGGCTTTGGTGGTTCAAATTGTAAAATGGTTTTTCAACGGTTGAGATTGGGGACAGGTTAGGCTCGGATGATCTGGGGCAAAGATTGTGGTTTTTTTTCTCTTTTTTCTCTTTTTTTTTCTCTTTTTTTGTTGTTGTTTTTTTTTTGTTTTTGTTTTTTTTTTTTATTTTTTTGTTTGTTAAATGGTAAAAAGCTGCCCTTTTAAGTTTGGCTATAAGGGTTCCAGATGGTTAAAGGTCAATCTTAATTGGTTTTGGGGTACACATTTCAAATGGTTGGGACACGTTGTTCGGTTCTGATGAGTTATATTTTCCTCGTGAATGTCTTGAGTTTTATTCATCTAACTCATGATGTAGCTCTTGAAGTTTGATTTTATTTGGAGCACCATATGCATCCCATATGTTGTGGATGCAAAGTAATGGCTTTCAAAATTCTGCTTGTCGTCATGTTGGCACGTGGAAGTAGCATGGTCTCGAGAATGTCCTTGTCAATTTTCAGCATGTCATCCCAGGTCCAGGCGAAGGCCCCCCTTTTTTCTTTTTTTTTATCTCTCAAAATTATCCTCGCTTTAGGAGTTATATTAGATGCTATCAAGATTTTGTTTGGATTTTTTAAAGTTTCGAGATCAGATGGAGTTGTATTAATTGGGTTAATTTCAAAAATGAATGGATGCATTGTGATCATAGGGAATGAAATCATTAGAAATACCATACAAATAAGCAGAAATTGTTCATTAAAATAACCAACTGTCATGAGGAGTTCTTGAAGTAAAAAGAAATAAAGCATTAAAAAAAACATATTCTTCATGCAGCTCTCGCGAGATGTGCCACTCAGGTGGACCAGACCCAATCACATATCTGGAGGAGGGATTGCATTATAGCTCATCTTATTCTTCATCTCTCTCTTTTCAGGGTCCGTGATCTGCTTGGAGTCGATGAGATCCTAGATTTTGCCCCTCAAGATTCGACAATGGTCTGTTAGATGCCCAGTGTGTTGATGATAGGCGCAGTATTGATCACTCTTATGCCCTGGTTATCCCTTACTTAAGGCTAGTCTGGGTGGCAATGGTTGAAACTTGCCCTCCTTCATTAGTCTCTCCAACACCCAAGATAGAGGTCGACCCATGTTAGAAAAGTACCGCTGGCCCTGTTCTACTTCGGTGGCTGAGACCTCGGCTATTTTGCCATTTCTGTTATTACTGCTCTCGGCTCCGCCCGATCTGTACACTGACTGGTTCCCAAAGTTCCTCCCAGCAAAGTTATTTTGGCTGGCTTTCATTGCTAGGTAGGCCGCCTCAGCCTCTACAACAATGTCTTTGAGCGACTCCCAATCTCTGAGCCCCTTAAAGCTGAGCAAGTCCCTCAAGTAAGGGCAAGAGTTCTTGATGAATAATCTGATTTGATCAGCGGTGTCAGGTTTTCGCTTCATCTCCATGACCCCGTTTCTCCACCTAGTGAGGTATTCATGGAACAACTCATCACTCTTTTGCTGTAGAAGCTCGAGGTCCTTCAGGCTAACCTCCATTCTAGTATTGCAGTCGTACTGCTTCATGAATTCATCAGTCAGAAGGTCACAATCCTCTTTAGATCTCCTATCCAGCCCATGATACCAGTCCACTGCCGAACCTGCTAGACTAAGGCAGAAATAATCCACTTTTTGCCTCTTAGTCAGCCCTGTGCCCTTCATCACCAGGGTGTATTGCTTGATATGTGTAGACGGGTCCAATGTTCTGTCAAACTTCGGCAGCTCAGGCATCCTAAACCTTTGGGGCAACAGCTCCTCATCCCCCAAATCGCTGTCCTCAGGGTTGATTCCCTTCCCAGCTGATAATAGGCGAGTGATTGCCTCAATTTACTGTCTCATACCTCTCATAGCCTCGTCTTATACTTTGGGTGCTCTACCCCTCACGGCTTGATGGGCTGCTATCTCCTCAACCTCCTCTTCCATTACAAAATCCTCATCAGGGTTTGCGACCCTTGCCCTTCTTGGCTCAGCGGGCACAGTAGCAACTTTAGGCTCATCTACAGGTTTATGGGTAGCAACTCCAACGATGGGAGCCTCTCTGCCAGCAGGCTGTTTGACTTGCCCCCGAGGAGGGGCTACCGATGGTTGTGGAGCAATAGGTGCTTGTGGAGCAGGGGGTGAGCAATCCTTTCGACCATGGCGCACATCATGTCCAATATACGCCTTTCAAAGTCCTCCAGTCTCCTAGCAAGGTCTTGAGTAGTCAAAGCTTCAATTTCTTCTTCCATGGAAGATGATTCACTAGCTGTAAAGAGTGACTCAGAATCCCAAATAGGCACTAGTTCCAGCAACCCAAAGGGCGAGTCTGTCCTCACTAGCCAACCATCGAAACCTCTAGTCCACTTGGATGAATCTATGATGGCCGAAAGATTAAGATTGTTAGAATAATGCATGGATAACATATACAATGCATGATCGT
The DNA here is from genome assembly GCA_947683425.1 of Excoecaria cochinchinensis. Classification (NCBI taxonomy): domain Eukaryota; kingdom Viridiplantae; phylum Streptophyta; class Magnoliopsida; order Malpighiales; family Euphorbiaceae; genus Excoecaria; species Excoecaria cochinchinensis. Next base: position 22,745,066 of record CANTUQ010000119.1, read on the forward strand.
GTGTTATGCAACATTTACAACCACATACCAGCAAGTAGATCCTTCCAACCTTATTACTCCCACACACGAGGTAATGCGGTCTCTTTCCTAGGTGGGCTTGATCCATGGGTTAACAGGGAACCCAATGGATGTGTATGATGCTCGACGAAAAACTGGCAGCATAACATCTCTTAATTAATGTGCATACGTATGAATTTTTGGCCTTTATGTATTTAAACATTTCAACCATATTAAGATGGGCCCACCGGGGCATGAAAGCTTTTGATATAAGACCATTTAATTTGGTTGATTTTGTTCAATATATAATGGCCCACATAGCAAGCATTGTATTAAGGTACATTTCACCTAAGGGAAGTATCTATTGCCATTACATGAGCTTTGGTCAAGGGTGATGATACTTTAGGGCTACCCAAGCATGGTCCCTGCTAATGGGTTTAGCTCATCATGAGCATAATGACCAATTGGGTCTCCATTTAATATATCATGATGGTACGAGGCATGGCCTGGTGATTATCCTTAACATTTCCCTATATTGAGTGAACGTAGGGTCATGCTTCAGGAATGCACCGGGGTAAGATAAGGGACAAAACTAGCATAGTTCTAAGACTCTAATGAAATGCAATGCAATTTCGAAAAGAGATAGAATTTTAGGTTTTAAAAACTTAATTATATTTTAACCAATGCACTTTCAGAGCAAAGTCAAAAACAGTCCCCAGCGGAGTCGCCACTGTGACGCGCACCGAACCTAGCAAAGGCCCTCGCAACTTGAGACCCGCTTTTAGGGCTCGAGGGATTGATTCGTGTCTTTTGATCTTGGGCAACATGAGACATTTTGGAATTCCTTACCCAATAGAACATTGGAAAGTTCATCTAGTCCCATAAAGCCTTTAGGCACCTTTGAGATATTTTGAAGTCGCCACCCAATTTACAAGAAATTGGGAAAGGCCATCTAACCTCTACGGTCTAAACCAGAGAATGTGTTCAGAACTTCACTCTTATTTATGCCTTGGTTAAATATAAGGGAGTTTTTAGATTATAAAATTTTATCTCTCTTCTCACGCGATTTGATGTATTTTATTTAAGGCGCACTTCAAGCATTGAGAAAACGGTAAAAGAAAGCTGTAAATAAAGCGCTAAATAAAGCGGTAAACACACAAAGCCACGCCATTTACAAAAGAGAAATTGGGATTAATACAATCCCCCAAATGAAAAGAAAAGCTAAATAAAATTAAAAATAAAAATCGGGAAAGAATACAATCCCCAAGTGAAAGAAAATAAAATTGCCCCAAAAATAATTAATTACAAGGGCCCACAAGATATAAAATTAAACAATCACACAAAATCAATCAAAAGGATAACATACATAAATCGGGATATTTATTCGATTTAGGAACATTGGTTCCTTCATGCTCACTTAAAAAATGGATCGAAGAGTTATTTTGTTATTTGTCGTGAAAATCGGGATGAGTGATTCCATTTTTAATAAAATTGACTCTTCGTTTTAGTCCGCGATATTTTTGCATTCCTTGGCTAAAATCTAGGACATTGGTCCCAATTTAATAATAAAAATCCCAATTTTTTCGTACAAAATATTTTTGTGATTTTTTATTTGGCACGCGTATAAATAAATTATTTTATTTACAAACAAATACAGTCACTTAAATAGGGATAGGAAAGGTCTCACCCAAATGATATAAACTCCTACGTGTCGCGAGGAGTTTTGTCACGATAAATGCTCAAACAAGTAAGCACGACATTTTTGCCCCAATAAACAAAATAAAAAAAATATTAGTAATAATTCCAAAATCAATTAAAAATAAAACTAGAGAAAATCTAGTGCTAAGTTAATACACCAATAGAATATAGAGCAAGTTAATTTGAACACACTAATTTAATATATTAACATCACACATAAAAAATGCAAAGTATAATGACGATAATAAAAAATAATAATAATGATAATAATACTAATAACAACAACAACAACAACAGAATAATAATAATACTAATAATAATAATAATAATAATAATAATAATAATAATAATAATAATAATAATAATAATAATAATAATAATAATGATAAATGATGATAGTAACAGTAGATAATAATCGTAATAATACACTAACAACACATATAATGATGATAGTAACAATAAATTATAATACTTTGCTAGGTAGGCTACCTCGGCTTCCACAGCAATGTCTTTGAGCGACTCCCAATCCCTGAGTCCCTTGAAGCTAAGCAGGTCCCTCAAGTAGGGGCAGGAGTTCCTGTTGAACAGTCTGATTTAATCGGCGGTGTCAGGCTTTCGTTTCATCTCCATGACCCGATTCCTCCACCTAGTGAGGTACTCGTGGAACGACTCATCATGTTTCTGCTGAAGAAGCTCGAGGTCCTTTAGAGTGACCTCCATCCTTGTGCTGCAGTCGTATTGCTTCATGAACTCATCAGTCAAGAGGTCCCAGTCCGCTTTCGACCTCTTATCAAGGCCATGGTACCAGTCCACCGCCGGACCCGCTAGACTGAGACAGAAATAGTCCACCTTTTGTCTCTTAGTTAGCCCCGTGCCCTTCATCACTAGGGTGTATTGCTTGATATGTGCAGACGGGTCTGATGTTCCGTCAAACTTTGGTAGCTCAGGCATCCTAAACCTCTGGGGCAATAGCTCCTCATCCCCCAAATCTCTATCCTCGGGGTTGATCCCCTTACCAGCTATTAACAGGCGAGTGATTGCCTCAATTTGCTGTCTCATTCCCCTCATAGCTTCATCTTCAGCCCTGTGTGCTATACCCCTCACGGTTTGATGGGCTGCTATCTCCTCAACTTCCTCTTCCATAAAATAATCCTCATTGGGGTCAGGGACCCTTGCCTTTCTTGGCTCAGTGGGCATAGCAGCAATTTTAGGCTCATCCATGGGTTGATGGGTGACACCTCAAATGAGGGGAGCCTCCCCACCAACAGGCGGTTCAGCTTGCCCCCGAGGAGGGGCTACCGGTGGTTGTGGAGCAACTGGTGCTCGTGGAGCGGGAGGCTGGGCAAATCTTTCGGCCATGGCACCCATCATGTCCAATATCCTTCGTTCAAATTCCTCGAGTCTCCTAATGAGGTCTTGAGTGGTTAGGTTTTCGGTCTCTTCTACCATGGAGGATGATTCACTGGTTGTTGAGAATGACTCAGAATCCCCAAAAGGCACTAGTTCTAGCAATTCGAAGGGTGAGTCTATTCTCACTAGTCGGCCGTCAGAACCCCTAGTCCACTTGTATGAATCTATGATGGCTGAAAAGCTCAAATGGTTATCATGATGCATGGATAACATTTAAAGATCCATGATCGTGAGTTATGCAGCATTTCGCAACCACATACGAGGAAGTAGATCCTTCCGACCTTATTTCTCCCACACACGAGGTCAAATAGTCTCTTCCTAGGTGGACTTAGTCCATGGGTCAATAGGGGACCCAATGAACGCGCGATGTACACGGTGAGAAATCGGCAGCACAACACTCTTGATCTAATGAACATACGTATGAGTTTTGGCCATTACGTATTTAGGCAATTCAATCAAATTAAGGTGAGCTTACCGGGGCATGAAAGCCTTTGATAACGGACCACTTAATTTGCTTGATTTTGTTTAATACGTGACGGCCCACATCACAAGCATTGTATTAAGGAGCATGCCCCTTAGGGGAAGTTTCTATTTGCCATTACATGGGCTTTGGTCAAGGTGATTAAACTTTAAAGCTACCCAAGCATGGTCCCTGCCAATGGGTCTAGCTCATCGCGAGCATGACAACCGACTGGGTCTCCATTTGATATGTCAAAAGGCACTAGGCTTGGGCTGGTGATTATCCCTAACACTTCCCTATAATGAGTGAAAGTAGGGTCGTGCTTTGGGAACGCACGGAGGTAAGAAGGGACCAACTAGATAATTCTAAGGCTCTAAGATGCAATGCAAATTTTCGAAAAGAGATATAATTTTAAGTTTTAAAAACCCAATTATACATTTTAACCAAAGCACTTTCAGAGCAAAGTCTCAAACACAAAGTCCCTAGTGGAGTCGCCACTGTGATGCGCGCCGGTGCGCAGCAAGGGCCCTCGCTTTGAATCCGCCTTCGGGATTTGAGATATTGGTTTATGTCTTTTGATCATGGGCGCCATGAGACATCATCGGTGTATCCCCCCCAATAGGACATTGGGGAGAACCACCTAGGCTAATGATGTCTAAAGGCACCTTTGAGGTATTTGGTGTCGCCACCCAATTTGCAAGAAATTGGGAAAAGTCTCTCACCTCTAACGGTCTAAACCAGAGATATGGTGTCCGGAACTTCCCTCTTATTTATGCTTTGGTTAATTATAAATGGGTTTTTAACCTCTTAAAATTATATCTCTCCTCTCATGCGATTGACGCATTTAAATTAAATAGTGCATTCCAAGCATACGAAAGCAATAAAAGGAAAGCGATAAAGTAATTAAAGAAAGCGATAAATGAAAGCGGTAAACACGCAAGCACACAATTACAATAGAAATAGGGGCATAATACAATCCCATTGAAAGAAAGCTAAAAACATAAAGTGGGACGGAATATAATCCCCGAAATTAAATAAAATTGCCCCAAAATTAATTACAAGGGCCCAAAAAGAAATGAGCTTGAATTTAAAACACTCACACAAAATAAGAAAATGCATACATAAATCGGGGCATTATTTTTGGAACATTGGTTCATTTGCACTTGGTCAAAACTTAGGAACATTGGTTCCTTCGCATTTATCTAAAGAGGGTTCGAAGAGTCATTTTGATTGTTGAGTGAAAACCGGGATGAGTGATCCCATTTTTGTAGAAAATCGACTCTTCATTTTAATTGCGATATTTTTTATTGTTTGGCTAAAATAAGGGACATTGGTCCCAATTTTATTAGTAAAAAATCAATTTAATTATAAAAATATTTTTTTGATTTTTTATCCCACGCGTGCACAAATAAAATAATTATTTACAAATAAACACAACAAAAAGATAGGGAATTAGAGAGACCTCACCGAACCGATGTGACCCTCCACGTGTCGCGACCCATCCGGGGGAGTCGCGGGGACACTTACATTACCCGACTCGAGTTAAATCTCAGTCAAAAATGATATCAAAATGTTAGTAAATATTCCAAGTGAATTAATCAAACAAATGCAAAATATAATAATAACAACAATGATTAGCAATGCAATAAAATGCATGAAATCATTAACAGGAGTAACAATACAACAATAAATAAGATAAATAATGGCAATAATAATAATAATAATAATAATAATAATAATAATAATAATAATAATAATAATAATAATAATAATAATAATAATAATAATAATAATAATAATAATAATAATAATAATAATAATAATAATAATGATAATAATAATAATAATGATGGTGAGGATGGTGGCGGAATGGTAATAATAATAAAGAATAATAATAATAATAATAATAATAATAATAATAATAATAATAATAAAAGATAACAATAATAATAATAATAATAATAATAATAATAATAATAATAATAATAATAATAATAATAATAGGATATTGAATAATTACAAATAATAGTAATAATAATAATAATAATAATAATAATAATAATAATAATAATAATAATAATAATAATAATAATAATAATAATAATAATAATAATAAAAGATAACATTAAGTGATCACAAACAATATGATAATGGCAAAGATAATAGTTGTAAATGTTAAAGCAAATAACAATAAAAGGAAGAAATGAAGCTGTCGACAGTTAAATAAAAAAGAAGTAAAATCGCAAAAAAAGATTGAGGAAAAAAACCACATAAAAACTAAGTGAATAGAATGTCAAAGCCAATAATCAACAAATAACAACATTAATAACAGTACATGATAAGTAAAAAAATAAAATAAAATAAAATAAAATAAGAATGGGTCCAAAGTGTTTACCCTCAGAATTTTTTAGATCGGAGAAACGGTGTCTCGATTTGTTTTCCTTGTCGAATTTGTGGTGATGAATATTTGAAAAAAATGTAGAAATTGATATTTCAAAATGAATTAAGAGAATGTTTTGGTAAAAAGATTTTTTTGGTTTTCTCTCTGGTTTCTTTCCCAGCAACTCATCTTCTCCCTCAAAAAAAATTTCTTCAAAATATTTTAAAGTTCTTTTTCTTTCTCCAAAGTTTTAATTTATTTATTTTCCTTCAAAAAATATAATCCATCTCTTGGAATGAGGGGAGCCTCCCCACCAACAGGCGGTTCGGCTTGCCCCTGAGGAGGGGCTACCGGTGGTTGTGGAGCAACTGGTGCTTGTGGAGCGGGAGGCTGGGCAAATCTTTCGGCTATGGCACCCATCATGTCCAATATCCTCCGTTCAAATTCCTAAAGTCTCCTAACGAGGTCTTGAGTGGCTAGGTTTCCGGTCTCTTCTGCCATGGAGGATGATTCACTGGTTGTTGAGAATGACTCAGAATCCCCAAAAGGCACTAGTTCTAGCAATTCAAAGGGTGAGTCTGTTCTCACTAACTGGCCGTCAGAACCACTAGTCCACTTGTATGAATCTATGATGGCTGAAAAGCTCAAATGGTTAGCATGATGCATGGATGACATTTAAAGATGTATGATCGTGAGTTATGCAGCATTTCTCAACCACATTCGAGCAAGTAGATCCTTCCAACCTTATTTCTCCCACACACGAGGTCAAATAGTCTCTTCCTAGGTGGGCTTAGTCCATGGGTCAACAGGGGACCCAATGAATGCGCGATGTACACGGTGAGAAACCGGCAGCACAACACTCTTGATCTAATGAACATACATATGAGTTTTGGCCATTACGTATTTAGGCAATTCAATCAAATTAAGGTGAGCTTACCGGGGCATGAAAGCCTTTGATAACAGACCACTTAATTTACTTGATTTTGTTTAATACGTGACGGCCCACATCACAAGCATTGTATTAAGGAGCATGCCCCCTAGGGGAAGTTTCTATTTGCCATTGCATGGGCTTTGGTCAAGGTGATGAAACTTTAAGGCTACCCAAGCATGGTCCCTGCCAATGGGTCTAGCTCATCGCAAGCGTGATAACCGACTGGGTTTCCATTTGATATGCCAAAAGGCACTAGGCTTGGGTTGGTAATTATCCCTAACACATCCCTATAATGAGTGAAAGTAGGGTCGTGCTTTAGGAACGCACGGAGGTAAGAAGGGACCAACTAGGTAATTCTAAGGCTCTAAGATGCAATGCAAATTTTCGAAAAGAGATATAATTTTAAGTTTTAAAAACCCAATTATACATTTTAACCAAAGCACTTTTGGAGTAGAGTCTCAAACACAAAGTCCCCGGTGGAGTCGACACTGTGACGCGCACCGAAGTACCCAGCCAGGGCCCTCGTTTTGAATCCGCCTTCGGGATTTGAGGTATTAGTTTGCGTCTTTTGATCATGGGCTCCAAGAGACATCATCGGTGTGTTCCTCCCAATAGGACATTGGGGAGAACAACCAAGTCTAATGACACCTAAAGGCACCTTTGAGGAATCATGGAGTTGCCACCCAAATTCACAAGGAATTGGGAAAGGTCTCTCATCTCTTATTGGTCGAGACCAGAGATTCGGTGTTCGGAACCCCACTCTTATTTATGCTTTGGTTAGTTATAAGTGAGCTTTTAACCTCTTGAAATTCTATCTCTCATCTCACACGATCAATGCATTTAAATTAAAGGCGCAATGGAAGCACGTAAAGAAAAATAAATGAAAGCGATAAATGAAATAAATAAAGCGGTAAATGAAAGAGATAAACACACAAGCATACAATTATAAGAGAAATCGGGGCGAAATACAACCCCAATAAAAGGAAATTGAAGATATAAGTGGGACGGAATACAATCCCCAAAATAAAGTTGCCCCAAAGTTAATTACAATGGCCCAAAAAAAAATGAACTTGAATTTAAAACACTCACACAAAAAGGTCATACATAAATCGAGACATTATTTTAGGAACGTTGGTTCCTTCGTACTTGTTCGAGATTTAGGAACATTAGTTCCTTCGTATTAATTTAAAAGTGGGTTCGAAGAGTCATTTTGATTGTTTGAATTGGAAAATCGGGATGAGTGATCCCATTTTTGGAGAAAAGTTGACTCTTCATTTTAATTGTGATGTTTTTATTGTTAGGCTAAAACAAGGGACATTGGTCCCAATTTTATTAGTAAAAATTCCAATTTAATTATAGAAATATTTTTATGATTTTTTATCGCACGCGTGTACAAATAAAATAATTATTTACAAATAAAACAACATGAAGAGAGAGTTGAGAAAGACCTCACCAAAATCGGTGTGACCCTCCACGCGTCGCGACCCATCCGGGGAGTCGCGGGGATGCCCAAATGACCCGACTCAAGTTAAATCTCAGACAAAAATTAACATCAAAAATATTAGTAATGGTTCTAAAAATTTACCGAATAAAGAAAAAATGAATATTGGGCACAATAATAAATAATGATAATAACAATGATGATAATGATACAATACAACACGATAATAATAATGATGATGATAATAATAATAATAATAATAATAATAATAATAATAATAATAATAATAATACTAATAATAATAATAATGATGATGATGATGATGATGATGATGATGATGATAATAATAATAATAATAATAACAATAATAATAATAATAATAATAATAATAAAACAAATAAAATTATTAATAACAATAACTATATAAAAATAATGAATAAAACACATAATTGCAAGGACAATAATGATAACAAATTCTAAAATAAATAATGACAATGAATCCGTAATAATAATAATAATAATAATAATAATAATAATAATAATAATAATAATAATAATAATAATAATAATAAAGATAGTGAATAAACATAAAAAAATCAATGCCAACAATAACCACGTAGAACTATAATAATACTTATAAAAAATTGCAACTTAACAATAATAATAATAATATGATAAAATAACGGAATAATGAATAAGATTAAATGAAAATAATAATGGTCTCAACAATGATATCACAAATTGATGGCGACAATAGTAAAGAGATAATATGACAATAATGTAAACTAATAATAATAATAAGAAGAAGAAAACAAGGACGAGATTGACTACGAAAATAGTTATCAAGTTTAACCCGCAAAAAATCAAGTTAAAAGAAAACACACAAAATTTTCAACAGTAGCAACAAATCTAAAAAATATTAGGAATAGAGATAAACATAATAATAATAACAAGAATAATGAAATTAACAATAATAAATGACAAATAAAATAAAGTGAGAACGGGTCCAAAGTGTTTACCCTCAGAGTTGTAGATTGAAGAGAAAGGATGTCAGGATCCGCTCCCCTTGTCGAATTCGTGGTGGTGAATATTTGAAGAAAATGTAAAAATTGATGTTTTTGGGCAGATTTAAGTTAAGGAAATATTTTTTATGGGAGTTTTGAGCAAAGAAAATTAATTTTTCAAACTCAAAATCATTCGAAAATTAAATTTTTTTAAGAAAATAAAAAGGAAAGAAGAAGAATTTAAGTTGTGAATTTTCGATGATTTTTTGCTTGGCTGCGGTTCTTATTGGTTGAGAGAAACCCTCTTTTTTTTAAAAAAAATGCAGCCCCCCTTAGAAAATGAAGGGTCCAACCCTTTAATTTTCTGTGTCTCGCAGAAAAAAAAAATAAAATTAACTTTTTAATTTTTATTATTTGGAAATAACCCAAATCGTGAAAAAAGCAGTCTGATTGTGAAAATTAACTCTACAAGTCACGTGAAAGGAGGGAGAACGCGCTCTCGCATGATTGTGCACAAGGGATGCACGCGTGGTGGCCACCATCACGCGTGGTGGCCACTTTGGGAATAAAATGTGGCCGTGGATGGCCACTTCATGGCCACACATACATTTTTTTTTCTTTCAATTTTTTTTTATTTTTCCAATTAAACTAAGTAACTAATTTAATTCTCCCTCTTTTTCAATTAAATCAATTAATTAATTTGATTCAATTAAATTAAATAACTGAGTTAATTCCCTTTTTTCAATTAAATCAATTAATTAATTTAATTCGATTAAATTAAATAACTAATTCAATTATTTTTTTTAAATATCAAAAATAACACATTCCCATAATATTATTTTTAGAATTAATTTAATTAATTTTATTTTTTTTTGATAATATATTTCTATATATATTTATTTTTTATTAAAAAAACGAGAGTTTCGACAAGGAAAACATCATTTTTGACACCTTTGCATGTAAGCCGGTATCATTTTCATCATCGGGTAATTCTTATTTTGGACCGTCTCAGGACCCGGTGTCTACAATTTATGTCTCAAATAACTCAAGAACACTAAGATTCAAAAAATGATTTGATTTTTTGTATTTGATGTTTGATGAGAAAACTCAAGTTAAGGAATTAATTTTCCTTTCTCAAAGTTTTGAAGTTCAATAAAAAATTTTATATATAAGAAAAACTAGAATTGAATTAAAGAAGAAAATTTTTAGATTTAAGAAAAGACAATTAAGAAGATTAAAAAAAATGATTTTAAATTTTGAGAAAAAGAAAAGACGAACTCCAAGAACAATAAATTCCTTATTTTTCCAGCAAAAAATGCACTATCTTCCTTAAGAACACCTTCCTCAAAATGCCTTAGAAAAGATCAATTCACTTAGAAAAATTTTTTTTAGCCCTAAAAATCCAATTTTCTCTCCCTTTCTCACCAAAATGATAAATCCCATGTTAAAACTCCATTTTTTCTGCTCTTCCAGCCTCCCTTCAGATTTTTCAAAGATCAATCCTCCATATTTTCAACAAAAAACACCCTAAATTCAAAATAAAATCCTAAAAGTCAAATATTTACACTTAATATTTTTATTTTTTGACTTTTAATACCCACAAAATTTGACTAATATTTGTCAAATTTCAACAAAATCTGAAAAAATCCCAAGAGAAAATCATTTTTTACCCTAAAAATGTCAAAAAATTGATTTTCGGCGGAATCGGCGACGACCTGGGCAGGATCGGTGAGAAATCTCGCAGATAGGCGAGATTCCTAGCAGGTGGGCGAGGTGATGCGTGCACCTCGTGCATGCTTGTGCGCACGCGGGGCAGCGCGCACGCGGAGCAGCGCGAGCGCCGTGCGCGGCCTGCGCGCAGGCAGCCCATGCTGCCGACGAAAATTTTTTTTTTTATTCAGAAAATACATTAAAAATTACAAATAATGATAAAAATAAAGGTACAAATAAAAATAAAATAAAATAAAAATAAAGATAAAGATAAAGATAAACATTTTGAAAGCATTTTGAGACAAATAAGGAATTTGACAAAGAGATGATCAATTCCTACTTTCTTGCTTGTGAATTAGTCTTAATTTTCATCATTGGGTAATCCTAATCTTGGACCACCTCAGGACCCGGTGTCTATAGTAACAGATAATGTTATTCTGATAAGTGTGTATGAATGTATAGTAACTGTATGTGAATTCATATATACATCTTGCATGTTACTAATCTATTCAAAATTTAGAGTATGATTGTTTACATGAAATCTTTGTCACGAGTTATTGAGATATTTGTTATACATTTTGCTATAGTTAAGAACTTGGTGAATGAGCTTTATGAATGTATTCGTTTATATGTTTAATATGAGAATATAGGTATGTTATGTATTATCTACCTTGTAGATCTTAGCCTGGATTATTACTGTAAGTATATTGGTAAGTAATTCGTGTGCATTGTTTATTGGTTGTAATGAATATGATGATGTTATACTAATTGGTAAGTAAGGAATAATAATGTGTTAAACATAATATGGATAACTGGATTTAGGAAATATGTTAGGATTAATTATGGAAAATGTGTGTTAAGTTTTCTATAGAACTACATGGTTCTGATTTCCCAACCATAGGGTTCCAAGCCCGAACCAAATCTGAATGTTTTGTTTAGCTTTGAACAATGAATGGTTTGAACAAATGATATATTCTAATGTAAGTACCAATACTGTAATTTGCATGATTTTGGAAATGTTAGTAATAATCGGAATCGATATGACTTATTTTACCTCGCTAGCAATGTATCTTTGGTAACCTAGGGGGTATAACTATTCACATAGTTAATTAAATGAATTAAGCAAACAATGAGTATGCATAATGTCAATGTAAATTACTAAGGTAATAATGTAAATTATAGCTATGGTATGTAAACAAATGTATATAGGAAATTGTTTAAGTTTCGCATGAGAAAAAGAATATGAATTTATGATAGCTTTAACCGGTGTACTTTATGTTTATGTATATATATATATTGATTTACATGTGTTTGCCTCGGCAACCACTGTCAGTGGCTGCCCATTATTTGTTTCGCCTGACTAAGCATTATCGCTTAGCACGGTTGTTTGTCCGTGCAGGTTAGGAGATCAGAGTAGCAAAGCGGTCTGCTGAGTCTTTGGCCAACGAGTCTATAGAAGTTATAGGAAGTGTTATTGATTGGGATGTAATTAAGTTATATTTATTAGCTTTTGTAATGAGTTCTAATATTCTATAGTGCGAACATTGATGTGTGGATGACATAGGTTTAGAATGTGCATGTCTTGAGGTTCCATTTTCTAAAAATTTTATTATCCTGATTTCTATTTAGCTATGAGTGTCTTTGTCTGGTAGCACCTTCTGCTAACCATAGCTCTCCGTCCTTCGATATGCTACGTGTGGGTATTGGGGGTGTCACAATTTGGTATCAGAGCTCCGGTTTAGTCGGTTCTGGTTGACTAGGTGATTTGAAGTGTGTCCGTATAGTTTAGCATTAGCCAAAGCAGATGATTTTGTTTTTCAAGTATGAGTTGGGAATATGAATTTCCCAATTAGATAAAGTTTTTAGTTAATTGATTGGCTCGGTAAATCCCGATCTACCTGTCCTGTATTATTATGTATGTATGTGTGAATCTGGGATGTGTTCGTTGGATGAGTTATCAGAGATTCTGTAAGGAATTTTGTTTGATACTAGGTGTTTAAAGAGAAGGTTCTGTAGAAGTTTTGAAGTGTATTAGTAAGTGGTTACCTTATAAGAATAGATGTTTTGCTATTTTGGAGATAAAGGAGTATCTGAATTTTTGTGAGATCATGGTGTTGCTCTATATGCCTATCAGCTTTCTCCATAAAATTGTTTGAATATAAGCATATTGAGCTATGGGGATGGGAAAAGTACATCATTATAACATCAATTGCATTTCTACATCATATTGCATACATGAACCACCACATCCTCATTTCATCATTATCTTTTGATCGCACATCAGAAGCATTTGCCTATGTCTTTTGACGGAGAGAAAGCTGATAGAGTGTACAATGAGTATTGAATATTAAGATAAAGGTGTATAATTTAAGAGCATAGCAATTGTTGAGGAAAGTGTAACGTGTATATAGTCAGAAGTGAGTAGAAAGAGTATTTTGGAATCTTGCACAAATAAATGTAAAAATATTTTGGCGTAAGACACAAGTGTTGTTAGTAAAGAAAGTAGCATATGTGTCGGATGTTTTTTGAAGTATTAAGGAATTGTGTAGCAAGATATTGTAAGTTAAATGGTTTATATATGAGGTGTATGTGCTTTAATTTTTGATTGTTGAGAAAAGTAATAATTGTTCTGATGAATATGATTGATTTGGATGTAAGATAATGAAAGAAAACTATGGGTTTAGTTATGGACAAGAGAAAGTTATGATTTCTATAGCTATTTGGATGTAAAAGAAGTGATTTGAGAGTGTAGTAATGATAATAAGTAATAGCAAGTAAGTATATTAAAAGTAAGGAGTATTGGAATAAGTGAAACGTATGTATTATAAGTGTAGAACGTAAGTGTTATATGATGATATGGAAATGATAAGAGTAAATGATAGGGAATTGGAGTGTAGTGTTTGGATTTTTCTGATGTAATTGAATTTCGAGGACGAAATTCTTTTAGGAGGGAAGAGTTGTCACAACCTGAAATGTACCCTAGAAGGATTTGCGCATATCGAGGATAAGTAGTGACTAAAATTATGGAAGTTGTAGTATTGGGTGTATCGAATGGATAAATTAAGAATTAATGTAAAAGTTTCGGCAAGTGCGGCTAATGGTAAATTGTGGAGTATGGAATTTGGATTTAATTAAAAGGATAAAATTAGTTAAGTGGGCCAATGTGAAGAGTTAGTAAGATATAAGTGTTAATGTACAAGAATATGAGAATTGAGGGATTAAAAAGGGATTTTGACAAAAATATCTGAATTGGACCAATGGCAAGGTGACAAGTGGCAAGGGATAAAGGGAGGTATAAAAAGAAGAGAGAGAAAGAGCGAGGGGGCAGAAATCTGCTCTCCCCTCCCTCCCGTTCTCCTCATTCTTCTTCTATTCCTCTTCTTCTTCTTTCCTTCTTGTTCAAATGTCATTTTTTTCCCCTCAAATTAAATCCCAAGATTAGGTGATGAAGATTGTTAGCTCAAGTGATTTAAGTAGAAGGTAAGTTTAAGTTTTGATTTCCCTTATTTCTTTTGATTAAGTTTTTAAACCCTAGATTTATGTTTAGTGTATATGTTTGTGTATTTGCTGAGGTTTTGGGATGAGAAAGACTTTGGATTGGTTTGGGATCAAGCAAGATAAATTAAAGAAGCTATTAGGAGCAAAGGAGATGAGGTATGGGAATTTAGGTTTTTGGTCTATTAATTTATTTTATTGATTCTCGTCGATTTTCTAGAAATTTGTGAGTTTAATGATGTTTATGTTAGTTTAAATGTTATGGGTTTTAACTCATTTGTGTTAAGAGGCTGTGAATGTGACATATTGGATCAAAATGTGCAATTGATTGAAAGTTTGGAGAAAACTTCTGATCTTGTTAAATTTGAGATATTGATTATGTTATTTGAATGATTTAATTGTGTTTATTGGTTTAAAGGTTGTGTTTTATATTGCTTTTGATGATTTAAAAGGTTGATTTGAGTTATATTGAAGTTTTGTTGAAATTGGAGGGCTGGTGTGTTCTGGAAGATGATGGAGTTTTGCAAATTTTCTATAGATCTGGAAAATGCGACTCGATCGCGAGCACGACAGAGCTGGGTTGTTCCAGCCCTCCCAGTAGCCGAGCATCGTTCTGTTGAGCATAGCACTCCACATGCTGTCACAAGCGCGACAGAGCGGGAAGTGCTGCGTTGGCGGAGCAGCACTATCGCGAGTGCAGATGCTAGCGGACGATCGCGATAGCAATGCCAGATGCGCTCTATCCTGGGCGCAATGTAAGTCGCAATCACGACAGAAGCTGATCTGCTCTCCTTCTCACGCGAGCGCAGCGGTCTAGGAACTTCGCCCTGTCGTGAGCGCGACAGGTTCTGTTTTCAAAATGGGATTTCTTTGGTGTTTTTAATACTTATTTTCTGAACTTACAATGTTTTTAGACATATGTATGGATAATCTTATGAACAATATGAATTAATTAAATGTTCTTATATATGGTAATAATTGAAATGTAAGTAGTTTCATCCACCATTATTATTTTATGAATGTATATGTGTAAAGAAATGTAAATGTATTCGTTAAGTTTAAATGGGTGCTTAATGCCTAATAACATGCATATGTTTATTATGTTAATATGAATTTACATCCTGTGAAAGAATGAATGATTGTCTTGAAATATGATAAGTGTGATTGTGCTAATGATTTGCATGCTTGTGAATGCATGAACCTATATGAAAATGAAAGAATGTTATAAGAATTTTAATTGAAACATATGTGTACTTTAGCCTGCGTCGGTCAAGTCGTGGATAGATAGGTATGCCTATAGAGTTCTGTTAGCTACAGCCCTCTGTTCTGTTCTAGACCCTGATCAGGTCCCTGTTTGGTTCCTCGCGAACCTCAATGTGTATGGATCTTATTTAAGATTCACTTTGTAAAATGTTTTTGAATGAGAAAATGTGATTTTGCTTTTCGATTCGTACTCGTAAGGTACTGCCATGCTGTAAGCACCGTGTCCCGGAGCGGTCCGGATCAGAGATTACCCTATGATGAAATCGGTATCCAAGCCGATACAAACAGTTTGGATTCGGAGGCTTTAGTCTCATGCTCCACGAGAAACGAGTCTTTTTTACCTTCCGTGGGCAAAAGGGGAGAAAACCGGGGAGTTTTTAAAGTCCAAAAAGCATGTTTTCCTCAAGAGACGGTCAGCCCGTCGGTCAGCGGCAAATCCATCGGTCGGAGGCCGGCCCGTCGGATGAATCCTTGTATTAGAAGGATTCTTCCGACGCCCATTGGTCAAATTAGCAGGGCTGTCGGATGAATCCTTATGTCAGAAGGATTCTTTCGACTCCCGTCGGTCAAAGTGGCAGGGCCGTCGGATGAATCTTTGTGTCAGTAGGATTCTTCCGACGCCCGTCACCACCACAGATGCCCGTCGGTCATGCCTGGCCTATAAAAGCTTTGAATTTTCTCATAAAAAGGGTTAGGAAAATTTCTAAAAGGAAAAATTCTGCCAAAATTCACGCGTATTTTCTCTCTCTTCCAACAAACACATTTCTAAAAAGATTTAATCGATTCAAGAATCAAACCGTTAAAAGGAGCTAAATTTAATTGGTTTTTCCTAAGGTTTTGATTTCAAAAATTCAGTTTTTAGAAAAATCAAGAAGGAAACAACCTATTTTCCTCATTCTTGATTTTTATCTTGTTTTCTCATGGAGCGTGCGGGAAGCCATACAACAACAAGGAATCCAACCAAAAAGGTTGTTCTGAGGGTAAATATTCTGGACCCTTTTCTATCCCATTCTTACCTTTATTTTCGATATTATCTTTGCTCTTGTCCTTTTTTATTTCTTGCTGCTATTCTTCTTGGGTTTGTGTAAAATTTGTCTCTTTGTTTTTTTTGAAAAGATTCTATTTTTTTTGGGACAGTGGTGACCGACGGGTCATCTGCTTCGACCGACGCCCGTCGGTCACCTTTAAGCATAGACCGTCGGTCACCCCCACAGACGCCTTCCCTCGAGTAAGCGACGGGCTGTATCGGTCTCCTTAACCGATGCCCGTCGGTCATTCAGCATAGCCCGTCGGTGGGTTTTATCCCACATTTTAAACCTTTTTCTTCTTCTTCCTTTTTGTTCTATCTAATTTTTATGTTTATTTATAACTTTTCTTCTGTATTTTAACATCCCTTTGGCTTGTTTTGTGAGAATATGCTTATGTTTCTTGGACTGGGTAGAGCTTGAGGGAGTTCTCCCGCATTTGGAAAGTTCGCCTTGTTTAGTTCCCTATTTTCCTATCTTTTGTATTTCATGTATTTATTTATTGTTTCTCCTATATATGACAAAATTGTTGTATTCCTCGCTAATGTAAAAATCGGCCAAATGTTTTATATTTAATAAAACTGAATTCTTCATAAAATCAAGGACCCAATGTCCTATTCTTTATCCAATAAAATCTTCACAATAAAAATATCCATTTTAATAATGATGCATGTGAGGACCAAAGTCCTCAAAATAAGCAATGCCCCGATTTGTGTATGTATCGCACATTTATAAAGGGAGTTGTATTCCGCTCCTTGTGTTATTGTAATTCATCACTTTCAGTATTTTACTTGTTCATTTACCGCTTTCCCAATGTGAATAAATGCGTTTTGATTCGATTGCATCGTGTGGAGAGAGAGCGAATTAATGAAAATTAAAATTTGATCATAAAATAATCAAGGTAGAAATAGATGAGAAGTCCCGAACCCGGCTTTGGTCTTTGGGCTCAAAGAGGCGAGAAGTCTATCCGATCACTCATTCGAACTATGACCTCCAAGACACCTCTTGTGTCACGAGACTTTGACATTAATCCTAGGCTCCTTAGGGCGAGAGGTTTACCCTCCAAGACCCCTTTTGGTTGGCCCAAAATGGATACTAAGCGCAGTCTTAGGCTCTTCGAGGCGAGAGAAACTTTCCCAATGTTCTATTGGGTGGCGACTCCATGAAACCTCCTTGTTGCCCAAAATAGATGCACTTACAATTCATTGCAAGCTGTCAACGGACCCTCAAATGCCCCGATCGCCCTAGAGCGGGCGGTCGCCCGGGCGGCGAGCGGGGCCCATCGCGCGTCACAGTGGCGACTCCACTGGGGACACTTCGGTTCGAGACTTCGATTTGAAAATACCTCGCTTAACATTTATGATTAAAGTTTAATTCATAAATTTGCTTTATTTCAAATTTGCATTTGCATCCCATTAGAGCCTTAGAATATGCTAGATTGGTCCCTTCTTAGCCTCGGTGCATTCCTGAAGCACAACCCTATGTTCACTCAATGTGGGGAAGTGTTAAGGATAATCACCAGCCCAAGCTTTGTACCTAATGGTATATCAAATGATGACCCGATCGGTCATTATGCTCGTGATGAGCTAGACCTGTCGGCAGGGATCACGCTTGGGTAGCCCTAAAGTAACATCTCCCTTGTCCAAAGCTCATGTAATGGCCGTAGCTACTTTCCATAGGTGATATGAACCGTAATTCCATGCTTGCTGTATGGATCTTTGCGTATTGGGTAAGTCCAGATGTCTTGCTTGGTAACCTAGCCAAAGGCTTTCATGCCCTGGTAAGGCCATGTCAAAATTTTTGGAATGTCTAAATACATGATGATCATGATCCATTCGCTTGTACATTAGCGTAGGAGTGTCATGCTGCCGATTTTTCGCCGTGCATCATGCGCATCCATTGGGTCCCCCGCTGACCCTTGGGCTAATCCCACCTAGGAAAGAGACCGCGCGACCACGTGTGTGGGAGAAATAAGGGCGGAAAGACCTACCAGCTTGCTTGTGTTTTGTGAGTGTTGCATATCACGATCATGCATTGCATCTCCATTCCATGCATCATGTCTAATGCCTTGTCCCTGCAGCCATTATAGATCTGCCTAGGTGGACTAGAGCGCCTACCGGACGGTTTATCCGAGTTCCTGCATCTGAACTGCTAGATAGAGAAAGCCTTCCAGAGATCTTACCGAAAGTTAGTTGTATCGTATCTGAGATGGCAAACTCACCTAGGGGTAATGACGCCACCAGGGCCATGATTGTAGAAGAAGTGGGCCGACGGTTTGAAGAGTTTGAGGACAGAATGATGAACATGCTAACTGCTTTGGTAAAACAGAATGCTCCGCAGAATCCACCACCTCCTCCTCCCGTGAGACAAAATGAGCAAGAAGAGGAAAGAGCTGAGAGACAAGAAGAGCCTATTCGGCCGCCACCAATAGAGCTGAGGTCAGTAGCTTCGGGAGGTCAGAGGAGAAGACCAGCGCTGAGGATAGATGATGACAGGGATGACGAAGACAACAAAATGAGTATTGCATCTGAGAGAGGGAAGGCACCCCAGACTGATGAGTTCATTCTGAAGAAGATGGAAGAGAGGTTTGAGGGCATGGCACGTATGCTGAGTAGAGGTCAGGGGATGAACACGGAGGACAAAGAATTGGAGGGAGAAGACCCGATTCCTTACAATTTCAAGATGCCTGATGTGCTAAAATTTGACGGTACCTCTGACCCGACTGCCCACGTGAAGCAGTACTCTCTGGTCATGAAAGGGACCACTTTGTCTAAGAGGCAGAAGGTGGAGTACTTTTGTTTGAGTCTGATTGGCCCTGCCATCGACTGGTACCATAGCCTCGATCTTCGAACTAAGGAAGATTGGGATCTACTCACAGAGGAGTTCTTGAGGCAATACGATTGCAACACTAGGATGGAGGTGACTCTTAAGGACCTTGAATTGCTCCAGCAGAAGGCCGGGGAATCTTTTCTCGATTATCTCACCCGCTGGCGGAACAGGATAATGGAAATGCGAAGAAAGTCAGACACCCAAGACCAGATCCGCCTGTTTATCAAGAATGCGAGCCCGTATTTGAAGGATGGTCTGAAGATGAAAGGGCTGAGGGATTAGGAGTCTCTGAAAGACATAGCCATTGAAGCAGAAGGAGATTTTTTGGCACGGAAAGCTAGCAATGATAGTTTTGCAAAGAGAGCTAATACTGGTCAGGGAACCAGCAGGCCAACTGGTCCCAATGGTAGCACCAGAAGAATGGTTGAGGTGTCTGCTACTGACGCAACTACCCCGAGGAAGTTTTCGAACTTAGGAAGACCACTGTCTTGGGTTTTAAGAAGGTTGATGAAGGAAGGAAAGTTGCAACCTCTGGCTCCTAGGCCTGCTATGACGCAAGGGAAGCCAGGTCACAAGGACAATGAATACTGTGCATTTCATCAGCACACAGGCCATCTAACAGACAAGTGTAAGGCGCTGAGACACTCTATTCAAGATCTGATTGATGACAAACAAATTTCTGACCCTGAGAAGAGGGAATCCAAGAAGAAGCCTGGTTACAATGCCGTGCTGCCGCCAGTTTTTATGATCGGATCCAGCTTGCCAGAGTGATACATACTATAGGACTTATATGGGAGCAGGGGTATTGCTGTTGTTTGTTCTGAGGGTAGAGAAGGAAGAGCAGTTGTAGCGACCATTGATTGTTGGTCGAGCAGTGAGAGTGGTGAAGAGGCCGAAGAGGAAGGAGAGATGAGCTCTGATTTGTGGAGATCTGATGAGGATGAAGAAGAGGTAGGGGTTGTGATAAGAAGTGGGAGAGTAGTCCCTGAGATTACAAGAGTACCGGAACCAGCGCAGCCATCGACGAAAAAGGAGCCAGAGGAAAACCAGATTGTTAAGCAGTTGAAGAAGACCGCGGCTCAGATATCCGTCTGGGATCTCTTAAGACTGTCCCCTTCTCATAGGCAAAAAGTGGTAGAGGCCTTGACTGAGTCCACTGTTGCCACCACAATTTCTCCATCAGAGCTTTTGGGTCTAGTTAAAGGAGGATCGGGGGAGAGATTGGTTTTTTCCGATGCCGACCTGCCAGTCGAAGGCCGTGATCATAACAGACCCCTGTATATCAAAGCATAGATTAACGACAAGTACACCGCTTGCGTTATGGTAGATGATGGATCTTCTATCAATGTTTGCCCTCTGATAGCTCTTTAGGCTCTTGGATTGAGTGAGGATGTGCTCAGTGGATCAGATTTGATGATTACAGCCTATGATAATTCAAGAAGACGAGCCTCAGGAACATTCAAGACCCTGGTCAAAACGGGACCCATTGAGGTAGAAGTAGAGTTTGTGGTTCTGCCTATTCTAGCTAATTTTTCAGCCCTGCTCGGGAGGCCTTGGTTTCACAGACTGGGAGGAGTACCGTCCACGCTACATCAAATGTTAAAGTTCCCACATGAAGGGGAGGTGGTGACTATTAAGGCAGCCAGGGAGAATCAGGTGTCAGCTCTTGAAATTGCTAATCAGCCATTTAGTGGCTTCCACGTGTCAATGGTAGGAGAAGAGCACGGACCAGTGGATAACCCAGCAGTGGTTAACATGATAAAGAAGATGCACTATCTCCCTGGGGCAGGTTCGGGTAGAAATTCTCAGGGACTGCAGACTGCGATCACCACTCGAGGTCAGAAGAACCGGAAGGGTTTGGGATACAGAGGCGAGTATGCGCTTATACAGGTGAAGATGAGCCGCAGTGGGTGAATGGGAGGATTGTCCCCGGATTTGAGATCTTCAATGATGTATTTGACTGGGATGTCGGGGTTATCAAGACCGTTGAGAACTTCTGGGATGAAGAGGTCGTGACTCAGTGCATTGCTTGGGATAGATGTGAGCCCGAAGAGATTGTCACCGAGAGGATGCTGATTGCCAGGCTGAAGGGGAAAGAGAAGATGGCAGAAACAGAATTGAAGATTGGGGATTTAAATATTTCCTCAGACATACCTGAAGGGCCTCTGCTGAATCAAGAAGCAGATGAGCAAGTTGCGGCAGCATCGACCTCCAGGGAGGCAGAAGAAGACTCTAGCTTAGATTGTCTTTTTATTCCAGAACTTTTTTATGATGTAAATGACAATTATAATATTATTAATAAGGCAAATGATTTCTCTTACTTGTGCGATGTTTCCAATAATTTCAATATGCATGAACATGATCATATCCCATCAATTTTTGATATTGATTCCACTGGTACAACGCCTTTTAATCTTGGAATCTCGAAAAATCCGAAGGAAATTCTAATAGCATCAAATATAACTCCTGATGAGAGAGAAAAATTTAAGAGAATAATAAGAAAATATGAAAAAGTCTTTGCCTGGACCTATGAAGACATGCCAGGGATCGACCGAGACGTAGCAGAACATGCTATCCCAACTTATCCAGACTATAAGCCTGTAAAACAAAAGTTGAGAAGGCTCAAGCCAGAATGGGCAGACAAGGTCAAGGAGGAGATTCGGCAGCAGATTGAGGCCAAGTTCCTTGTTGAAGTGCAATATCCTACATGGTTGGCGAACGTAGTCCCTATAGCGAAGAAAAATGGGAAGGTCAGGGTATGTGTGGATTATCGAGATCTGAACAAGGCCTGCCCTAAAGACGATTTTCCACTACCCCACATTGATGTGTTGATAGACAGTGCCGCCAACTGCGCGATGTACAGCTTTGGAGACGGTTATATGGGCTACAACTAGATCCTAAACAAGATAGCTGACCGGGTTAAGACCGCTTTCATCACAGAGTGGGGGACCTATGCCTACCGAGTTATGCCTTTTGGCCTGAAAAATGCAGGGGCCACATACCAGAGGATGGCGACCAAGATTCTAAGTGACCTGATCAACAAGGAGGTGGAGGTGTATGTCGATGACATGATGGTCAAGTCAGCCACCCGAGAGGGCCATTTTGAAGCACTAGAGAAGTTCTTCACCAGGATTGATAAATACAATCTGCGACTTAACCCCAAGAAGTGTATCTTCGGAGTAACTTCAGGGAAACTGTTGGGACATGTCATCAGCCAGAGGGGAATAGAAATTGACCCGGACAAGGTAAAGGCCATCAGGGAGATGCCCGTGCCGCAAAAGGAGAAGGATGTAAGGAGTTTCCTAGGCAAGCTGCAGTATGTCAGCCGATTCATTGCCAAGCTCACTTCGATATGCAAGCCCGTTTTTAAGCTGCTCAGAAAGAATTAGCCTGTGGTCTGGAACGAAGATTACCAGAAAGCCTTTGACAGCATCAGGGAATATCTGTTGAATCCGCCAGTGTTAAGGCCGCCGCAACCAGTCAAACCGCTTATCCTGTATCTGGCAGTGGAAGGCAGTTCTGTGGGTGCCATGATGGCTCAAGAGGATGAATTTGGAGTGGAATTCGCAGTTTATTACCTCAGTAAGAAGTTCCTGGCTTATAAGATAAAATATGCTGAGGTAGAGAAAATTTGCCTCACAGTGATTTGGGCATCAAAGAAGCTGAGGCATTATTTCCATTCGTACAAAGTTCAAACAGTGGCCAAGCAGAATCCGTTGAGATATTTGCAAGAAGCGCCGTCTTTGCTTGGTAAGATGGGGAGGTGGTTGCTTTTGCTATAGGAGTTTGATGTGGAATACATCACTCGCAAAACTATTAAGGGGCAAGCCGTAGCTGAATTTCTTGCTGAGCATCCCATTCAAGGGGACACCCCCGAGTTCACCTTTCCTGATGAGAGCATAGTCGCGATTTCTGTCCAAGGATGGCAGTTACACTTCGACGGGGCAGTGAATCACAAGGGGGCCGGAGTTGGAATTATTTTGATAACCCCAGATAATGAGAAACTCCCTCTAGCCAAAAAGCTGAGCTATAAAGCAACCAACAATGAAGCCGAATATGAAGCATGCACTTTCGGGTTAGAAGCTTTAGCTGCTTTGGGGGCAAAGAATGTAGAAGTCTTTGGTGACTCATCCTTGGTGATTAACCAGATCCGAGGCGAGTGGGCTGTAAAAGAGGAGCGACTGGTACCCTATGTTGAATATTTGAAGGAGATATGTGGGCAGTTTGAAACCTGCACTTTCCACTTCGTGCCAAGAGATGAGAACCGTCTAGCTGATGCGTTGGCAACCCTAGTGTCAATGTGGGATAATCCTGAAGGGGTAGCTATGAAACCAGTGCTAATTTCGAGTTCTGAGAAGCCCAGCTTTGAGATCAAGCCAGTAATGGAAGTAGAAGTGGCGGATGGAAAACCATGGTACTTCGACATTATGAATTATTTGGAAAACGCTAGGTTTCCAGAGGAAGCTATCGAGAAAGACCAGAGAATGATCCGGAAGCTATCTACTCAGTTCATATCCTTGGAAGGAGTATTGTATAAAAGACAGGCAGACGGGATTCAGCTCAGGTGCTTGAATGAAAAAGAAGCCCGCAAGGTAATGGAGGAGACCCCATGCAGGCGTCTGTGGGGCTCACATAAACGGTTTAACTCTAGCAAAGAAGATTATGAGGCAAGGCTTCTATTGGCTTACAATGGACAACGACTGCTCAAAGTATGTCAAGCAATGCCAGTTATGCCAACAGTACGCAGATTCGAGACACCTGCCAGTATCAAAGCTACACAACCTGACATCGCCTTGGCCTTTCGCTGCTTGGGGGATAGATATCATTAGAGAGATTCGCCCTACGGCATCTAACGGACACAGATACATCATAGTCGCAATTGACTATTTTACTAAATGGGTAGAGGCAGAATTCTTCAAAAAGATTGACGCAAGGGATATGGCCAAGTTCATAGAGAGAAATTTGATCTGCAGATATGGCCTCTCTCACCACATAGTGTCTGACAACGGGGTGCAATTCATGGGGGAAACCAGGAAGCTCCTTGAGAAGTATGGTATCAAGCACCACAGATCCTCCCCCTACCGACCACAAGTTAACGGGGCAGTAGAGGCCGCCAATAAAAATGTGAAGAGGATCCTATCCAAGATGGTCCAAACTTACAAAGACTGGGCAGAGAAGCTACCCTTCGCACTGTGGGGATACAGGACAACGGTAAGGACATCTATAGGCGCTACGCCATATTCTTTGGTATACAGGATGGAGGCAGTGTTGCCAGTCGAGATAGAGCTCCGATCGTTGAGGGTGATTATGGAAGCCCAAATTCCGGAGGCTGAATGGGCACGACAGAAGCTACAGCATTTAAACTTACTGGATGAGAGTAAGCTGAAGGCTTATTATCACAATCAGATCTATCAGAAGAGGTTGGCCAGGACATTCGGGAAGAAGGTGAGAAAGCATCCGCTGAAGGAAGGGGACTTAGTGTTCAAGCATATGAGACCAGGTGTACCGGATATCAGAGGAAAATTCAGACCAACCTGGGACGGGCCGTATATCCTTAAAAAGCTGTTGTCCAAAGGAGCTGCAATCTTGTCGGATAGCGATGAAAACGAATTCAAAGAACCAATCAATGTCGATAGACTCAAAAGGTTCCATGGCTAAAGACCAAAATAAAAAGAAGAGAATAAATGCCCTGCAGGTTGAAAACCGAAAAAAGGCGGCCATGCTAAAATTGGGCGCCTCGATAGGGTGAAAACTGAAAAAAGGCATCTTGTACAAAAATAAGAAGCACGAGAGAAAATGTCCAATCGTGTAAACATGAGAGGGCCGATTGGTAATAGGAGTTGATGCTGTTAAAATTTGGCATCATGTATTAATAGGGCATACACGGTCGAGTTAATGTCAAAACTGATCATGTATGCTAAAATTACATGGAAATGTACACAATTTCGTGAAATAGAACAAATATTATTCTTTTCATTTTCGTCATTTTCTAGTTCTGCATTAAAAAGAAATGTAACACCAAAAGAAATACATATGTAAGCTAAGCTAATTCCTGCCACTACTCTCGCCAACCAGATGCTTGAGCCCTCGTGTCCTATTATCAGATGCTGGGCTGAGGACCCATTTCTTATACTCGCTGGTTGAAGCCACGGAATGATCGCCGAACCTCGGGATGACAGTCTTCACTAGTAGTTTGCTCCACAGCTCATGATACCTAGAGGCGAATGCAGCCGAAAGAGCTCCTCCCCGAAAAGATAAGGGAACCCTCACCACATCCTGGGTCATCCCGAGCTGATGCGCACATCGAGAAGTGATGCAGAAGGTGGCTTGACGGAGCCCACAGGGGGGGACACACCCCGATGGCCCATCAATGACCACATGAGACAGTGGGAGCCAGGCAGACGTGAAACTCATGTCGTCATCTGATAGTTCGCCAAATCTGGTAATGCCTTCACCAGCAGTGGCACACTCACACAATCGTCGACGCGTAAGGAAATGGCTGTGGAATGACCTGAGGAGGTGGCTCAAACAGCATCCTCAATTTCTCTTGCAGCTAGATCTAAAAAAAAAAAAGCCGCTGGAGTAAGTAGGGTTTACTTCAGGCAAAAGTAAGGCAAAGGGTTATGTGAAAATCCAAAAGGACGCACCTCCCGCTAAGAAAAGCTAGTGTGAAAATCCATAAGGGACGCACTACCTTTAAAACAATGACGCACCTGGAGCAATAAGGAGCTACCGGTGAAAGTAGTGGTGGATCCAGAGCTCACAGAGTCCAAGCCCAGAATGGTTTAAGCTAAAATGAGAGGGAAGGGTGATGATCCCCGATGGAAGTCGCTCAGAATCCCGAACAGGCGAGGGTCGACTGTCAAACCCCCTAGAACAACAGTGAGAAAGTTCGTCATGCAAAACAGAAATATGATGCTTACCCGGTATGTGGGGACACCAGTGAACCGATCTAGAGCCTCGATCAGTAACTCCAAAGTAAAGGAAGAGCCTGGAGAAACCAGCCGAACGGCCTCAGAAGGGGGTATGCCGAGAGCCATAGCTATATCCCGAGTCTGGAGTAGACTGCAGCGGGGGACGCAAGGTAGAACGTTAGGGGGATACCAGGCTCCAAGAGTGGCAGCTAATTCCTCAGGCAGGGGGCACAACTCCTGGTAAGTGAACCGGAAGATGTGAAACCGGGGGTTCCAGAAGTGAGTCGCCGCCAGAAGAAGGTTCTGGTCAACCTTGAGCCAACGCAGATATTTTAGCCCAGACAGGAAAGACAGGGCGCCTTTTTCCCAAGTGAGCTTGTCATCTAGAATGTGGTGCATTCTTTGGAGGAGAGGGGAAGACATTTTGAGAAGAATGAGGGGCTCAAGATGTTGGGAAAATGAAAAGACACAAAAAGCAAAATTTTTGGAGGAATTTGTAGAGAAGTGCCACCGACGACCTACCCGTCTCTTACAAGAGACGGTCTGCCCGTCGGTAAAAATCCACCTGGCAGGTGCATACGTTAGCATAGCATTAATCACGAGCATTAAATGCACATTAAGTGGGAATGGGGAACGACAGACGGGCAGCCCGTCGGTCGCTCCTATAGATGCCCGACCCGTCGGTCATGAAACTCTATATAAGGGCGAGTGACAGACGGACCAGTGGCTGCTGTCATTTTCACTTTCCCTCTCAAAACAGTTTTTTTTTCGTGTTTTTTCTGCATTTTCAAGTATTTCTTCTCCTTTTTCTTGCAATTTCTTTATCTTTTCGCGTTTTCCACTCACCGGACGCTCGGACACTCATTTTTCTTCAGTTTTTCTACACTTTTCGCGACTGCAAGTAAGTAAAATAACTACTTTACCTTTTAATTTACTTTATTTCTTCTTTATTTCTTCTTCTTTTAGCCTTAAAAATGGTTAGGATGCTTTAGATGCCTTAAATATCTAGGGAGAATGCTGCCCATTTTTTTTTAGTAACTTTTAGTGCAATTAATCTAAGCCTTTGCATGATCACATAGAAATAGGACTTTTCTATACCTTTGTCGCCTTGGAAATAAGATTTCTAGCGCATATATTTTGTTGTTGGCGGCAAACCCTTGCCAGGGTGCGTCCCATTTATATATATTGTTGTTGGGGCCTGAGGCCTGTTTTGATGCCTTTTTTATGCAAGAGGTTGGGCACACCCTTGGCGAGGTGCTGCCCAAATTTTCATTTTCTTTTTTTTCTAAAATTGATTATTTTTGTGTATAATGCATGTCTTGGGGTCTAAAAAGCCCATTTTTATTCGCTTTCAGAATATCTTTTTCTACGCCAAAGTGGGGCACACCCTTGTCGGGGTTCTGCCCATTTTTATTAACCTTTAATTCTTCCTATGCCAATTGCATGTTTTTTTTGCTTTTGATATGTGCGAAGCATGCTGGGCAAAATCCCTTGACAGGAGGTTGCCCATTTTCATTTTTCTATCTATTTTGTTTCACCTCGTACTCGGGCCGCTATTGCCCGGGGTGAGGCCTCAATGGGCTTTCACCTAGAGAATGAGCCTAATAACGCCTTTTTCATCAAATTTTTGTTATCTAACATTTCTTTTGTAGGATGCCTCCTACGTGCAGAGCACCACAGGCCCAGCCCGAGGTCGAGGTTCCGGGT
This sequence comes from Excoecaria cochinchinensis, assembly GCA_947683425.1. Taxonomy (NCBI): domain Eukaryota; kingdom Viridiplantae; phylum Streptophyta; class Magnoliopsida; order Malpighiales; family Euphorbiaceae; genus Excoecaria; species Excoecaria cochinchinensis. The sequence continues at coordinate 22,773,330 of CANTUQ010000119.1, forward strand.
TGGATGGACGGCGAGTCAGCCCAGAGATACAGAGCGCTAGCTCAGGTGGAGATCCGGGCTAGTCGCTTTGTGTCTCGGCCGTTCCTAGAGGCCCTAGGGATGGCCCCAGAGGTCAACGTACTTATCGAGGGCGCCGGATGGACAGAGTTCCTTGAGCCTGCTTTCCAGACCTTCCCTGAGGCTACCCGACACGTGCTAGCCACCCTGCGTTACGGCGGTTTTTAGAGATCAGATACAGAGTCGGGGGTGGTACAGTTCTGGTTCGATGGCCAGCATTTCAGTATCACCAGACAGAGGTTCGCGGAGGCCATGGGGTTTCCCAAAGAGGAGGGAGTCGAGATCCCGCGGTGAGACGCGCCCACTGGGCGGCTATTGCCTTACCAGGAGTGTTGTATGACCACGACACAGCGAAGAGCACCGTACTGGTGTCTCAGGCACTCCAGTACCTGCACAGAGTGCTATCCAGCTCGTACCTTGGTCGAGCTGGTAATCCAGGGTCGCTTAACGCGGCCGAGATCTGGAGCCTCTGGGCTATGGTGGCAGGCCAGCGCCTCAATGTTAGCCATGAGATCTTGGCTAACCTGATCAGAGTTGGCAGAGGACTGACACCCGTGGTGATAGTAGGGGGATTCATCACTCGGTTGCTTTTGGGGTTAGGAGTCACCCCGGATAGACTGAGAGCACCCCTGGACAAGGGGATACATGTGGATGCTTCTGCAGCAGTACAGATGGGGATGATTTCACAGCAGTCAGGGCAGGCAGAGGCTTTCAGGTTGCTATCTATCCACGAGACCAGGCGGGTCTTCTCCCTTCCACCCTTGGGTCTAGACCCAGAGCACCAGCCTCCTCAGCCTCCTCAGCCAGAGCCAGAGCAGCAGTCTCCTCAGCCGCAGCCCGAGCAGGAGCCGCCCCGGACTCCGTTGGATTTCGACGTGGAGTTCACCATGGACGAGCTGTTCGGTTCTTCACCGGCATCCAGGGTGCCGACTCCTGCTCCGTCACCGAGCACCAGGGTGCAGAGGTCTACCTTCAGGCCCCCCGAGAGGTATCACCCATACTTCCGGAGTGACCCGGGGGCATCTTCCTCCAGAGCCAGCACAGCAGCAGCCAGCACCGCCTGATTTCTCCCAACTCCTCACTTCTATGTTCGCAGCCTTCGAGCGACGACAGGATAAGAGAGATAAAGCTCTACAGGAGAGGTTAGACCATCAGTAGGCTGCTATTCAAGACCAGTCCTGGATGATAGAGCGGTTGGCCCAGGAGCAGGCCGGTTTTATTAAGCACATAGTACGAGAGCAGGCTCAGGTCGTGGAGACCTTCAGGGAAGAGCAGGCGAGGCTGGTAGAGCAGATTGTCCAGGGCCAGAGGGAGCTTAGACAGCAGCTCACTCATGATCTGAGGACGTCCCAGGACCAGGCGTCTCATAGAGTTGATATGACTTTACAGATGATCGATGAGTCACTCGACTCCCTGAGATCCCGGGTCCAGGCGATAGAAGGGATCCTTCCTCCCTTATCCCAGACCATGAGGGAGTTTAGGGAGCAGACGGAGCAGCGCCTAGATCAGATGAGGAGGACCGCCAGCGAGCAGACTACTCAGATGAGCCAGGCATTTAAGAAGTTAGGGGGCCATAGTTTCAGAGACTTTGGAGTTCATGAGGACTTGCACCCAGCCCTTCTTGGATGGCTATGCTCAGATCAGGTTTAGACAGACCCACGATGCTGGGACAGGATCTTCCACGGCTCAGCCTCCACCTCCGACACAGTCAGCTCCACCTCCACCTCAGCTAGGGACGGTGCATATCTCAGATGATGAGGATCCTAACGAGGAGCCCTCCCACTACGCGCCCCTCTGATGTTCAGGGAGTCATTTTTTGTATTTTTGTACATTTTCACTTTGTATATACATTATGCAAAAGTGGATATTTCTAGTGAAAAACTTTTATTTTCAGTTTTGTACATTCATTCAGTTATTTATGATTCATTCATATCACAGATAAGTGTATGTTTTCACATTTACTCATATTCCAAAATGATGACGACATAACAAACGAAAGAGAAAATAATAACAAAAGATAACCAAGATTTGAAAAGTGACAACTTAATAAAAAGAAAGAAAGAAAGAATATAAATGAAACATGACATGGTAAATAAAACAAAACCACATCATTCATGGACATGTTAAAAGATAATAACTCAAAACCTTTTATCACACAGGTACAGAGAAACATTGATCCAGACACAAGCATCGATCAAAAGTGCGAACATGAGCGCCTAAGATTCATGTCTTCTTGGAAAAGGGAACCCAGCGAGGTCTCCTCCTCCACAAAATCAAGATTACGGTCAGAGAGTACCTTATCTCACAGTTCACGCGGCAGCCAGAGAGTGCGACGCACCTTGCAGATCGGATGGGGGTTAGCAATGGAACTTTACAATCGAAGATGCGGTTAGAGAAACACTGCTCTTCATATCGAGTTTGTAGCCAGAGAGTGCTACATCTCCTCAACACTGCGCAAGCCGAGATGAGGCCAGCAGAAGCAGAAGCTGCGGTTAGAGAAACACTGCTCTTCACATCGAGTTTTTAGCCAGAGAGTGCTACATCTCCTCAACCTTGCGCGAGCCGAGATGAGGCCAGCAGAAGCAGAAGCTGTAGTTAGAGAAACACTGCTCCTCACATCGAGTTTGTAGTTAGAAAGTGCTACATCTCCTCAACTGTGCGCGAGCCGAGACGAGGCCAGCAGAAGCTGCAGTTAGAGAAACACTGCTCTTCACATCGAGTTTGTGGTCAGAGAGTGCTACATCTCCTCAACACTGCGCGAGCCGAGATGAGGCCAGCAGAAATGATCGAAGTTGTGGTTAAAGAAACACTGCACTTCACAACGAGGTCGTGGCTAGAGAAGGCTACATCTCACCAACACCTATAGGTCGAGACGAGATCGATAGGGATATCTTCACCTACTGAACGGACTGAGACAAGGTCTACCCGGTAAAAGGCACGGAAGGTAAGAAACGCCACAGGTACACTTTCTTCCTTTCTGTCCTTTTTCTGAATTTTGGCTCGTCTAGGCGCTCGTGCACTAGTTTCCCCAAAACTGGGGGCAACTGTAAGCACCGTGTCCCGGAGCGGTCCGGATCAGAGATTACCCTATGATGAAATCGGTATCCGAGCCGATACAAACAGTTTTGATTCGGAGGCTTTAGTCTCATGCTCCACGAGAAATGAGTCTTTTTTACCTTCCGTGGGCAGAAGGGGAGAAAATCGGGGAGTTTTTAAAGTCCAGAAAGCATGTTTTCCTGAAGAGACGGTCAGCCTGTCGGTCAGCGGCAAACCTGTCGATCGGAGGCCGGCCCGTCGGATGAATCCTTGTGTCAGAAGGATTCTTCCGACGCCCGTTGGTCAAATTAGCAGGGCCGTCGGATGAATCCTTGTGTCAGAAGGATTCTTCTGACGCCCGTCGATCAAAGTGGCAGGGCCATCGGATGAATCTTTATGTCAGTAGGATTCTTCTGACGCCCGTCACCACCACAGACGCCCGTCGGTGGTGCCTAGCCTATAAAAGCTTTAAATTTTCTCATAAAAAGGGTTGGAAAAATTTCTAAAAGGGAAAATTCTGCCAAAATTCACGCGTATTTTCTCTCTCTTCCAACAAACACATTTCTAAAAAGGTTTAATCGATTCAAGAATCAAACCATTAAAAGGAGCTAAATTTAATTGGTTTTTCCTAAGGTTTTGATTCCAAAAATTCAGTTTTTAGAAAAATCAAGAAGGAAACAACATATTTTCCTCATTCTTGATTTTTATCTTGTTTTCTCGTGGAGCATGCGGGAAGCCATACAACAACAAGGAATCCAACCAAAAAGTTTGTTCTGAGGGTAAATATTCTGGACCCTTTTCTGTCCCATTCTTACCTTTATTTTCGATATTATCTTTGCTCTTGTCCTTTTTTATTTCTTGCTCCCATTCTTCTTGGGTTTGTGTAAAATTTGTCTCTTTGTTTTTTTTTGAAAAGATTCTATTTTTTTTGGGACAGTGGTGACCGACGGGTCATCTGCTTCGACCGACGCCTGTCGGTCACCTTTAAGCATAGACCGTCGGTCACCCCCACAGACGACTTCCCTCGAGTAAGCGACGAGCTATATCGGTCTCCTTAACCAACGCACGTCGGTCATTCAGCATAGCCCGTCGGTGGGTTCTGTCCCATATTTTAAACCTTTTTCTTCTTCTTCCTTTTTGTTATGTCAAATTTTTATGTTTATTTATAACTTTTCTTTTGTATTTTAATGTCCTTTGGCTTGTTTTATGAGAATATGCTTTTGTTTCTTGGACTGGGTGGAGCTTGAGGGAGTTCTCCCGCATTTGGAAAGTTCGCCTGGTTTAGTTCCCTATTTTCCTATCTTTTGTATTTCATGTATTTATTTATTGTTTCTCTTGTATATCACAAAATTGTTGTATTCCTCGCTAATGTAAAAATCGGCCAAATGTTTTATATTTAATAAAACTGAATTCTTCATAAAATCAAGGACCCAATGTCCTATTCTTTATCCAATAAAATATTCACAATAAAAATATCCATTTTAATAATGATGCATGTGAGGACCAAAGTCCTCAAAATAAGCAATGCCCCGATTTGTGTATGTATCGCACATTTATAAAGGGAGTTGTATTCCGCTCCTTGTGTTATTGTAATTCATCGCTTTCATTATTTTACTTGTTCATTTACCGCTTTCCCAATGTGAATAAATGCGTTTTGATTCGATTGCATCGTGTGGAGAGAGAGCGAATTAATAAAAATTAAAATTTGATCATAAAATAATCAAGGTAGAAATAGATGAGAAGTCCCGAACCCGGCTCTGGTCTTTGGGCTCAAAGAGGCGAGAGGTCTATCCGATCACTCATTGGAACTATGACCTCCAAGACACCTCTTGTGTCACGAGATTTTGACGTTAATCCTAGGCTCCTTAGGGCGAGAGGTTTACCCTCCAAGACCCCTTTTGGTTGGCCCAAAATGGATACTAAGCGCAGTCTTAGGCTCTCCGAGGCGAGAGAAACTTTCCCAATGTTCTATTGGGTGGCGACTCCATGAAACCTCCTTGTTGCCCAAAATAGACGCACTTGCAATTCATTGCAAGCGGTCAACGGACCCTCAAATGACGAGATCGCCCTAGAGCGGGCGGTCGCCCGGGCGGCGAGCGGGGCCCGGCGCGCGTCACACATGCGTTCAATTCGACTCGTACCCGTAAGGTACCGCCATGTGTTCACTCGCTTATCCACCCCTTTGACTTAGCAGGAAATTTAAATAAATTGATATGTTCTGTGATAATGTACAAAGAGATATGTGAATCAAGTGTTTGAAAGTAGTTGTTGAAATGATAAGCTTGTGCTGCACGCACTAATGTGTTCTGGATCCTTCACGGACTCGTATGTGGAATTGTGTGGTATCTTTGGATACCTAAATGCATTGCATCTGAACCTAAAGTCAGTTAAATGAAGAGAAATGTAACAAATAATGTTATTCTTGTAAGTGTGTTTGAATGTATACTGACTGCATGTGAATTCGTATGTGGACCTTGCATATTACTAATCTATTCAAAATTCAGAGTTTGATTGTTTACATGAAATCTTTAAAACGAGTTATTGAGATATTTGTTATACATTTTGCTATAGTTAAGAACTTAGTGAATGAGCTTTATGAATGTATTCATTTATATGTTTAATATGAGAATACAGGTATGTTATGTATTATCTACCTTGTGGATCTTAGCCTAGATTATTACTATAAGTATATTGGTAAGTAATTCGTGTGCATTGTTTATTGGTTGTAATGAATATGATGATGTTATACTGTTTGGTACGTAAGGAATAATAATGTGTTAAACATAATATGGATAACTGGATTTAGGAAATAAGTTAGGATTAATTATGGAAAATGTGTGTTAAGTTTTCTGTACAACTACGTGGTTCGGATTCCCCAACCATAGGGATACGTAGGAAGCTTGGAATAACATTCCAAGCCCGAACTAAATCTAAAAATCTAAATGTTTTGTTTAGCTTTGAACAATGAATGGTTTGAACAAATGAAATGTTCTAATGTAAGTACTAATATTGTAATTGCATGATTTTGGAAATGTTAATAATAATGGGAACCGATATGACTTATTTTGCCTCACTAGCAGTGTATCTGTAACAACCCAAATTACACCCTAGTAGGATTTATGGTTTAATTGTATAGTAAGAGTACAAGGAATTGGACCAAGAATAAGATTAAGAGTATTTAAGGACCTAATAGAAGAGGTAAATTAAATATTAGAAAAGAAGTTGAGTGGAAGGACTAATAGGGAATTGAGATAAGGAGTAAGTGGGAAATTTGATTGAGTGGAACATGTGGCAGATTTTAGACATGTGTCTTGCTGTGAGCTTGCCACCTAGGCAGCCACATGCAACAAGTATTGAAATTAGTGGGAAAATCTGTCTCATTCCACTAACAATCAGATTTTCTACTTCACCATTCTCATTCTCTCATGGGTTCTTCTCTCTTCTTCCTTTCTTCATTCTGATTTGTGATTCTTCAAGTTATGTTATTGCTATAATTGGATGGTTTGAAGAGGTTACCCTGTGAACTAAGAGGTAAGTGTATTGGATTTGTGTTTCTGTTTCTACCCCTTCTTATGGTTTATTGGTTGAGTAAATGGATTAAGAGTTTATTTTGATTTGGGTATTGCAAGAAGCTGAGACTAGAAGAAAGAAAAGGGCAAGGACAAGATCTGATTTGGGGTGTCTCGGCTGCTCTTCTAGAGGTAGGGATAGTGTGTCCCTTTGATTTTTGCATGTGTAGTGAAATTATGATGTTGGGTCAATTGATGCATGTTAATGTGTTTAATTGATATTTGATATAATGGAAATGTAAATTGGATGTGTGTTGAAGTGTTAATTGAATTGCCTTGAGTAAAATATAGTGACCATGTATGAACACTAGTTGTAGGGGAAAACTCTTCTCAGATTGTATCAGACCTCCGTGTGACGTTTTGTCCATAAGTGGAGTTTCACAATTCCAATTTAAGTGATTATTGTTTCATTAGAACCATGACTTCTATATCTATATAAGTCCCTAAAATGACTATGACCTAAATCTGGCTCTAAGTGTCCCAAAAATATGCCATAACATAAGTGTCTCTATTCAGGCGGGTCCATTGGAATAGTATAGATTATTTAGGTCTTATCTTATGTTTTATATGTCATAATTACCTGTAACTTGTTCTATTTGAAAGATAACTTCCTAGGGAACAATTGTTAAGAAGGACACTTTGTCTAAAAATGAGGTCTAGAGGGTCGTTTAGGTGATACAACTTTTGAGTGAAAACCAGTCTCGAAGGGTTCCTGAGGTGAGCTACTGTCGCGACAGAACAACACATATTTAGCCTTTTATTCTTCATTTTGATCCCATGGTTTGCACGATTCATTTCCCACCTTTATCCCCCTCTAGTTTGAGTATTTTTGTGTGTTTATCCTTCCCGAAATGCACTCGAACTCCTCTTTAAGTTCCTATAACTTATCCAATTCATGTTTAACATTATGATATGAATATATGAATGTGTTTGAATATGTATTTTATATATCATAGGTGTTTTCTAGTAGGAATTATATATATATTTCTTGGATTGTTTAGCATGTATATGAATTGAGTGAGATGTGATTGCAATTGGATACGTGAATATGTGTTGTAGTAATTAGAGTGTTAGCGAGCCTGAAGTGTCAAGTTAGTGGATATATAAGCATGCTTATAAAGGGTTTAGTGCAGCTGCTCAGTAGACTCACATGGGTCTTTTGCTTAGAGATTTCGATCTCTTTTGTTACCTTTGGTTATTCGAATGTTTTCAGACTTATGTCTTTTGTTTTAGATACTGAATTTCATCGGTATCTTTTGTACCCGTATCCACAGTTTGTGAGAGTTCAGGCTTCTTCTTGTTTGCTTTTGTGATGATCGAGCTTATGCTATTGATGATGGAATGATTATTTTGAGCATGTTATATTAATGCTTTTGGCTTAGTTATGTTCGTCATGTGGACATGATATTGTTAAGATTCAGTTATGTGATATGTAAATAAGAATGTTATGGTGCTTTGAGCATGTTAGTTTTGATAAGATTGAATTGTACATGTTATACTTTTGTATTGATATTGCGATGACGTCTTGATATGATGTATATATTGTTATGCGTGCTTGTGCAGTCCTTTGTTTTTGTTTTATACATCCCCACTAAGTGTTATCGCTTAGCACGGATGTTTGTTTTCGTGTAGGTTTGCAGGATTGGTTTGGTTTTGGAGTCGCGCATCTGCTGGCCACTAGAAGTTGAAGTCTTCTTTTTGTACTAGTATAGGGATAAGTTGTTTAGTCCAGTTGTTGCTTGTACATTTTGTAACGTTTTGTAAGGCATAAAATTATGATACGTAATGTAATGACTTGTATATGTGTACTTTATAAGTTCAGTAATGCAAGTATATATGTTATTTATGAGTGCTTCCGCTTTAGCTCTTGCTTGAATGTTTGTGTTGGCGTGTGTGGCAACCCGACATTCCTTTCGAGGGGTATCGGGGTGTTACAGTATCTTTGGTAACCTAAGGGGTATAACTATTCACATAGTTAATTAAATGAATTAAGCAAACAATGAGTATGCATAATGTCATTGTAAATTACTAAGGTAATAATGTAAATTCTCGCTATGGTATGTGATTAAATGTATATAGGAAATTGTTTAAGTTTCGTATGAGAAAAAGAATATGAATTTATGATAGCCTTAACCGGTGTACTTTATGTTTATGTATATATATCTATTGATTTATATGTGTTTGCCTCGGCAACCACTGTGAGGCTGCCCATTATTTATTTCGCCCAACTAAGTATTATCGCTTAGCACGGTTGTTTGTCCGTGCAGGTTAGGAGATCAGAGTAGCGCAGCGGTCTGCCAAGTCTTTGGCCAACGAGTCTGAAGAAGTTATAGGAAGTGTTATTGATTAGGATGTAATTAAGTTATATTTATTAGCTTTTGTAATGAGTTGTAATATTCTATAGTGCGAACATTGATGTATGGATGACATAGGTTTAGAATGTGCATGTCTTGAGGTTCCGTTTTCTAAAAGTTTTATTATCCTGATTTTTGTTTAGCTGTGAGTGTCTTTGTTTGGTAGCACCTTCTGCTCACCATAGCTCTCCGTCCTTCGATATGCTATGTGTGGGTGTTGGGCGTGTTACACTTCCATAACGCCATGTAAACGCTCTCTGGATTGATGATCTTTGCTAGTCCATCGAGCTACACGGTAGCAAGGAATTTTATACCGCTGTGTAATTACTCTCTGGACAGTAGCTGGGCATGACTTTTCTTTGGCTCCTTCATGAGTCGTGAAGGCTAGCACAAGTCGTGAAGCCCTTCATGATTCATAAAGGCGGGCACGACTCATGAAGCTCCCTCATGAGAGTTGGCACATCTCGTGCAGCAAGTGTCACGAGTCGTGACATCGTGCACGAGTCGTGACACCAAGCACGACTCATGAAAGCCCTTCGCATGCCCTTCGTGTTTGGTATGCTACACGACGGTATGGATTTTCCTTACCACCATGTAGAATACCTGACACAGCAGTAAGGTCTGGTCATACTGCCGTGTAAATGCCTTCTGTCCTAGAATTTTTTCAACATTTGAATTCTTGCCTTTTTGTTCCATTTTAACTTATAATTTGGTTTTAATATATTTTTTAGCATCACCTCAGCTTTGAAATGATATTTAACTGTAATTATGGTTGTCTTATCGAATTATATTAAATGTTATATTTCGATTATGGAATGTTTTATGCATGGCCTGCAAAAGTCAAATTAGTGGATAGTTAGGCATGCCTAATAGAGTTCAGTAGCTACAGCCCCAATGTGTTCCGGATCCTGATCAGGTCCCCGTTGGATCCTCACGATCCTCAATGTATATGTATCTTGTTTAAGATCCCCCAATGTGAAAATATTTTAAATGAGAAAATGATGATGCTGCTTTTCGACTGTACCCTTGGGTACCTCCAATGTGTTCACTCGTTATCCGCTATTGTGAGTCAGCATGCATTTTATTTCGTTTTATTGTGATTATTATTCACGTGATATCAGTATGATTTATGAATTTGATTATGAGCTTTAAATTCAATTGAATATGATTAAGCTATGATTTATACATATATATGATTATAAGCGTGTATCATTTTGAATATGTTTTGCCTCAACAACCATTGTGAATGGCTGTTCATATTATTGTGTGTTTTTCCCATTAAGCATTATCACTTAGCACGGGTGTTTCATCCATGCAGGTGCGAAAGGTTTTGAGCTTTTAGGAGAGTCTCCGCAGGTCCAGCCAACACAGAAGTTTTGAATTGTTAGGACTTAGTCTTGTACTTAAGATTCTTTTTGTAATATATATTGAGCTCTCATTATACTATTATTTTGCATGGCTTCCGTTATGTATTCTTTTGGAAGAATGTAATTTTGTAATATCAGTTATGTACTAACTATATTTTTGTAATGAACCCTTTGGATATCAATGAATGGATTTTAAGTTTTAATTTTCACTACTTTCTGTATATTGTGTGTGTGTATATTGTTCTGCTTGTTTGGTGACACCCCTGCTCGTATGGGTTCTCACTCTCTAGGGGATGGGTTCTCTTACGTATGGGTAGGAGGTGTTTTAGGGACACTGATGAAAAGATTAGATTGGTTCGACGGAATCTAAAAGCAGCAAGAGATCGACAGAGACCCTATGCTAATTTAAAGCGAAAATATATTTAGTATAAGGTCGGGGATAGAGTTTTTTTGAAAGTGTCACCTTGGCATAAAGTTCTCCATTTTGGTAAGAAGGGAAAATTAAGTCCAAGGTTTATAAAGCCATATGAGATTTTGGAACAGATTGAACCCATTGCTTACCGGTTAGCATTGCCGGTGGAGTTAGCTAAAGTAAATGATGTGTTTCACGTGTCAATGCTTCATCGGTATAGGTCTGATGCATCTCATGGGCTATAGGTTCAGGATGTGCAAGTTCAGTCAGATTATTCTTATGATGAGGAACCCAAGGATATTTTAGCGCAAGAATTGAGATAGCTCCGAAATAAGCAGATTCTGTTGATTAAAGTATTGTGGCAACACCATGGGGTTGAAGAAGTTACTTGGGAACCAGTGTCAGTTATGAGATCTCAGTATCCGCGATTGTTCAGTGCAAGTGAGAATTTTGAGGACGAAATTCTTATAAGGAGGGGAGAGTTGTAACACCCCGATTTTCACCCTAGTAGTTTTAAGCTTATTTATGTGTGGTCTTACTGTGGTTGTGGTGTGCTTTGTGTATTTGTATGGGTGTGAGTTAGGGTGTAAGGATACATATGCATGATAGTGTTAAGTGTATGACATAAGTTGTGTTATGGGAAAAGAAGAAGGATTGGAAGGGAATTTGCCAAACCCACCATTGGATCTTGACACTTGGATGGTGGAGATGAAAAAAAAGATAAAAGAAGAGTTTGACTGAGGGAAAGAGAGAGGAAACGTGAGGGACAGCTTATTGCCCCTATTCCCATTCTAGCCCTCTCTTCTCTTGTTCTCCTTTCTTGCTTTTTTATCATCTCCTCAAGCTTCTAAATTCTGAAGTGGTTTTGGTAAATTCTAGATTTTGGGTAAGTGTTTAGTTTCTTCTTCTTCTTCTTCTTCCTCTTTGGGTTTGTGTTTGCCAGTTTGTGTGTGTATTTAGGGTTTTGAGTTTTGGGTATGTTTTGGTTGATGTGTTTAGAGATTTCGGCGAGAGATCCCAAGGGGAAGGAGAAAGCAAGTGCTAATGCGGTGGATTGAAGTTCTAGGAGCTGAGGAGCCTAAGGTTTGGGAATTGTGTGAAAATTGAATGATTTTGATTTTGGAATTTTGTTATGATTTCTGGAAATTTGTGGAATTAAACTTTTTTATATTGTAGGTATGATGTAGGTTTCACTAATATTTGAGTGGATTTGAGAGGGAAGTTGCATATTGACGGTTAGATTGAATTTATGTGGTTTTTGGAGGAAATTTCTAGGTTTTTGAAATTGGATGTTCAAATCATTCCTTTTGTCTTTTTGATTCTTCGTTTAAGTGTATTATTTAGATAATTCTATGGGTAACATGATTTGGATGCTTATTGTTGAATGTGTGCAATTTTGGTGGGTTAATTATATGATTTGGGTTGGTGATTATGTGGAAGATGGAGTGCAGATCAACAACAGTAGTGGGAAACTTGACTCTATCATGAGAGCGACAGAGCTCGATCATCCTGGTTTCTGCCGAGGAGTGTCTCTGTCAAGAGCGCGATAGAGAGCTTGGGGCCCGAGCATCTGTCAGGCTGATCGCTTTCGCGAGCGCAATAGTGATCTCCCCTCCTTCTATCGCGAGCGCGACCGATGTCACGGGCGCAAGAGAGGCCTTTCTGCTTGTCCCTCGCAAGCGCGGCTGAGTGTCACGTGCACGCTTATGTGTGTAAAATGCTTTTGTCGCGAGCGCAATGCTCCCTTATTTTCAAATGTTTATTATTTTATTCTCTTTGCATGGTTTCTCACTTGTGATCTATTAATGTATAAATGTATGATTATTACATGCTTCATTATGTGCTTCTTAATTAAATTACTGCCTAGCCTGCAAGAGTCAAGTAAGTGGATAGATAAGCATGCCTATAGAGTTTTGTAAGCTGCAGTCCCATTGTGTTCTGGACCCTGATCAGGTCACCGTTTGGTCATCATGATCCTTATAAGTTGGATCTTGTGTAAGATCCACTAATGTGAAAATGTTTTTGGGTTACTTTTGTTTGTACCCACGGGTACCAATGTATTCACTCATTATCCGCTACTCTAAAATTACAGGCAAATCTATGAATTTGATATTGATATGATATAGTGATAATATATGAATGTTTATATTGTATAGAATATCTAATTAATGTAAGTTGCAATGTAATCCTGTTATGCTTACATATTTATGTATGTGTCATATGTATGTGAATTGCTTTAACGTCCACTGTGAATGGTCATTCATCCTTTGTGTTTTCCCCACTAAGTGTTATCGCTTAGCACGGGTTTTAATCCGTGCAGGTGTGGAAGCGATGGAAGTTTTTGGGAGGTTCGATCCGCAGCAGCCTAGGCCAACATAATAGGAGGGCTTTTGTCAGAGGCTTAGTAGTTTTTTGTATGTTGTACTTCTTGATGTATAGCTTTTGGTTTGTAACCATCTTGTATTATGTAAGCTCTCCATTTTGTATTTATATAAAGTGATATTGCAATCAGTAATGCGATGTAAATATTTTGGATATATCAATGAATGAGATGTGATTATTTCAGTTTGGGCTCAATTGTGTTTCTCTTTGAATGTATGGTTTTTATGGATCTTATGGTCTTCGATTCTTTTTATGTATGTCTGTTCTTTATTCGGTATGCTTTGTTCGGTAACAAAGCATTCTTACATGTAGATTCTTACATTCTTATGATTAGTATGCTTTGTTCGGTAATAACTCTTATCTATGTGGGTACTCACTCCTCCATGCGGGTGAGCTCCCCTATGTATAGGTAAGGGGTGTTACATACTATATGAGCATACGGGAGTTCTGGAGTGGATAGGGTACTTGGTGCAAATTTTGGGAGCCTTAATGTTAAAAACATGTAATTTGGTTTTGAAAATTGCATGTATATGTATAAAACCTTACAAGTGTATAGAAAAATATTATGTATATATTTATATGGTTAAGAAGTTAGAGATATTCATGTACTATTTTGGAGGAAGATAATGGTTAATTAAGTTTGAATATTTACTACCTAATGATTTTGCTGCACATAAGAATGTAAGAATAAATACACCCATGATTAGTTATATATATATATATATATATATATATATATATATATATATATATATATATATAATTGTAATAATAATAATAATAATAATAAATAGAATTTTATGATTAGTCTAATTAATAGAGGGTAGTTATCTCTATTACATATAAATAGTATTGTGCAAGAACACAACTTATAGGAAGAAAGAAGATATACTAATCAAAGTCTTCTTGGAGAATTGACCAAACAAAAGTGAATTATAAGTGGAACATGAACAATCTACAAAAAAGTACACATATATGTTGTGATTCAATGGAAATAGTTCTTCATGTGTTAAAGTGATTTTTTTCATGATTAGTGTTAATAAATTAGAAATCTTGGACAATTGATTTTATAGAATTTTGTATTCTATCACTTCTAACATTGGTATTAGAGCATCGTTTATATATATATGTATTAATTTATGCTAATATGCCATGAAAATTGCATTTAATTTGAATTATGAATCAATTTTTTGAATTTTAATATTTTTAGAAGTATGTTCGACATGCTTGCTTCAACCTTGTTTATTGTCAATAAATATTTTTTTAGTGTGTTTGGCATCATTAGAAAGTCAATATCATAATCTTTAAAACGGTATATTATACGCATGATTTGAACCTATATTTAGTGAGTTATAAGATTTAAAAATTTGAAAAAAATCATGTGCGAATATGAAATTTTGGTGGGTGTCTGAAAGTTGAAAATGAGAAAAATAACAAGTTATTTTGATGATTTCGTTTAGTGAGCATAACGTAGTTTTTTTGTGAAACTATATGTTGCTTTGCCTAGTTTTTCTTTTTGTGAAACTGTATGTTGTTTGGCCTATTTTTTTTTCAAAAAACTACATGTTGATTGGCCTTATATTTTTTGAAACTGGATGTCCTCTTGTGTAAGGAAGTGTCGTTTGGCCTTATTTTTCATAAAAAGACATGTCATTTAGCCTTCTTTTTATGAAAATATATATCAAATATTAAATGTCATTTCTTGTTACTTTGCATGGAATATTCTATTACAATTAATTCATTCCTATATATGCGGCCCAATGAGTGTAAGGCATGACATGGAGGTGTATATTACATCACATTTATTGATGACTATACATGATTTGGTCATGTTTATTTGATTTTCCATAATTCTAAAGCTTTAGAGTGCTTCAGAAAATACATGAACTTAATGGAAAATTAATTAGATAAGAAAGTAAAAAAAACATGGTCTTGAGTATTTATCAAAACAATTGAAGAAATTATGTGATGAAAAGGGTATAGATATACAATTAACCATTCGTGGAACACCATACCAAAATGGTGTTGCCGAAAGGAGAAATAAAATCTATTAGAAATGATAAGGTCTATGATGGTGGCAATAAATTTACCAATCACATTTTATGTGATGCCTTATAAAAAGTTGCCCATGTTTATTCGATTCTAGTGTATGATATTTAACTTGTGGTACTGCACTGAATGGCTCCAAGAGCTCAGTTTTGGTATTTGGTATTTGACTTGTGTTACCGAACTAAATGGCTCCGAGAGCTCGGTTATGGTATTTGGTATTTGACTTGTGTTACCGGGTTGAATGGCTCTGAGAGCTTGGTTCCGGCATTTGGTATTTGATTTGTGTTATAGACTGGATGGCTCTGAGAGCTTAGTTGTAATGGCTCCAAAACTGAGTTAGCCGAAAATAGTATTTCCTGATAGTAAATAGGAACACCGGGGTGAATAGTACTTCCCGGAGTCGAAAAATATTTTATTTGATTAATGGAAAATATAAGTCACAATGAGTTCGAAGTTAAAATTTGGAGTGAAATCGAGGTCAAATGGATCTCAAAAAAATAATCTAAGAATATGGACGTATTCATATTGATGAGTAGAATCATATGGTAATAAAAAATTTAATTTTGGTGACACTGAAAAATTGTGTTATCGGACTGATAAATAATTAGCAGACCGGAAAATAATTTCCGATTGACCCCAAAATATTATTGGAGTCTAATGAATATGAGTTAAGAATTATGGAGTCATTTTTATGAGGAATTGACCTTAGAAAGTAAGGAAAAAGATATGATTTCGGTTTGAATAGTACTCGATTGACCGGAGGTTTGACCGAGTCTTTAAAAATAGCTAATAATGTCCAAAAATTGCAGGAATTTCCAGATAGGCTCTAAATGATATGTAGAATTTTTGGTAGTAAAACAGAAATTTTTTGAGAACATTGATAATTATTGATCTGGACCGATTTGATTGAACCGGACCAGAAACGGACTCCGATTGGGCTGAAATTTTGTGTACAGCCTAATTTTTACATGATATAAATTATGGAATCAAATTGGAGTGAAATTGAATTCGGGAAGTGAGAGAATTGAATTAAGTTGGAAAAAATGGATAATTAACTCATTAATGAGCTAATTAATATGCTAACCTACTCTCACCTACCTACTTAATATTAAAAATCTGTAGATTGAGGGAAGTCTTTCACGTTTTTCTTCTCTCTTCCTTTGCTCTTCAAAATCGTGGCCTTGTTCTTCCTTTTCTCTTTCTTTTTCTTTCATTCTCCTTCACAAATCCATCATTTTCAAGCCCCTCAACTGAAATTGAACCTCTTTTTTTGTTAATTGGTGAATGCTACTCTTCATTTGGGAAAGAATCCATGATGAAATCAAGGAATTTCAAGTGAGGGGTTTAAGTGGAGGTAAGAAGATTTAATTATTTTGATTTGATTTATTAGTTCTAAAGGATAGATTAAGATGTATTAAGTATAATTATGAAATTATATTGAATAAAAGAAGGAAATTAATGGGTGTTTATTTGATGTGTCTTTTTGGCCATGAGAGGAAATCAAGGGGAAAAAGAGTTTTCCAAGGGAAAGGCTAAGAAAAAGGAAGCTTAAGGAGGGTTAAGCATGGAATTGATATGAATTTTCTTTGGAAAAATTAGGGTTTTCTATTATGTTTACTAATGATTATACGTGATTTGCATGTACAATTGGAATTGAGGTATCAATTGAGTTTAGGGAGGGTAACTAAGCCAAGTGGAGTGATTAGAAGGAAATAAAACTAAGTGCAAGTGTTAAACATAATGCGACATAATGGTATATTTAGATATATTTGAGGTATACCTAGTGTTTAAATGAAATTAAATGGTATATACATGTGAATTGAGGTTGAATTTAGTGAATTGAGTGGTAAAGGGATGAAAACTAAAATGTTAGTGAAAAACCCTATGTTGGCCGAATGGTTTAAGTGGAAGAATATGATATATTATGTGGTAAACATGTTATATGAAATGTAAAATGAATAAATGAATGAATTAGAAATGAAATGGAGGGTAAAATGAAAAGAAATGCTTGAAAAATAAATGATTGATTTAAGTGATTTTGTGTTAAAAGTACGTGCAAATGAATAATAAGCTTAGAAAGGTGACTAAGAACCCTTAATATGACAATTGAAATGTTTAAATGAAATTAGACATGAAAAGAAGTGTCCATAAATTTATTTGGAATTTATGGATATTATATGAATATTTTTTAGTATGATATTCCATTATACTCAAGGTGAAAATAATAATAATTATTGAAATTATTGAAATTATATGTATATGTGATGTTATTTTGATTAAGTGAATAACCGAGATTGAAATGATAATGAAGTGAAAGACATGAAAATGAAGTGACTAAAATGAAAATGAAAATGTACTGATAAATCATATGTTATACGTCACATGTCATATGTAATATGAAAGTGTTAAAAGAACGAAAGTGGATTTGAAAGTCTATTTGAAAAGATGAATTTTGATAAATGTGAAAGTTTTGCCCTTAGTGATCTGGCGGTTTAATCTAGTTCAGGATATGTTTGGCTAGCCATAGGGACACCATTGATACCGCGGTGTAAGTCATGGCAACTTGCTTTGCTATGACAGATTCGCGATGGTCTCTCATAGCCCTCTGTTATATGTCATACGTCATATGTTACATGATGGAGTGATCCTTCGGGCTCATTTCTTAGTGGATTGCAGTGGGACTTTGGGGCCCACGTCCCGTATATCCAGTTTGCAGATTGTCTGCCAGGATTGTACTAGGGGCATAAAAGTGATATGATTGCAAAATATTTGAAAATGCAAAAAGTAAAATGATCAAATGAAATATGACATGAGTGTAATATGACATAATGTATAATGCAAAGGCATAATATGATAAAATGTAAAATGAGAAAAAGTAATATGATGCAAAGTAAAACGACATAACTTAATATGTAAAAGATATAAGTATAAAAGTCTAATATGTGCAAGTGTAATATGCAAAAGTGTAATATGTAAAGGCATAATGTCACACGGCATTATGTAATATAACCTAACATGTAAAGGCATAATGTATAAAAAGCCTAAGTGTAATAAGCAGAATCGTAAAATGATATGATTCTGTCAAAAGTAAAATGACATGAAAATGTGAAAAGTAACATGAAAATAAAAAGTTATATGGAAAAGGACTTAAGTGAAAGAAAGTAAAAAGTTTGGGGTAAAAACGTAATTTACCCAAATCATAAGCCAAACGGGTCATAGTGATGGAAATGACCTGAAAATGCAAAAGGTATAGTAAACATGAAAATTTAAATGAAAAAAGGACTCATATGGAAGAAAATAAAAGTTTAAGGACCAAAACGTAATTTACCGCAAAAACAATTAGTCGTGAGATTAATTGGCAAATTATAATCTAAGAAGTAAAATAAGGTGAAAATGTAGTGAATAAATGATAAAATTACAAGTAAATGTTAAATGAAGGACCAAATTGTAATTTTGCCAAAAGTAGGTGCAAAATAGTAATTAAGTGTAAAAGTATACTAATAAGTAACATGTAAGTGAAAAGTGAAATTAATATGACAGTCCCGTGAAAAATCTAAAATTCAGGGACTAAAATGTAATTTGCCACTAAAATGGCAAAACAGGGACTAATATGTAATTTGTAAGCCTAATAATGATTTAAAATTAAAAGAGAAATGAACTAGTGGCATTTCCATAAATAACGTCAAAAGAATAGCAAAAATGTAAATTTGCCCTAAAATTGATAAAATAAGGACTAAATGGTAATTTGTATAAGAAATGATATGTTAAATAAATAAAAATGATTAAGTGAGTGATTAATGAATTTAAATGCAATGTAAAGATGTAATATGAACTAATATATAAAATGAACATGAAAGTAATAATTTGAGGACTAAAATGTAAATCTACATGTCAAAAGTATAGAGAAGTGTTATAAGAATACCATTACTGTGGAAATAGTAAGATAGTCAAATGAGAATTATATGGTAAATTGTACACTAAGTAAATAAATGAGAGAAAATTTACTTAGTGGCATGTTGGTAAATAAGTGGAACTAAATGGCAAAGTGGTAATTTAAGAAAATGAAAGGGGGATATGATAAGCTCTGAATATATTAGGGATTAAATTGTATTTTTGCCAATAAGAATGACAAATAAAAGACTATAGTATAAAAAGAAACTAAGTAAGGCTTAGTGAGTGATCTAAATGGAAGCAAGGAATAGTGTATTATTATGCATGTATGTGTGCATTGGTTAGCATTGGAAATTATTAGATTCGTAATCACCACTGAGCATATTTAATGCTCAGCACGTAGTTTATTTGACTGCGTGCAGGTACCAAGTGGAACATCTATGGAGCAAGTGACCCATCAGCTTTGAAATCGAATCAGACCGGTCGATTGGAGTTAAGAATATTTTGTTATTGTTTTTGGAATGTATGTGATTGTTATAAGTTAATGAATTAGTTAAATGTTATTGTATTGGTTATTATATATTGGATTAGTTTATAGGAATTAAGATTTGAATGAGTATTGAATTATGATTGTTGTGCCCTTGAGTTGGGCTGTGTGGTTGTTGAATTGCAGGTTTTGGATTAGTTAAGTGGTAGTTGTTATGCTGCCGAAAATTTATTAAATGAATAGTATTAGTGACATGTATATGTAAAAGTTTAGCCTTGATTATGTATCGTTTAATATGGACATGTTAAATATTATAGATATTGATGAATGACATGATAAGTTACATGTAATGTCTGCACTAGATTAAATGATTTGATAAGTTTATAAGTTAAGGAAAAAAAAATTTACTGCAATTGTCATAAGCATCAATTAGATAATAGTGCCGTGACACCCGATATTCGTACCAATTGCGGGTATGGGGCGTTACATTAGTCTTGATAGGCGAATATTGAAAATTGAGTAATGATATGAGGACAGAATGGCTCAGAGAACTCGGTCACACATTTAAAACCCTACTTATTCGTCTCAGTACAATTATTCTAGCTATTACTTGGGACAAATGCAAATACATAAGAAAAATAAATTAAATACATGTATAATTGGTAATTAAAGAACTTCAATTGGAAGTAGGGATGATCACGGGGCGGTGCGGGGCGGGGCGGGGGCCGGGGCCGGGAGGCGCTCCCCACCTACTGCCCCGCCCAGGGGCAGGGATTCCCCGTCCCCGCTGGGGATGCGGGGGAAAAATCTCCCCCGTCCCTGCCCCCGAGGGGATCCCCGTCCTCAATGAAACTACCCAATTCTAATAGAAATTTTCGATCCCGATAGATTTTCGACCCGAATAAAAAATATATCACAATATTTACCTTGCAAAATCTAACAATTCATGACTTAAAATTAAAAATATCTCATACAATTTAAATACAAATATTTATAAACATTTCATACAATTAAAATACAAATATTTGTAAATATTACATACAACTCAAATATTAATAATATCACTTGAACAATTTACACACCGAATTTAATATATATATATAATAATAAAATATTAATATTTTTTTTAGGGCGGGAACCTTGTTCCCCGTCCCCGCCCCGAATTCAAGGGCGGGGACTTTTTTCTCCCCGCGGGGGAAAAATTCGGGGATTCCCTGCCCCGTTCGGGTTGGGTCCCTGCCGGGGACGGGGAATCCCTGCCCCATGCACTACAAGAAAAAGGAGTATTAGTGACCAAAATTAACGAAGGTAAAAATTTTCTATCCCTAAACATATAATAATAGGGACCGAAATTTTTTCCCTTCATCCACTCTCATTTTTTGGGCCAACAAACAGCGAAGGTAAGAATTTACTGTCTCTAAAAATAAAAAATTCGATCCCTGATTCTGAAGCTAGGCGCAGGAACATATCCCGCTTTTTCTTTTGCCCTTTAGTACCACTCCACTTTTTCTTTTGCCCTTTAGAACCCCTTCGTAAAAATACTTGAAAAATAATTTGCTGAAATTTATTTACTTAAAAAGAAACCCTAAATCTTTCTCTCCAACAGCAGAAAACGAGATTCCAGATCGTGATGGAGCTCTGCATCCTCCTCCTCCTGCCTCAATTTCTTTTCTTTTGACTTCTTCTACCTTTTTCTTTACCTCAACATTAAATAATCCTCAAACCTTCTGATTCTCTTTTAGCTTCATTACCTAATTGAAGAAACTTACTTCAATGCTCAAAAAGGTACTACTTCATCAGTGATCTTACTTTTTGTTTTGATTTTCATTTCTTTTATGATTAATTTATTCGAATTTCAATCCTCATGAACGTGAAAATGCGATGTAGTTTAAGTATCCCCATCCTCTCTTGGACCTTATTCTATACTGCATTAAGAAACAAATTTTAGTCTTCATTTTTAATTTTTTTTACTCTTTACCTCTGTTCTATACTCTTACACCACTTTTTGTTTGTCCAGATCTACTCCATAGTTCATATAGGGTATCGACTTATGCAATTCTATCCAATTTCACAGAGATACAGGTTTGCACTCTCTTTTTCTGCTTGCTTTGTATTTTTTTTAGTTGATCGTCTTCTTGATTTAAATATCTCTACTGAATTTTTTTTATCTCATGCTTTAGAAATCTTTCCTAATTTGCATACATATTTTTTAATCTCATCACAGAAGTGATCCTTTTTTTTTATTTGTAATAGAAACGACAAGTGTAAATTTCAGCTCAATAATTTGCATCATTAGAGAAATAATCGATTTTAGTGGCTGCTTGCTAGGTTGCTGGCGTTGTCTGATGATTTTAGTGGTGTTGATTTTTGACTCCTAGTGCCCTAATATAAGTCCTTGTTTTCTCATATATATTGACAAAGCACTAAAACAATCAGCTTTGAACTTTTGCCTACCTATAAAAGGAATAGAGTCCTTCTCAGGTTAGGCATCTCCATAACTGATTGTTATTTTCGTGTCCAACTCTATGTTTGTAGTTGTTTCATTTTACAACTCTGTACACACGTTATTCTGTTTCACTTGCTATTGTATATATGTACACTTAATCAATGAGAATGTATATCAGTAGTTTACTCTTACAGCCTATAATCCTTTCCATAAAATAGTTACACAACATTTGAGGATTTTGTAAAGCATTCCAACTCTATGTTGATTTTATTTTCTACATTTTATATTCCATTTGTGCTTGTATTAGAGTTAAATAGCAGGTTAAGTAGTTTTACCTCTTAGCTTTTTATTTCTGAATACGGATCCATAAAGGATCGAAAAATATTATATTTGGTTAGATTTATTTTTGGAGTTGTTAGATTCAATTCCTCCAAAAAGACATGTGAAGCAATAGTGTTTCAAGTGGCAAATTATTTCTCTTTGTTTTGCAATACAAAATTACTCCATAAGTGCAAATGAGTTTCGTCATGGTTTCACCATTGCTGTTACTGTATGCCTTTGTGATTTCTGGCCCATTCTTATACTCACACCATCTTCGCTACGTATGCCTTTGTGATTTCTGGCCCATTCTTATACTCACGCCATCTTCGCTACGTTTGCATTGGGCTTCAGTAAATTTTTTTTAATTTCATTAATAGTTCACTTTTGAAGAAAGCTCTCTTTTTTTTCAAAAAACTAATCTGTATACTTTGAAGAAAGCATTCTCTTTTTCAAAAAAACTAATCTGTATACTCATGCTTTCTTACAGATGATTCATCAATGGCTGAATATTCCTTCATCTGATATACTTGTATGTTTTCTCTTGTCCAGTTAAGCTTTTATATTTGTTTGTCTTTCCATTTAGAAATAGAATAGCTTCTCATTTCCTCAAGTCCTACTCTTTTCCTTTTGAATGCTTTTCTATGATCTTCACTCTTGCTTTTCTTTCCTTTTCCTAATAAATAAACATTAATAGGTTATTCTATCTCAATGGAGTGGATCAAATAGATGTGGCTTTATAATAGCATCATCAAATACCAAGGGTATTATTTATCTTGATGGTTTATTCAAC
The DNA here is from genome assembly GCA_947683425.1 of Excoecaria cochinchinensis. NCBI lineage: Eukaryota > Viridiplantae > Streptophyta > Magnoliopsida > Malpighiales > Euphorbiaceae > Excoecaria > Excoecaria cochinchinensis. Next base: position 22,796,491 of record CANTUQ010000119.1, read on the forward strand.
ATCATTTCTTATGATGTGGTCCCTAAATTATAAAATGTTCTAATGGAAACGGAGTTTAAGGTACTATGAATAAAAAGTTTATTTTCCCAAAAACTTTCTGCTTAGGAAGTAAGTCTAGTTTTTGAATTCCAAATTCCAATCTTCTTGAACAACCTTTGCATTCATTATTGATGTTTTTGCTTGAAATATAGTGCATGCTGGAGGGTTGGTGAGGAGACCACTAGAATTTGTAAAATTATAGAATGCTGATTAGATTAAGTGGGAGGTGTTTCACAAATGTTATTCAGAAGACTATCATCATTATGACAAATGCTAGGATTTTTTAGAACATGTAAAGCATCAATCCAGGGATAGATTAGAATATACAGAGTTGAGCATGCTACAAAATAGGGGAACATTGTTTTGAGTTTTTGAAGATGGTTCTCCAGAGTGGAGAGCTTTGTAATAAATTATGTGTCCATAAAAAGTAATTATGCTTAACTATATTTTCTTATTGATGGTTTTGCAAGCTTTAGGCATTTTTATCTAATATAATATGTCTATGATCATAATATAAGTGGTAATGTAGGTTCCATTTAAATAATCAAATGTAGGGTTGAAATAACCACCGCTAGTAGTTCTCTGCTATTTAATTCTTAAAAGGTCTTGTGAGTATTTAACATATTAGAATGGAACTTTCTACTGAATTGATTATTCACTGTAGACATCTGTATGTGGACAAATGAACATTTGTATACTTACCACATACTTGTGTGGCTTTGACAAATTCAGTCTGTCTATCTATGACTTCATATGATATATTTTATCAGGTTGTGATTGCAGATGAGTCTCACTTCTTGAAAAATGCTCAAGCAAAGAGGATGAGTGCCTCTCTCCCAGTTATAAAGGTCTTTTCTCCATGAAAACCAATTACATACTTGCATATGTTAACTTCATTCTTTGACTCATTCAGTTATAATTGGTGATCTATTATGACTTAAGCACACAACAAAAGTAATTTTTATCCCTGAGCAAGTTTTCAAGAATCAGTTGCAATGATCTTTTCATTGTGCTTTGTCTAATTAAGTATTTGCTATGCCTCATGTAACTAAAAATTGAATTATCCATACAGTATATATATATATATATATATATATATATATATATATATATATATATATATATATAAGAGAGAGAGAGAGAGAGTATGAGAGAATCAAGGATATGGAAGCATGTAAACAGGTTAATATGCTCAAATTACACAAGACATGTATAGGACCACTGCATTGTGCTCATATTCTTCCCAGTAATTAAAATAGATACTCGTTTCGAATTTCAGAAAGCTCAATATGCGATGTTGCTTAATGGAACTATTGCTTTATCCAGACCAATACAACTTTTTAAACAGGTACTTGCTCATAGTATAGATGGCCTGTTCATTTTACATATTTAGAAGTTATTGTTTTCTGTCATTTGAACTTTTAAAAAGGATTATATGTAAAGCTTTTACATGTTGTAGCTAGAAACTTTATATCATGGTGTTTACAAGAATGTTCATGAATATGGTAAACGATACTTTAAAGGGGTAAGTTAGTCTTTTTATCGTTAAAAGGAAACCTGTCTGTTTATTGTTAAAAGGAAACCTACTTTATTAATAAATGTTGTGGATGTCAGCCAGGCTATCATTTCGAAAATTGTTTGTCTAGGGTATTTTTGGAGTTTATCAAGCTACAAATAACCATGAAGAGTTGCACAACTTAATGAAGGCAACAGTGATGATTTGTAGACTTAAAAAGGATGTCCTTTCTGAGCTTCCTTTGAAGCGTCGACAACAAGTAAACTTGATTTACTTTATAAGTTTTCCTATTTGCTTTTTGTGTGTGGCTCAATCTATCCTGATCGAATTATAGCAGGCATTTTTGTATTATGCATGTTTCTATTAAACACAATATTATGCTAAAAAATAACTAAACAGCATGATCATTAATGTCACACCCCAAAATAGCCCTAGTCGGATTGTGCATGCTAAGTCGGGATCGGAAGGGTATTTCGGTAATTTGTGTTTAAGAATTTGGGATGCTAAGGACCTAATTGATAAGTTAATTAAGTTTGTAAGGAAGAATTGTGTAAGTGAGTGAAGTGTAATTTGTCTAAGGACTAAAGAGCATTAAGACAAGATATTTATTAAGGAAATGTTTGGGTATGACTCAAGTATTGTGCCATGGTTTGAATGTTGAGTGGAGTTTGGGGTCCAATAGGATGTTGCCAAGTAGACTGTTAGGTGGGCTTTGAAAGAAGAAAAAGAAGAAAGAAGTAAGAGGAAGAGAGAGAGGGAAAAACACAGATTTTGGTTTGGCTTTCCTGTCTCCCTCATCTCACGCCTCCCTTCTTCTTCTCTTCTCCCTTCTCTGCTTTTCCTTTCGTTCTCTTTGGCTTGGAGTTGTGTTTGGCTTGGATGGTATTTTGCTTGAAGAGGTAAGTGGGTTAAGGTTTCTACGTACTGTTCTTCTTCTTCTTCTCCTGGTTTTGGTTTTTGGTTGAGTTAGGGTTTGAAGGTAATTGTGGATTTCTTATTTGTGCAAGTTTTGGATTGTAAGAAGAAGCAAAGTAAGGGCAAGGAAAGGATTGAGCAGTGATCTTGAAGCTGATTTTGGATCGTCATTCCAGGTTTGGGAGATTGTCTTGAATGCATGTATTGTTTGAAGAGCTTCTGTGTTCTTGTCTCTGCCCTATTTCTCTCTAGGCCTATGATTGTGTTTGCGTGGTCTAATTTCTGGAAATTGAGGTGTTCTGGAATGTGTATATGCATGTTTATGTGAACAAATGTGTTAGTGATGCATGATAGAAATTGAATTGAAGTTACTGAGCTTTGGGTTTTGAACTTACTGTATTTTTAGGGTTTATGTTCTAGAATGGATTAAATGTGTTTATGCATGATTTTAGTTGATTTGATTGCTGAATTAAGCTGGTTTTATGTCATTGATATTTGGAAGATCGATTGAAAGGTAAGATGAGATTGGATGTGTTTTGAATCAGATTGAAAATGATTTTTATCGAGTTTTTGGGATTCTGGGTAAGCTGGAAATGGAAAATCGCGTTTCTGTATAATTTTCCATTTCCAGAGATGAGTCACGTCTCGTGACTTAGAGTCACGACGTGACTCTGGAAAAGGCGTTGCGTGACTCCCAGTTGCGAAGCGTGACTCCTCTCTCTGTGAGAGGGAAGTCACGTCTCGTGACTTAGAGTCACGACGTGACTCTGGTGAAGGGCAAAGCGTGACTCCCAGCTCGAAGCGTGACTGTCTCTCTCTGTGAGAGGGAAGTCACGTCTCGTGACTTAGAGTCACGACGTGACTTGGGTAAAGGCAGGCGTGACTCCAAGACACGAAGCGTGACTCCTCTCTCTGTGAGAGGGAAGTCACGTCTCGTGACTTAGAGTCACGGCGTGACTCCTGTGAGGCCAGGCGTGACACAGAGTCACGTCCCGTGATTCTCTAGGAGAGTCACGAGACGTGACACTAGGTCACGACGTGACCCCTTTGAGGTCAGTCAGTGACCGACCCCTCTTCAGCTCCTTTTTCTGATTTTGCCCAGTTTTAACCAAAATGAATTTCCTATTTCTTCTGTATGGGTCTTCACTGCTGTATAATTATGTCAGACTGTTATATGCTCCTGTATGGCTTTTCTGTTTTGATTTGTTCTCCGTGACTGGTTTATTACAAAATGACTTTCAAAGGCTGTTATTGCTTTTTCCTCTACTGTATGCTATCTTATCTTACTTATCAGAATGATTAGCCTATTTTAGTTGTGTTCAGTATTATGTTATGCCTGTCTTTGATCGGATTCTTACCTAGAATAATATGCCATGTTTAAGAATATTGTATCATTTCATGATACAGATTGTACGTTATTGATCATAGGCATAATATGATTCCACATGTGTTCTTGATATGCTTCAGTAAATTGAGTAGTGATAAAATGCAATTGATTGACCTATTGCATGCTTCAGAATATGACTTGAATGAGGTATGATTGATATTATGCTATGCTATATTTATTTGAATAATATGGATAATGTCTGAATGCATGATTATGCTTTAGCCTGGGAATTCGAAGTGTTATGGTTAAATGTAATTTGGACTATGCATGATTTATACTTAGTATCCTCACCTAAAATGTATGTTTAGGAGTATGTTTTGATAACCATTGGCATGGTAGTACTTCTTTACCTGATTCTTGGCATGCTTTAGAGCATTGTTTAATGTTAAAGTGTATGGACTGTAATATGTTTTGCAATGCGAATTGCATGATATATGACCAACCTTATGAGCATATTTATATGTCTATTGTACTCTGGTTTATGCATGATGTTTATATATTTATGCATTATGCGATCCGAAATGTGAATTGTTTTATGCATGACCTGCGAGAGTCAGTCTAGTGGATAGTTAGGCATGCCTAATAGAGTCTTTCAGTAGCTGCAGCGCCCTTTGAACGTATTGGACCCTGATCAGGTCCCCCGTATGGTTCCTCGCGAACCCCCCCTCAGTACGGATCCTCGTGATCCTTTTTAATGAATTTGGATCGGGTTAAGATCCCCCATCAGTAAAATGCTTTTGTGATAAATAAAATGGTTTTCGATTCGTACCCGTAAGGTACCTTCAGTCGACTTGTACCCGTAAGGTACTAATCAGTTCAGTACACTCGTTATCCACTATTGTGAGTCAGCAGGTGCTTTATTGGTTTGTATTACTTTGATATAGCTATCAGAATGTGATATCCGATTGATTATGATAAGAATTTCAGAAATCAGTTTATGTGTATATAGATGTGACTATGGGCTTCAGAATGTATATCTGTACTAAGTAAGCATGACTTTATATTTAATATGATTATCCGTACTTGTCATGTGATTTGTTATAAGTTTCTGAATGCTTTGAGTATGATTCGGCTGGAGTATTTATGTATGTAACTTAAACATGTTTTGTTAATTATTAGCATGTGAACCGAAGCAGCTGTGACAGTAAGTATGTGAAGATTACTGTACCTTCTGCATGTTGATGATATGAATGTAAGGTTATGTGATTATGCCTTCAGTTCCCGCTATCAGAGTGTTTCTGCATGATGCTTAATATATATATTAGAGTTGCGCAGCGGTATTGTGAAGCTCTAAATGTTATCCTTTGGATATTTGACTAGTGTATGTGTTTGGCATGTCTAAGTATGTTAAATGGCTAGCATTCTTAACATGATGGTTTGGTTGTCAGTTCATGTATGGGTATTTAGTTATGTCAATTGCCTGAGTAAAGCTCTTGTGACTCTGCACAGTAAGATGTTGATATTTGCTACCCATGTAGGTTTATGCATGAGATATAGTATGTGGTTTAGCATGATGATGCTTGTAAGGTGTTTTGTATTATGTCTGTTTTGGTCTATCCTGGACATGAGTTTATGGTTTGATGGTGAGTATTGAAATGAATGCCTTTATTATGCAAGCCTAATTAGTTATATGTTATGAATATCAGCATTTGCCATTTGAATGTGTTTTGCCTTGGCGACCATTGTGAATGGCCGTCCATACTCTTGTGTGTTCTCCCCACTAAGCGTTTATCGCTTAGCACGGATTTCCTTTCCGTGCAGGTGGCAGGTTTGGTTTTGTTCGAGTCGCGCTTCTGCAAGGTCGGCCACGTAGGAGTTAGAAGTTCTGTATTGGGTTCAGCTTCTGTATTTCAGCTTTTGTAATTCTGTAGTATTGTATATGTAATTAATTATGTTTTAATCTTGAGTTTTCTTTTGGGAATGTAATAGTTAGTATGTCCTCATGTTTAGTTATTCCTTTGTTTTATTATTTCGCTTATGATTCCGCTGTATGGTCATATGTATGCTTCTGTGTATGCTTCAGCTTAGTGTCTGCATGTGAGTGAGTTATTGCATGTTCAGTCTGTACCGCAAGGTAAGTCAAAGTAAGTTTTTAATTAAACCGTTTTTTCGTATGCATGTTATGTATGAATGTATGCTTCCGCATTGTGCATGTGTATATCTGTATATGTGAGCGTCGTGTAGCGCGTCCGTCGGCGTCCTTCCAACGGGGACGGCGATGGGGGTGTTACAGTTAGTGGTATCAGAGCCCAGGTTTGATGGTTCTGGGTATGTTGTTTGTTTTGTGTTGAGTCTTTGCATGAGAGTCGATTTTGTGTCATGGCCTACTGCAGATGCGTCTTGTTTTGTGTCATGTCTAGATGGAGTCTGATCCTAGTGAGAATGTGGGTGAGACAACGGAAAGTGTGAATCGAATTAGTGCTGATCTGGATGTTTCCGAGCGTCTTCCATTGAAGATTCTGGTCGTGTTTCTGATGATAGGACATTAGTACAAGGATTGATTCGGATTTTGGATAGATTGACTGCTCCTCGTGCTTCTCAAGATTTTGTTCAGCATGTTCCTTAGAAGAGAAAAGGATCGGTTAGTGAAGTGCCAGTAGGGAAGAGGGTTCGAGAACCTTCATTGTGTCGGTAATGTCAGAAGCAACATGGGAACAAGTGTAAGAAATGGGTACCGTCAGTATGTCAGCATTGTCAGAAGCGACATCGTGGTTCATGTCGGAAGCTTTCAGGTGCCTGTTTCAGGTGTGGCAGTATGGAACACCAGATTGCCGGTTGTCCTAAAAAGATGAATGAGAGTCTAGCTGGGCAAGCTAGAAAGGATGTGGAGGATTTGCTCATATCTTCTTGAGTGTCTTCAGAGTTTGTAGCATCTAGCAAGGATTCGAAGGAGACCGCAGGTTCATCTGGTAAGTTACTTTGTAAGCTTTTGTTTAAGAAAGTTTTATTTGTTTGGGTTATTTGGATGTAAGTATTTCGTTGTGAATTTCGAGGACGAAATTCTTTTAGGAGGGAAGAGTTGTCACACCCCAAAATAGCCCTAGTCGGATTGTGCATGCTAAGTCGGGATCGGAAGGGTATTTCGGTAATTTGTGTTTAAGAATTTGGGATGCTAAGGACCTAATTGATAAGTTAATTAAGTTTGTAAGGAAGAATTGTGTAAGTGAGTGAAGTGTAATTTGTCTAAGGACTAAAGAGCATTAAGACAAGATATTTATTAAGGAAATGTTTGGGTATGACTCAAGTATTGTGCCATGGTTTGAATGTTGAGTGGAGTTTGGGGTCCAATAGGATGTTGCCAAGTAGACTGTTAGGTGGGCTTTGAAAGAAGAAAAAGAAGAAAGAAGTAAGAGGAAGAGAGAGAGGGAAAAACACAGATTTTGGTTTGGCTTTCCCGTCTCCCTCATCTCACGCCTCCCTTCTTCTTCTCTTCTCCCTTCTCTGCTTTTCCTTTCGTTCTCTTTGGCTTGGAGTTGTGTTTGGCTTGGATGGTATTTTGCTTGAAGAGGTAAGTGGGTTAAGGTTTCTACGTACTGTTCTTCTTCTTCTTCTCCTGGTTTTGGTTTTTGGTTGAGTTAGGGTTTGAAGGTAATTGTGGATTTCTTATTTGTGCAAGTTTTGGATTGTAAGAAGAAGCAAAGTAAGGGCAAGGAAAGGATTGAGCAGTGATCTTGAAGCTGATTTTGGATCGTCATTCCAGGTTTGGGAGATTGTCTTGAATGCATGTATTGTTTGAAGAGCTTCTGTGTTCTTGTCTCTGCCCTATTTCTCTCTAGGCCTATGATTGTGTTTGCGTGGTCTAATTTCTGGAAATTGAGGTGTTCTGGAATGTGTATATGCATGTTTATGTGAACAAATGTGTTAGTGATGCATGATAGAAATTGAATTGAAGTTACCGAGCTTTGGGTTTTGAACTTACTGTATTTTTAGGGTTTATGTTCTAGAATGGATTAAATGTGTTTATGCATGATTTTAGTTGATTTGATTGCTGAATTAAGCTGGTTTTATGTCATTGATGTTTGGAAGATCGATTGAAAGGTAAGATGAGATTGGATGTGTTTTGAATCAGATTGAAAATGATTTTTATCGAGTTTTTGGGATTCTGGGTAAGCTGGAAATGGAAAATCGCGTTTCTGTATAATTTTCCATTTCCAGAGATGAGTCACGTCTTGTGACTTAGAGTCACGACGTGACTCTGGTAAAGGCGTTGCGTGACTCCCAGTTGCGAAGCGTGACTCCTCTCTCTGTGAGAGGGAAGTCACGTCTCGTGACTTAGAGTCACGACGTGACTCTGGTGAAGGGCAAAGCGTGACTCCCAGCTCGAAGCGTGACTGTCTCTCTCTGTGAGAGGGAAGTCACGTCTCGTGACTTAGAGTCACGACGTGACTTGGGTAAAGGCAGGCGTGACTCCAAGACACGAAGCGTGACTCCTCTCTCTGTGAGAGGGAAGTCACGTCTCGTGACTTAGAGTCACGGCGTGACTCCTGTGAGGCCAGGCGTGACACAGAGTCACGTCCCGTGATTCTCTAGGAGAGTCACGAGACGTGACACTAGGTCACGACGTGACCCCTTTGAGGTCAGTCAGTGATCGACCCCTCTTCAGCTCCTTTTTCTGATTTTGCCCAGTTTTAACCAAAATGAATTTCCTATTTCTTCTGTATGGGTCTTCACTGCTGTATAATTATGTCAGACTGTTATATGCTCTTGTATGGCTTTTCTGTTTTGATTTGTTCTCCGTGACTGGTTTATTACAAAATGACTTTCAAAGGCTGTTATTGCTTTTTCCTCTACTGTATGCTATCTTATCTTACTTATCAGAATGATTAGCCTATTTTAGTTGTGTTCAGTATTATGTTATGCCTGTCTTTGATCGGATTCTTACCTAGAATAATATGCCATGTTTAAGAATATTGTATCATTTCATGATACAGATTGTACGTTATTGATCATAGGCATAATATGATTCCACATGTGTTCTTGATATGCTTCAGTAAATTGAGTAGTGATAAAATGCAATTGATTGACCTATTGCATGCTTCAGAATATGACTTGAATGAGGTATGATTGATATTATGCTATGCTATATTTATTTGAATAATATGGATAATGTCTGAATGCATGATTATGCTTTAGCCTGGGAATTCGAAGTGTTATGGTTAAATGTAATTTGGACTATGCATGATTTATACTTAGTATCCTCACCTAAAATGTATGTTTAGGAGTATGTTTTGATAACCATTGGCATGGTAGTACTTCTTTACCTGATTCTTGGCATGCTTTAGAGCATTGTTTAATGTTAAAGTGTATGGACTGTAATATGTTTTGCAATGCGAATTGCATGATATATGACCAACCTTATGAGCATATTTATATGTCTATTGTACTCTGGTTTATGCATGATGTTTATATATTTATGCATTATGCGATCCGAAATGTGAATTGTTTTATGCATGACCTGCGAGAGTCAGTCTAGTGGATAGTTAGGCATGCCTAATAGAGTCTTTCAGTAGCTGCAGCGCCCTTTGAACGTATTGGACCCTGATCAGGTCCCCCGTATGGTTCCTCACGAACCCCCCCTCAGTACGGATCCTCGTGATCCTTTTTAATGAATTTGGATCGGGTTAAGATCCCCCATCAGTAAAATGCTTTTGTGATAAATAAAATGGTTTTCGATTCGTACCCGTAAGGTACCTTCAGTCGACTTGTACCCGTAAGGTACTAATCAGTTCAATACACTCGTTATCCACTATTGTGAGTCAGCAGGTGCTTTATTGGTTTGTATTACTTTGATATAGCTATCAGAATGTGATATCCGATTGATTATGATAAGAATTTCAGAAATCAGTTTATGTGTATATAGATGTGACTATGGGCTTCAGAATGTATATCTGTACTAAGTAAGCATGACTTTATATTTAATATGATTATCCGTACTTGTCATGTGATTTGTTATAAGTTTCTGAATGCTTTGAGTATGATTCGGCTAGAGTATTTATGTATGTAACTTAAACATGTTTTGTTAATTATTAGCATGTGAACCGAAGCAGCTGTGACGGTAAGTATGTGAGGATTACTGTACCTTCTGCATGTTGATGATATGAATGTAAGGTTATGTGATTATGCCTTCAGTTCCCGCTATCAGAGTGTTTCTGCATGATGCTTAATATATATATTAGAGTTGCGCAGCGGTATTGTGAAGCTCTAAATGTTATCCTTTGGATATTTGACTAGTGTATGTGTTTGGCATGTCTAAGTATGTTAAATGGCTAGCATTCTTAACATGATGGTTTGGTTGTCAGTTCATGTATGGGTATTTAGTTATGTCAATTGCCTGAGTAAAGCTCTTGTGACTCTGCACAGTAAGATGTTGATATTTGCTACCCATGTAGGTTTATGCATGAGATATAGTATGTGGTTTAGCATGATGATGCTTGTAAGGTGTTTTGTATTATGTCTGTTTTGGTCTATCCTGGACATGAGTTTATGGTTTGATGGTGAGTATTGAAATGAATGCCTTTATTATGCAAGCCTAATTAGTTATATGTTATGAATATCAGCATTTGCCATTTGAATGTGTTTTGCCTTGGCGACCATTGTGAATGGCCGTCCATACTCTTGTGTGTTCTCCCCACTAAGCGTTTATCGCTTAGCACGGATTTCCTTTCCGTGCAGGTGGCAGGTTTGGTTTTGTTCGAGTCGCGCTTCTGCAAGGTCGGCCACGTAGGAGTTAGAAGTTCTGTATTGGGTTCAGCTTCTGTATTTCAGCTTTTGTAATTCTGTAGTATTGTATATGTAATTAATTATGTTTTAATCTTGAGTTTTCTTTTGGGAATGTAATAGTTAGTATGTCCTCATGTTTAGTTATTCCTTTGTTTTATTATTTCGCTTATGATTCCGCTGTATGGTCATATGTATGCTTCTGTGTATGCTTCAGCTTAGTGTCTGCATGTGCGTGAGTTATTGCATGTTCAGTCTGTACCGCAAGGTAAGTCAAAGTAAGTTTTTAATTAAACCGTTTTTTCGTATGCATGTTATGTATGAATGTATGCTTCCGCATTGTGCATGTGTATATCTGTATATGTGAGCGTCGTGTAGCGCGTCCGTCGGCGTCCTTCCAACGGGGACGGCGATGGGGGTGTTACAATTAATTACTAGAAGTATTGGGGAGATTTTGGAAAATAAAAAATCTAATTCAAAAATAATTTGCAATGCAGCTTCTTGAGATCTTTGATGCATTAGCTTTGTATTCTTTTGAAGTTAATGCCCTAAGTTGTATTTTTGGATTTTGTTAGACTTTTGCATACATCAACTGAATGCATTTTTTTCCTCATTGTGAACTTGGCACTCAGGAAATGCTGGATGACATACCTCTACAGTTCTTACTCTATTTGTGCATGCACATATGCATATTATGTCTACACGCTGGAGGCTTCATTATATAAATACACAGAAATATGTATATAGAATGAAATTTTTGGAATCACTAAAGTTTTCTGTGAAGAATCTTATCAATAAGGTATGTAATTAGAACTAGAGGTCTAGTAATTAGCTACCTAGTACCTCTTCCCCTTCTCATAAACTACTCTTCCTAAACCTAGCTGGATTCTGAGTCATTTCCATTGAGATATCTAGGCTATAATATGCTAGCCAAGGTCATCACTAAGGTTGACTTTTTTCCCTCCGTCATGAATTTACAACCTATATGCATCTTGCCCCTTATTATGGATGGGTTATTTGAAGTCAGAACGATATTAGCCTTTCAATTGTTTTTCTTTTCAGTTCATTATAGGATCCAGCTTGGCTTCGATTGACATTTTAAGATCATGGTGTCTTTTTGTCTATGTAATTCCCGACCATAATTTGTTATTTACTCTATTGAATTCCCAGTTATATACCGACTCTGCTGAACCTAAGATTCCTGGGGTCCTAGATTGTTTGGGAACTCTCATTGAGGTGCTTTCAACATCTTCTTTTACTTTTCCCTTTGTTTTTTTTTCTGCACCTTAATTTTCTTCCTAGTTTTAGAGTGCATTATAGAAACATAGGATACAATTTGGATGTAAAGCATCTCCTCTTTGAGCACATTTTTACCAAAATATGATCTAAAACGATATTCATGTGCTTGAGCTCAAAAAACTGACTACAGTTTGTTGTTCTCTAGCATGAAGGTGTGCTTCTGGTCATACCTTTGCTTTTTGTGTTGGAAAACTATAAAACAGATTATGATATTTATATGAGGAATTTTAATGCCAATCTCAGAGTCTATATCAATTATATAGAATGTTCTGCATCTATGGTTTAAATTCTGCAAGATACCTAGAGAGGAAGAGGTGGAGAAGCAGGGACTGAGAGAGAGGAGGAGGGTGTGTGGGGGGATTGAAATTGGGTTGTCTCAGTCCTGAATTGGTAACTCAATATTGTTTGTGTAACACCCCAACTCATACGTAGGCGAACCCATCCGCAAGGGAGTAGGAAGCCGTACGAGTAGGTGTGTTACCGAACAGAAACGATACAAAGCGTATATAAATATGAAAGAATTAAAACTTTTAAGGAACAAAAATCTGAACATACATATTCATAACGCGCATATTTTAAACGAAAACATACACATCAACAATTTTACAATCATACAATAGGAGTCTGAAATATTACATCGATCTCTTTACATATTACTTATACATATAACACAGCTATACAAAAATTCTAAATTACAAAAGCTGAACAAGATACAAAACTTCTAACTCCTATGTGGCCGACTCTGCAGATGCGCGACTCGAACAGAAGCAAACCTGCCACCTGCACGGGGAAAAGAACCCGTGCTAAGCGATAACGCTTAGTGGGGAAAACAAACATAATAATATGGACGGCCATTCACAATGGTCGTCAAGGCAAAATACATTCAAATGGCAATTGCGAATATTCAAAACATATATCTAAACAGACTTGCATAATAAAGGCATTCATTCAGAAACTCACACATATAATCATATACATATATCAGGAATGGGCCAAAACAGTCATAACCCAAAACACGACACCAGTGTTATCATGCTGAGCCACATACCCAAGAAAACATCCAAAACACCACACTTCTGCTGCACAACTCTAATACATAGCATATCAAAACCATGCAGAAAGTACGATTACATCTTATATACTTACCCTCACAACCGATCCGATTCACATGCTTGTACACAATAAAACCATGCTTAACTCATATACATAAATACATCGATCGAATCATTTCAAAGCATTCAGAAACTAATAACAAATCACATGCCAAGTTCGGATAATCATGTTAACTGAAAAGTCATGTTTACTAAATATAGATTTACATTCTGAAGCCCGTAGTCATATTCATATACATATAAACTGATTCTTGCTCATTCAGATATCACATTCTGATGACTCTTTCAAAATAGAATAAAACAAACCATCAAAATACCTGCTGACTCATAATAGTGGATAACGAGTACTGAGGAGGAGACCTCATGAGGGAACATATAGCCCGATCTCTGACCGGGTAAACCTCAGAGGGAACATATAATATAATGTACCATACAGGTACAAGTCGAAAAGCAACATCATCTTTTTCCACATTCCAAAAACATTTCATATGAAAGGGTTCGCGAGGAACCAGTCGTGGGACCTGATCAGGGTCCAAATCGTTCAAAGGGCGCTGCAGCTACAAAGACTCTATTAGGCATGCCTAACTATCCACTAGACTGACTCTCGCAGGTCATGCATCATTCAAATCAGGTGTCATATCAGACAGTATATAAATATCATCATATTTAATCCAGAGTACAATGAACATATTCACATTAATATACACATACTTCAGCCGCAGTATTCCGTAATTCAAACTCATATTCATATACACATACTATAAACAAGACCATTTACAGATAAAAACGAAAGTACAATACGTAGGTCAGAGTTACCTTTAGCCTGTTCAGAGACTTGTAATCACATCCGCATATCCCAAAAATCATATAAATTAAATCTATAAATCATACTGAAATCATCAATCACTCAAAAATACTGTATACTCTATCAGAACGAAGCAATAATCCAATGCTATTGTGCACGCAAAATCATTAGTTCCACATTCAAACCACTGCATTTAACGAATAAATACTCATTACAAAATTAGGGTAGGTCACGGTGGTAACCAATTCCATTGCCACCGTGACATACAAAAGCCCCCAAACAGAATACATCTCTGAGGTAGGTCACGGTGGTAATCAAATCCATTGCCACCGTGACATACCAAAATCCAAAACAGAATGCAAACCAAAGATAGGTCACGGTGGTAACCCATGTCATTGCCACCGTGACATACCAGAACCCCAAAACAGAATGCAAATCTTCTCACTTAATCATGTTATATAGGCACTCAAATATCCACATGAACCGTTATAGTATCCTAATTATCGTGCATACTAACACATTCTAATAACATTTATTACCAATGCATGCATCGTATAGTATTGTTAGGCAATTACTTTAATCATGCATTCATTATTCATCTCCCCTATATACATTTTCCATTAAGCAAACTCAGTTCATAATTATACATACTTGTTCACATCATACATGATCAATACCTCAAGCATATCCTGTTCGATAATTAAAAAGCATATATATATACATTTAATTTCATTATTAAACTCTTATGCTATAGCTTAATCACTTATAATTTGGATTAACGACCACCCACATACTCATTTCCTAAGGTTAGAAATGAGTTAGACATGCTATAGGAACTTACCATAAAGTTCGGGTACGTTCCGGGAAGAAAAACACTCAAATTATGCATATTAGGAGGTGGTCACGGTGGTAACCAATTGGTTGTCACCGTGAGGTCCAAACGTGAGCATTCTGCCCTGCATTTTCATAGGTCACGGTGGTAACCATTTTGGTTGCCACCGTGACATACCAAAATATTGCAAAACAGAAGCAAAATTTCGGGACTGGTTCACTCCACAATTTTGTACAGCCTATATCAATGTCTAGAACTCATTTTTAGCCAAAACTTCCTTCTTAACAAATGTTCTATAGGATGTTAAATTCCAAATGCAACAAATTACAGGTCAATTGGACATCTATAGATTCAGATATGATCTAAACAACCCACAGTGCTTCTTTGAACCCGTCCAAAGAAGATAGGTCTACTTCTTGACCATTTTTCGGGCACTTAGAGTTACAATTAGCTCAAACCTATTTCTAACACATTTGTAGACATATATCTTAGCTTTCTAAAGGTACTAATTTCATATCATTTGGCGTTCTATAACTCCCGAAACAGTGTAATAACCGAAGAAAGGTCCAGTGTATTCTAATCCAGTTTTTTCACCCAAAAACCTATTCACATGCAACAATGAGTCATTTGAGCCAACACTCACTACCATCATCAAAGATCATCATCAACACATTCAAATTACCTAAACAACTCATAAATATAATCAAAATCATACATAAATAAAAAGTTCCCAAACCTTAACTCCTTTGCTCCACTAGCTTCAATAGTGGCACTTCTTGCTTCCATACTCCCTCTTTAGTTTTATCACTCCAATTTCCTCATCAAAACATAGAATACTACTTAAGATTTCTAATTTAACAAAGAGGAATTGCAGAAATCAAAATTTATAACTTACCCTTCTATCTCTACTCTCTTAAAAGAACACTTGAGCTTGTAAATTTCACTATCTACAACTTGGGCTTGCTAAGAAAGAAAGAGAATGGCGTGAGATGAAGAAGAGGAAGGAGAGAAGAAGAGAAAGGGAGAACAACGTGAGGGAGGAGAGGGGAAAGTGCAGAAATCTGCTCTCTCTCTTCCTTAATAAAGTCAAACTTATCTCAATGCCACATGTCCTTTTCTTATTAGCCCTCACTAGATTTTTATAACAATTATTCTTTTGATCCTTTAGCTCTTCTTTAATCTTTCCTTGGCCCACTACATAGATGTCATTCCTACATTTACCCACAATTAAATCTTATCCCCTTCAATTAAGTCATAAATTAATACCTTACAAATTTGCAATTGGCCGCACTTGCCAAAACTTTTGCACTAATACTGAATTCGTCCTTTCGGCACACCTGACACCACATTTCACATACATTCTGTCTAATAATACTCCATTTCATAAATTACCCCTTGTGATTATTTATTCGATTCAATCAAATCCCTATTTGCAATATGACCCAAAATACCCTTGACTCACTTTTTCTTAATTCTGATCATATCTTTTCCTACTACTTAATCACTCCGATCATCGAATCACACAATTTCGATCGTCAAAATCCCCGGAAATACACAAATCCTTCTAGGGTGCATTTCGGGGTGTTACAGTTTGAGACTGTTAAGGCCTATCTACTTTGTAGATCTTATCTACAGCTGCATCTTCTTATGACCTAGAGGTAGACACATAAAAATTTTCCTCTAGATCTATATATACATTTTTTTACATCTAATTGATGGCCGAGTTCTCTGCAATTGCAATTATGGCTGAGGTTTAGGCAGTTCTAGCAATAACTTTTTCCCAAGCTAACATTCCTACAGCTTTCTTTACATTTTGACTTTGGCTAAGACTTCACTTATAGGTGGTGGAGGTTGGTGGCCAGTGATTCTCCCTCCCATTCAACGTTTCAAAAATTTTTAAACATGCTGATATGCCATCTCTCTGCAATGATTAAAGTCCTTAGTTGATTGTGATATTGTTCCTCTGATTGATGAATTTTACCTGGTTACTCAATCTATTAGAAAAGCATCAGTGTTTCCTAATCAATAGAAATAAGGCAAGGAAGTTACTGTTTAAGGATTTAATCCTAAGAATTTTGCTAAACCATCACATAAGTCATATATTAGAGGAACGAATTTAAAAGTTTAATTAAAACTGTAAGTATTAAAAAGTATAAAGATTGGGGTTGATCTCCCAGATCCTTATTCAAACGGTAATTAATTTTTTTATGTATATAATTCCTTAAAACTAATTTATGTTCTTGTATCTTGCAGCCCTATCATATATGCTTACTTTTTGAAGTGTATATAGCTACACTTGGTGGAATTACAATTTTTTTGAGGTTGATATGCTGAGTTTTTGAAGCGATATAGTTAAACTTGATGGAATTAGAATTTTTTTTTTTAGGTTTGTCCTTAAATCACTTGTAGTTTCAATCAATTAGTATACCTATATAATTTTCTGACATAATCATTTTTAGTTATTTATATTTTTTTGCAGTTTTTAGTATGAACAAAATATTGAAGTACAAAAATTGGTTGTGAAGACTTGAAGAAACATTGAAATGTTTGTTAGATAGGTATTTTTTGTTTTTTTTTTTTTCTTGAAAGGGGTTGTATAAACAATACATATCTTTTTTGAATGCTAATTCAATATTTGTAATGAATTACAAATTATCTATAAAAGTATGATATTATTTATTGTGTATCCATTTAAGTATGTTTAAAAATACAGGGTAAAAATATGGTTTAATTATTCTTAGGGACAATATTAATTTTTGATTTTTATTATGTTTTCATGAATTGATTTTATGGTTCTTAGTATAATATATATTCAAATGATTATTATTTTTAAGGATGGGATTTTTTTACCATTATTATGATTTTGATATTATTAAGGATGGGAATTCTAGTCCTTAATACCTTTTAGGAACAATTTGTTTTTGGTCATTAAAAGTTTTAAGGACCGATCAATACAATATTTAAGGACCAAATTTGTGGTCCTTAATAACTTGGTTAGCTAGATGACATATTTTATCAAGGATGAAAAAATCGGTCCTTAATATTTTTTAGGGATCAATTTTTGGTTGGTCCTTAAAATTTTTAACGACAGTAATAATCTTTTAAGGACCAAGATTTTGGTCATAAATAACTTGATTGACTGCCAAGCATATACTATTAAGGATAGGAAATCCGGTCCTTAATTCTTTTTGGGGACCGTATTCCTTATCGGTCGCTAAAAACTTTTAACGACCGACTAGTAACTAGTCCTTTTTGGTCATTAGCGGCTGAGCCTGTAACGACCGGATGGCGACCGGATTTTTCGGTTCCTATTGACTTTTAGCGACCGGATTTATACTTTTAGCGACCGAATTTCCCCTCCTTATAGGTCTTTTTTCTTGCAGTGATGATCATCCCTAATTGGAAGTAGTAATTAGTTAGATAAATTTGTAATATTTATTAATCATTATGTAACTTAGGATGAATTAGTATAATTATTTACATGTTTAGATTTTATAAATTAATTTTGATGTCTATTTATGCTTATAAATATATGAAGAAATTTATATTTGAAAAATATTATATGTTATTTGTGTTATGTCTGATTGAATAAAGGAGGTTGGAAAAAAATACTATGCAAGGAGTTTGAAATGAAGTTGGATGGCAAAATAAATAAAATATAGAAGTGTTTTTGTAACGTCTATACAAGAAGTTTGGTACAAATTTAGGAGGAATTCTACCGGATTGTTGGTAAAAATGTATAGTAACAACTTAAACATGAATAATATGCCATGTATAGACATGATGTTATAGCATAAAGTTTGGCATAGTAAAATGCATCATGCATTAGTATGAAAAGGAATTAAACATGTAGAATTACGTGCTTTTGATTCCCAATTTTTGGAATACGTAGGAAGTTTTGAATACATATTCCAACTCTGAACCAAATTACACTCAGATAATAAGTGCCCAAATGTTAAGAGTAACATAATGAATGAAATCTGTCATAGGGTTTCACCTGTTTATACTTCAAGTATATTGAGATATAATTAACTTATCAAGATAACTAAGTATGATAGCATAATTGATATAAATGAATAGTTATGTATAACATTAATTGAAGCACAAAATATAGGAAGTAGGTGTAAGTTTAGATAATACTAAGTATGGTAATAGTAATTGAGCAAATGCAATAACTATCTTTATCTCTGGCTTTCACTAGAGTTTAAAAAGACACATAACAAAATGGAAACATCACGGACTAAAATCTCTACCAGTAAGGACTGCGAGGATAAATAAACAATTAAGCCATTCAAGTTTTCACCAAAAAATCTGTTCTACAATTCCAAGATGTCAACCTTTCTTGACATTCTATCAATCATGTTGTTGATCTATACAGGCGTACGCCCTCTTGCTTGACCGCATAGAAGAGCATTCGATGGGATTGGGTACTCGTCTCGCCATGAATTTGCTGGAGAATAGACACGAAGATAGAATTGTTGCCCTAAATATTGACGACGCCAGTTCTCAGACCTCACATTCCACATTCCGACATTATCCAAAGGCATGTAAACTGCAGTCCATGACTTGGGATACACCTGTTCGTGCACCAAACAACATCCCAAATCATTATAAACATTCCTTTGATAGGATACTATATTGGCAATGTCCCAATAGATTAGCTATCATGGATGCAGTGAAATGAATTGAATGGCTATAACTAATATACTTCTCTTAATTGTGAAGTTTGGAAATAAAGTACCTGAACGGTGCAACGAGAGATTGTGTCTCTCAAATTATAACTTAATCTGCTTGCAGCTGACCATTGCCCACCATCCATCCTGCACATTAGAAAAATAACGAGTAATGACAAATAACCGGTGTGACAAATGAAGTTTAGGGCCAAACAAACTTACCCTACAACAAAGAAGTTGTGGCCATCAATGTGCCAGGACTGCACGGTGTCTTCTGGATTCTCGAAAACGATCTCAGCATAACCTCTGAAATCAGCAGCCATGACAGAAGTCTGGAGGTATGCACTGCCACCAGTGGGGTTGTCCGGGATGCTTCCAACGGAGAAAACTCCAGGGATGTTGAAGTGATCCGCAAGTTTAAGTGGCGTATCAGCTGGGATGAAGGACACACTATTTACAGCATACCTCTGCTTCCCATTAATCATTGGAGCAGAGTTTTGTAATCTTATGGTACGTGTTGTGTTGATCATTCCATAATGATAAGAGCCCTGAGGGTTCGGTCTTGGTCCACTAGCTGTTAGATTCCGTCTATAAAATGCATTTAATCACAATAAACATGAGGGATTTTCATTGTATTGTACGCATTTCTCTATGATAAATCTACAAAACCAGTCACAGGAGTCCTTGATCTGCATACTAATAAAGATCAACCAGGCTGATGCAACACAATGCAATAGGCTTAGTTATGGAATGCAGGAGTACCTGAGAGATCGAGCTTGCTCGAGAGACCAATCAATCTGAACAGTTGGGCCGCCAGGGAAAGGACCTGAAACACTTGCAGCTGAATTACTGTAATGAAGAACAGAAGTTGCTGTGAGCACTTGGGAGGTAAATCGTGTTGAGACAACAATGTAGTAATCCTGTGGTGGTTGGTTAGCCGTAACCAACACAGAGTAAGATTGCCCCAAATGGATGTCAAGTGAACCATAAGTGTTCTGAAGCGTGTGAGTTCCTTCCACCTCTACCAACAACATCTTGTGCCCTTGGATTCTGAAATTCAAGGATGTACTAATTCCCACATTTGATATTCGGAGCCTGTAAGTATTGCCTGCCCAGCATTCAACACAGAAAATTGCCATTATTACAGACACAAACAGGTTAGAACTTGAGTAGCTGCTAGCAGAACTTCTTACCTTGATCCACTGGAAATGTGTATCCACCCGAACCATGGCCATTGATAAGCAGACCATCAGGGAATGGAAGATCACTACCGCCATCTAAAATTGCTTTCAAATCCTGCAAAATCCAATGCAAACACGTCAAGGAACACAGAAAGAAAACGAATAATAGATAGAATTTGTTTGGGATGATGCTACTTACAGTGTGATTCTTGTTGTACCAATCACCTGCTAGGATAGTGAAGTCAGCAGCTGGAGGTGGGAAAGGCACAGGAATGACAGAACGGCTCGCGATTTTGATGCCACCATAGCCTCCTGCAGCCTTGTGCATTGCAAGTGATGGGAAATAGAAGTGGCTGCCAATCTGATCTTTAACTTGGAGCACATAAGTGAAGTTCTGTCCAGGGGGGATGGGACAGTTGGTGCCATAGACTCCATCTTGCCACGAGTTTCTTCGCTGCTGCACACCATTCCTGAACAAGAGTTATGTGATTTATGATCACACTAAAAAACTTATCAGCTTCTAAGTAGTTCAGAGTAATTAATATTTGATTTGGATACTTGACCCATTCTAATTCATTATCTACCATGGCCAATTTTACATTTATAGACAAACACAGTTTCATACAATATATCAAATCTTTTTAACTTTGATTTTAAATGTCCTTGGATCTGGGCAATTCTACAATACATTAACAGAAACTACCCATGATTGCCTTAGAAACAGGGGATTTTGCAGACAGGAATATAAAAACAATACAAAGAAAAAAAAAAAGCATGTATTTCAATTTATGATACATTTGAACATTGTAATGAAATAGTAAAATTAGACGAACCAAGAAATGAGGAATGGTTCATCTAAGCTATTGAAAACATTGATAATCAAGTTATCGTTGGTGACTGATTCAAGTTGTGGCCCTGGAAATTGCCCATTTATTAATATAACCTGTACCGTTACACATAAGAAAAATTGCTTATTAACATCCCATAAAGAGATCAAAATTTTTAAAGAAAATAATAATAAAAAAAGGTGTTACCCGTTGCCTAACACCAAGTGGGTAGATGTCACCATAGCTAACGTTCCATAAATAAAATCTATAAGGGCTTTCTCCACTAATCCAACCCACCGTTACTAACAGCATGACCATGAAACACCATAGATTTCCACAGTCACCCATTTCCTGGTACACACAAACTCTCTAAAGAAGAACTGAAGAAATCTTGCAAATAAAGAAACTGTGTATTTATGTTGAGTCTGTATCTGTAAAGTGTAATGGTAGTCTTCCTTTTTTTCTTTTCTCTTTATGTGCTTTGAGAGATTCTATCTCTTTTTGTTAAGAGGCAATGAATGTCGGTGGAAGGAGAAGAAGGAGAGGAGGAATAGTTTGAGATCTGTTAATGAGATTAAGCAAGCACAAATCAGTGTGTAAAGTGAGCTGTACTCATTCATGGTTTCCAATAACTAAGCATATGTCAATTTTTACTACACAGTCCATACTGCGTCCCTCGGAGATACCAAGTTGATTTGATTGACGTCACCAAAATATTGAGAAGATAGGGAAAAAGAATTAATACATTAACACAATATCATATTACACTCTAAATTTATTAAAATAAAAAATTAACATATTATTTTTTTCCATAATTATTATGGTCTAATAAATTGTCTTCTCAAAATAATTGAGTACTTAATTACCTTGAATTTATTATTAAAAATATAAGTAACATGCTATATTATTAAAAATTTCAAATTATTCTTTTAAATTTATTTCAAATTTCAGATATTTTCTTGTCATTGTCTATGAATACATATGCATAATTTTTATTTTTATGCGCTTTATGTAAAGTGCTATGTATTTCTAAAAAATAATAATTTAATATTTGTAATATATTTATAAAAATAATATGACATTTAATTAGTTTAGAGATACTTCATTTGTTTCTTATTATTTTTCACTTTTGTTATTTTTACTAAAATTAACGAGTATTAATTAAAGTTAAATTTAAAATAAAATTGAGTATTTTAAATATAAAATTTAAATATAATTAGTCAATTTGTATTGAAAAAAATAAATTACAATAAAAATGTTAAAGTTATAAATAAATAAAATTTGAATTTTTCTCAAAATGAATAGTTAAAAAGCACTGGGGACAAAAATTACATCCGGAGGTAAAAAATATTTTATTTGACCATCGAAAAATACTAGTCACAATGAGTCCGAAAGTAAAATTTGGAAAAAAAAATGAGTTCAAATAGATTTATAAAAGTAAAAAAAAAAAAAATCGGCTCATTTTAAAGGTTATTCTGTTTAACCAAGATTTGACTAAACTTCTAAAAATAGCAAATGACATCTAAAAATTATTTTAATGGTATATATAGACTTAGATTAATATTTAGAAATTTTTTACAGCGAAAAATTAATTTTTTGGTAACACTAAAAATTATCGGAACGGACTGATTTAAATATAGCAGATCGAAAAAAGGACTCTGTTTTATCTGAAATTTTGCAGAGAGACTAATTTATATATTTTAAGAATTATAAAATTAATTTTAGAAGAAATTGAGTTTAGAAAGTGGGTGAAATAATTTAGGATTATATAATTGGCTTAAAAATGAAAAAAATGGCCACTTGGTTTATGAATTATTGTGTTGTTGTACCCCTGTGTGTGACTATAGATTATTTGAATTTTAGGAACGGTATATTATATATATAGCCGTTATACTGCCAAATTTTTTATCAAATGAATAGTAAATTGGACAGTTATAAGTAAACCGATATTCCGATCCGTTTGGATATCCGCTGATCCATTTTGCCCAACATTTTTATAATAATTTTTTTAGTATCCCATTATTATATCGATAATTATTTTTCATTAAAAAAATATCAAATTGGTCGACTCAAATCCGCCCAACCCATTTTGATATTGACCCATTTATGACTCATATATTTTTGATTCATTTATAATCCAATCCAAACTCGTCCAACCCGTCCATTTGCCACATCTTTCAGAGAGTAATTTATTAATTTATTTGATAATAGTTTAGGAAAAAAAATTAATTGATGATCTCAAAAGAAAATTATTACAGTAAGTTCCGATGCAAAAATATAATTAAGTATCCAGTCTATGAGCTGTCTTTGGTCAGCGAGACAAGCAGAAGACTGTTCTGTTCTGACTTATAATAATTAAATTTAATATTTATTTTTTTTTGTCTATAATTAAATGTAATATTAATTCAAAGCTAAAGAAGAAAAAATATTTGGTATGTGCTTTAAATAATTGGTGACAAATCTGACTAACCAAGAAGCTCATTTGTCGGAAAAATGTACAACTGATACTTTGTTATTGCTACTTGCCTTCCGGCTTCCACATTGGATCAACCCTATTGTATTCCGCAGGGGTGAGGAAAAAAAATTGTTAACTGTAAAATGATCCAATTTTTTAGGTTAATCAATTCAATAAATTCGATTTCGGTATTTATTTTTTTATATTTTTGATTTTGATTTCGAGTTTTGGATATCAGTTATCGCTTAGTCCACAATTAATCGGTTAATATATATATATATATTATGTCTTAATTTTTTTTATTTATCTCTAAAATTTATATAAAATAATACTTTATCGTACATTTAAATTATATTTTTATGATCTAAAAAAAATATTGTATTTTTGCTTTTATACATTAATTTATTTTTCTATAAAATTTATATAATACTTTAAATTATATTTAAAATATGCCATTCTTTTTAATTATATAAAGTAATATTTATATAGAGTAACCGATTAATTTTTATATATATTATTTTTTTATCATATATATTTGTATCCATATTTTATTTAATAACATTTAATTATGTTTTCTTATGTTTTCTATGTTTTAACATTTAAAATTATCCAAAATTTGCTTTAACTTAGAATTAAACATTCTCATTTCCAACAAATATCAAATCCATTTTATAATACTAGATATTAATTTATTGAACATGAGTTTTGACTAATATATTATATTTGTTTTATAATTTTTATTTTAAATTACTTTACACGTTTGAAATTGAATTTAATTTTTTTTTTATAATTGTATGTTATAAATTTTAATGATCATCCAAAAAATATTGGTTAATCAAACCGATAGACCGATTAATATAAGATAACAGACTGATTAATTGTTAATAATTTTGAAAAACGATAGTAAATTACCAATGGACTGGTTAATTTTTTTTGCTAATTGATCCAATATTCAAAATTTTGTAATTGTTTTATTTTAATTTGGGTGGAAGCTAAACTTCCCGAAATTTCCGTGCAGAAAAGACCTGAAAGCAATATTTAAAAGGTGAAATGCCCATAATAATTTTAATTGAATTTTAGATAATTTGGAATTTTTTTCGTTCAACTAATTTTGAGTTCTCTCTCATATGATGCAATGAATTAAATGTGTTATTTTTTCAAATCCATTATTATGTGGGAATAATAGGAATGAGCGTGTAATGGTTTAATCTGTCCATTAGTAAAAAAAATTAATTAGTCCATTAATATTGATTTTTTAAAATCATTAATCGTTAATCAATTTATTACATTTAGTTAATTAGCCAATTGATTTCGATTTTTTGATTTGGTTAACCAATATTTTTCAGTTAACTATTAAAATTTATAACATATAATTATAAAAAAAATATTAGACAAATTCAATTCAATTTCAATATGCAAAATAATTCAAAATAAAAATTACAAAACAAACATAATATACTGACCAAAATTTATGTTCAACAAATTAATAGCTAATATTATAAAATGGATTTTTTATTTGTTAGAAATTAACCTGATTAATTCTAAGTTACAAAAATTTTGGATAATATTAACTGTTAAAACATAGATTCTAAAATATAAAAAAATGTAATTAAATGCTATTAGCTATTAAGTAAAATATGAACATTAATATATATGATAAAAAAATAACGTATATCAAAATTAATCGGTTACTCCATATAAATATTACTCTATATAATTAAAGATAATAATATAATTTATATTATTATATAAATTTTATAAAAAATACAAAAATAAAATAAATTATAAAAATAAAAATATAATTTAAATGTATTTTAAAATATTATTCTATTTAAGTTTAGTGAGAAATAAAAAAAATTAAGGCATCAAATTAAAAATATAATATATATGACCCGGTTAACCATTATAAACGGGTTAACCATGGACTAACGGTTAACTAGTATCCAAATCACGAAACCGAAACGGAACAAAATCGAAAATAATATTTAAACTGGTTAGTTAATTGAGCTGCCAGCTTTTTCAGACCGTAGACCAAAATCGAAACCAAAAAATTTAAAATTTATTAACCGAAAATGCCGGTTTGGTTAATCGAAAAATCGATTCAGTTTCAATCGATTTTTTCAGTTTCTTTTTGCTCAGCCCTAGGAATTAATTACATCTTTTGAAATTTAATTAATTAAATAAATTACTATATACTTCCAAATCAAGTGTTTACATTTACTAAATTAATTAAAAATTTGAATAAGAGAAACAGATGGTCAAATTCATAAAATAACACTTAAAATGGGACAATATAAAAGGTGACTACTTAAATTGAAATTGATGGAATAATATTTTAAAAATTTGATTGGACATTTAATCTAAATGTCAAATGGATCATGGTTAGATCACTCCAATCTAATTCATTCGATTTTTTAATATAATTATTTATAAAACAATTAAACATATAGTATGAATAACACTATACAAATAAATTAAGAATGTAACACCCCCATACCCCCGGTAAGGAATATAGAGGCGCTACGCGGACACTTACGTATACATGTACATGCATTAGCGGAAGCAATAGCATAAACACATCCATTTAAAAGTAATTAAACACTACACTAGGGCCCACTTGCATTTCATATTAACTACATATACATTTACATGTTCATATTACATCTGTTTCCATTTTGCTTTACATATACATTTACATGTGCCTTTACTTGTGATTTTTCTACTTATATTACATAATGATGTTACTCAAAATGTAAAAACTCTATCTCTAACTTATACAAAAAGGAGATCAAAATAAAACTCCTAGTGGCCTTGACCTGCAGATGTCCGCTCACTGATCCGAACCTGTAACCTACACGGAAATAAACATCCGTGCTAAGCGATAACGCTTAGTGGGGATGAAAATACTATAAAGGACTTCTTTACGAAGTCACAGATAAATCACACAATCATATATCTCATGCATATAACTCTTATACGTGTATAGGTAGCATGCTCGATTATCAAGTACTCTGAGCTCACATATAAATAACATTTACTCTTTCACTGTCTCATGCACACTATAACTTGTACATCTCATTTATTCAAATATACGCTATCATGTGTTCACATACATGTAAACATACTCCTGTAATCATACACTTGTATACAAAACTGTCATGTATTTAAACATTACTCTCATGTACTATAGCTTTATTCGAAGCAACAATTTAATCATCTCAAGTTCACTACACAACATTAATAAGACAAGCCTGAATTCCTTTCATGGTGGATACGGGTAACTCTGGATACTGTTTACAGTATCTTACATGTGGAGAATTAACTCAAACTCTATGGAATACACGAGATATTCCGAACTCTGGGCACAATTAAGGCCAACATGTAGCAGCTGCATTCTAGCCCTTTATAAGCATGCTTATCTATCCACTATAACGGTAATCAGGCTCAATACCAACTCACACACTATACACAGATATCAACTCATCAACTAAAATTCAAGTGCATTTATCAAATTCAGAGGCATGTAATTCATATACAATCTTTATTAATCTTGTTCAACAACTAAAAGCATGTAACATTTAAATTCCATGCATGCACTCTTATATCACATCATCATATACATGCATTCATAAGTTCATATATATATATTTATCATTCCATTAGCTATCCTTCATTCAATTATACATTGTTACTTTATTAGTTAAATTACTGACTTTAATCATACTCATATGTATTTTCCCATTAACAAATAATTTGTAATCATTTAGGAGCCCTAATCATGTATAAAACGTTAAGGGGAAAGGCAAGGGGTTTACCCATGCCAACCATGGGCTCAAAATGAAGAAAAAAAAGTTTAATATAGGTTGTTCTGTCGCGAGGACGCGACCTGTGTCGCGCTCGCGACAGAGGCTCCGCTTTGGTGCCTCACGAGACTGCTTTTTATCCTAAACTTGTATCGTCTAAATGAACCTCTAAACGTAATTTTTAGGCAAAATGTTCTCTAAAATTTTTATCTAAGATGTTATCTTTCAAATGGGACAATTTTCAGGTCATTTGGACATCCATAACAAAAGATATGATCTAAACAATCCATACTGTTCCAGGGAACCCGCCAGAACAGGGTAACCTACGTTCTAATTACTTTTTGGGATACTTAGGGCCTGAATTCGATCAAGCACCCTCTTAGACATTTTTAGATACGGATCTTATCTTTCATATGCAATTGGAATCAACACAATTGGAGTCCTATAGCTCTATTTATAATAAATATTATACACCAGGGTCTAATGATAAATAAGCAGAATTTCGCAAAATTAAGCTCTATCATCAACACAAACACTCAAATGATCAAGTTACATACTTATAAACATATATACACATGTCATGAGCACTGAAAGAAATCAAAATGAACAATAAACCAATATACACTAAAAGAGCAATTGAGCTAGTTAAAGCTCATCATATACATCTACATCCAGTCATGGTTCCTTTTAAACACATATCATTCAATCACATGCCAGGAAAACAAAATCGCACTTGATCCCTACCTCTAGGAACTCGATCACAGCTCTCTACTCGTTCCGATCTTCTCTTTTCCTTTATCGACTCTCTTGCCTCCAGCTTGCACCAAAACCCCCCAAAACCACACACAAAAACACTTGGGGTTACTCTTCTTTTTACTTTAAATCAAAATAGAAACCAAGTAGTAGAAGAAGACTAATGCTATCATAATAGTACTACTTACCTCTTCTCAAAATCCACTCTCTTTATCCCAACCTAAATGATTCTCTTTAGGAGCAAATGGAAAAGAGAAGAAAAGAGAGGAAGGTGGAGCACGGCAAAACCAAGGAAAAGGAAAAAGGATGGAAAGCCAAAAGCAAAAGGGCCAAAAGCTAGGAAATGAATAAAATGAACAAATGTTGGCCGGTCAAACCCAAAGAAACCAAATCCTCTCACATAAGTGCCACCAAACCAAATAAATGCCAACCACTTCAATTAATCCATCCATATCTTAAGCCAAGCCAAGCCAAGCCAAACCAAGTCAAGCTAAGCCAAGCCAAACCGAGACAAGTCAAGCCAAGCCAAACCAAGTGTTTCTTCCCTACAATGACACTTGGCACACTCCTACAATGCCACTTGTCACTCTCATATGCCGCCACTTGTCACTCTTCGATGATGACACTTGTCACTCTTCTATAATACCATGTGTTAACTCCCTACAACTCCAAGTCTCTTAGTCCCACTTATGCACACATCTCGCGAGGGGGTTCTGTCGCGCTCGCGACAGAACGCTCACGCCCGCACCGACCAGCTGAAGTTCAAAAACCGCTGGAGGGCTCTATCGAGCCCGCGACACTTATCGCGCTCGCGACAGAACTCTCGCACATAAACTTACCTTTTTCGAACAACACTCTGTAATTCTTCTAGGGCCACTTTGGGGTGTTACAAAGAATACATTCAAAAATTATATTCATCATCAAATATTGACCTAAAAACATTAATTGTACAATTAAAAAAATAGGGTATTGTATTAATTTATTAAATCTATGTACTAAATGAATATGATGTTAATTTTTTAATTAGGAGATGTATTTTATTTTATCCATATTAATCAATTAAATTATCCTTTAAATATTTCAATTAATTATATATCGTCATAACTGTTTTTTATTTTCATATATTAATTAATTAATTTATTGCTTGAACTTATGACAAAGAAGTTAAAAAAGAAAAGATTAAAAAAATCAAGAAGACGCATTATTACTAATAATTTATTTTGGGTCACCTGATCCATTTGTGCCAATATTTTTTATAGTAGTCATTTTAATATTCCATTAGTATATCGATAATTATTTTTCATTAAAAAAAATAAAATGGGTCGACCTATATTTCGGCCCGTTTGGGCCTCTATTCGATCCATTTGGGCCATCCAACTCATTTGGGCTAATATTTTTAATAGAAATTATTTTAGTATCTCGTTATTATATCAATAATTATTTTTTGTTAAAAAATAGATAAAATGGGTTGACCCACATCTCGGCCTGTTTAGGCCTCCATTTGGCCCGTCACCCAACCCATTTGAGCCAATATTTTTTTATAGTAGTCATTTTAGTATCCCGTTATCATATCGATAATTATTTTTCGATAAAAAATGGCTAAAATGAGTCGGCTTATATCTCGGCCCATATAGGCCATCCAATCCATTTGAATAAATATTTTTTATAGCGGTCATTTTTGTATCCCATTATTATATCAAGAATTATTTTTTGTAAAAAACATGGCTCGACCCAATCTGTCCAACCCATTTGGGCATTTGACCCATTTATGTGTAACGCCCCAACTCCCACACATAGCATACCGAGGGAAAACGAAGAAAGAGTGCTATGGTGAGTGGAGGGTGCTACCGGACAAAAACACTCACTAAGCAATAATAGAAAAGAGAATAATAAAATTTCTAAAATCAGAACCTCAACGGCATCTACATCCCAAACTTATGAAGCTAGCACATTACTATTCACACTAACATATTACATCTCAACTCAAAAGCCAAAAAAGTAAAACTTAATTACAACCCAAAAATCAATAACACTTCTAAAACTTCTACCGACTTGTTGGCCAAAGTCACAGCGGACCGAACAAACTAAACTTCAATCTCCTAACCTGCACGGAAAAACAACCGTACTAAGTGATAACGCTTAGTGGGGCTAAATAATTAATAACCAGCCACTCACAGTGGCTATTAAATACAAACACATCCATAAGCAGTATATATACATAAGCATAAAGGAATACCGGCTAAAGTTATCACGAATTCATATCATTATACTCAAATGAAAACTTAAGCAATTTCATGCGCATATGCATTTTATAGACCATAAACAGAAATACTTTATTACTCTTTAACCACGAATACATTATACGTACTCATCGATTGTCTAAATCACTTAATTAACCATATTAATAGCTATAACTCATAGGTTACCATAAATACATTTTACTAGTTAGAAAATATTGAGTCTTATCAAATGGCCACTATTACGAATATTTCCAAAATCATGCCGATTATCGTTACTTAAGTCAAAATATTTCATTGTTCACAACTAAGCAAAAACACTTAAATCTTCATATTTGGTTCGGGCTTGAAATAAATATTCCAAGCTTCCTATGTATCCCTATGGTTGGGGAATCAGAACCACATAGTTCTATAGAAAACCATTAAATACACATATTCTAGAATTAATCCTAACTCATTCTATAATTCCAGTTATTTACATCATGCATACCACTCTATTTTCCTTACTTACTAATCGACACATAATTACCGTATTCATTATAAACCAATAAACAAAGCACATAAATTCCTTACCAGCATACTTACATTAGTTACCCAAGCTAAGGTCCAGAAGGTAGATAACATATACCATACCTGTATTCTCATTTTAAACATATAAATGAATATATATACAATTCATTTACAAGAATTCATATAGGTAATCATACTCATAACTTTTTAACAGATTAATGACATGCATTTTTCGCATATAGTCAATATTCATTCATACCCGCCTATTTGAATAAACATTATTTGCTATATCTCTTTTCATTTAACTGTCATTAGTTTCAGATACAAAAGCATTTAGGTACCGGTAGATACCACACAATTCCACATAGGTGTCCATGAAGGATCTAGAACATATAAGTGCGTAAAGCACATGCTCAATCAACATATATCATTAAACACATTCAAGGCTTATTCACATATCTTTTTGCGAATCATCAAAGAACATATCAATTATTCACATTCTTTACTTCTTTTAATTGCCTGCTAAGTCAAGGGGGTGGATAAACGAGTGAACAGAACACATTGGGGTACCCGAGGGTACAATAAAAAAGCAACATCTTTATTTTCTTATCAAAAATATTTTCACATTGAGGGATCTTAAACAAGATCCATATACATTGAGGATCGCGAGGACCCAAATGGGGACCTGATCAGGGTCCAGAACGCATTGGCGCTGCATCTAACAAAACTCTATAAGCATGCCTATCTATCCATAACCGACTGTGCAGGCTAAATACACATATGTTTCCATTAAAGTTCTTATAACATTCCTTTATTTTTCATATAGGCACATGCATTCATATACTTGCATATCATTAGCACTAATCACACTTATCGTATTCAAAACTAACCATGTATTCTTTCATGGGTTAAACAATTCATATAAATATATTAAGATATATTCATATAATTAGGCATCATCATGCACTCAATAAAGCTTAACAAATAAGTTTACATTTCCTTATACAAATACATATATATTCATAAAGTACTAATGGTAGATAAAATTCTCATATTTCAATTATTACCATGCATAAGAACATTTGAATAATTCATATTCTAAGTCACATATATGCACAACACAAGAGAGAAACCATGCAATTAGGGAATTTAGCAAAAACACTTTTAAGGCAAAGTGGACTGCCGCGATCGCGATAGGAGGTCACGCTCGCGACAGTGTCTAACGGCAAAGCTTACCCTGTGGGATAGGAAGCTGTCATGAGCCATGCTCAATGTCATGACTCATGACAGTTGCTTACTGTCATGACTCGTGACGAAGCCACGGTGCCGAGTCGTGATGGTAGTCACGACTCGGAGCAGGGCAGCCCTTCACTGAGAGCTCGGCTGCCTGGAATCCAGCTCTATCGTACTCACAACGGAGTCGCATTTTCCAGAACTCCAGCATAACTGCAGAAATCCTTTCTTCCGAAATCATACCTAAAACTCCCAAATCAAACCAAAATTCAACACAACTCAAATCAAACATTAAAATCATCATAAACAACATAAAACCCAACTTTTATACCAATAAATACACTTACTTCATACAATAAACATAATTAAAATCCCTCATTTAAGAAAACCATAAATTTACTTCCAACCTTCAATCAATTACACATATTGATCCATTATACCACATTCCAAGCATCTCAACACAAGTAAGTCAAAACCTATAGCATTTAAACATACTTAAACAACTTTATCCCCACAAATTTTCAGAACATCAAATCAAAACCCCAAATCAAATAACAAAATCCCAAACCTCATCTCCTTTGCTCCTAAAAGATTCCTTGGTTGATCTTCTTGTTCTCAAACTCATCCAAGGTCTTTCTCATCCAAATCCTCATCAATTACACAAACACATATACAAAACATAAATCTAGGTCAAAAGCTAATCAAGGAGGAAAGGAGAAATCAAAGCTTATAACTCACCTTACCTTAACAAATTTTCACTTAAATCTCCTGAACTAACAAACTTCATTATCTAAATATTGAGCTTTGATCTAATGGAGAGCATATAGTATTGGAGCACAATGGAAACGAAGAAGAAGAAGAAGAAAGGGAAAGGGGAAAAGAGAACGGGGAGAACGAAAGAGGGAAGAGAATATTTTTGCTCTCTCTCTCCTTCCCTCTCTTCTTTTATACCCCTTCTTGCCTCTTGCCACATGTCACCTTGTAATTGGTCCAATCTTGATATTTATGTCAAATTTCCCTTTCAATCCTTCCACTCTTAATTCTTCTTGCACTTAACATATAACTTTATAAATCTTTACATTGGCCCATATAATTAATTTATTCCTTCAATTAAATCCCCAACTCCATGCTTCATAATTTTACCATTGACTGCACTTGCCGAAACTTTTACATTAACTCTTAAATTGTTCATTCGATACATCCAAGACTGCAACTTGCATAACTTTTGTCACCACTCATCCTCAATATGCCCAAATCCTTCTAGGGTACATTTCGGGTTGTTACAATTCTTCCCTCCTAAAAGATTTTCGTCCTCGAAATTCACTTACATCGAAAAAATTCGAAAACTAAACTCCAATTCACTATCATTCTCACTAATGATTTCTATGTCATCATATAACATCTACGTTCTACACTTATAACACATACCTTTCACCTATTCCAATACACTTTACTTTTAACATGCTCACTTATCTTTACTTATTCTCATTGCTATACTCTTAAACAACTTCTTTTTAATCAAAGTAACTATATAAATCATAACTTTTTCTTATCCAATACTTGTTTTAAATAAATCTCATAATCCTCCTCTCATTATCTTACGTCCAAATCAATCATATTCATCAGAACAATCATTACTTTAACCACCAATCAGAAACCCTAGCACATACACCTCACATATAAACCACTTAACTTACAACATTTATCTACAGAATTCCTTAATACTTCAAAAACATCCGGCACACATGCTACTTTCTTTACTAACAATACTCGTATCTTACTCCTAAAAATCTTTTCACATTCACTTATGCATGATTCCAAAATACTCTTTTTACTCAACTCTAACTATATACACGATACATTCTCCTTAACAACTACTATGCTCTTAAATCACATACCTAATCTTAATATCAAATACTTAATGTACACCCTGTTAGCTTTCTCTCCATCTAAAACGTATACACAAATGCTTTTCATGTGCAATCAAAGGATGATGATGCAATGAGGATGTGATGATTCATGTATGCAAGATAATGCAGAAATGCAATTGATGTTATAATAATGTACTTTTCCCATCCTCGTGGTTCAATATGCTTATGTTCAAACAATTTCCTAGAGATAGCTGACAGGCATACAGAGCATTACCATATTCTTACAAAATCCAAATACTCCTCCTTTCAAAACACTAAAGATCTATTCCCACAAAGATAACCATTTATCAATACACTTCAAGGAATTCTACGAAACCTTCTCCTGAAACCATCTAATATCATACAAAATCCTAATAGAATCTTTGATAACTCATCTAACAAACACATTCCAAATCGCACACACACATAACAATTCAAGGCAGGTAGATCGTGACCTACCGAGCCAACACTTAACTAAACACTTTATCTAATCAGGAAGTTCCCATTCCTAACACAAACTTGAAGGACAAGGCCATTTGTTTTGACCAATGCTAAACTATATAGATACATTTCGAAATACCTAGTTAACCAGAACCGACTAAACCGGTGCTCTGATACTACTAAATGTAATGCCTCAACTCCCACACATAGCATACCGAGGGAAAACGAAGATAGGGTGCTATGGTGAGTGGAGGGTGCTACCGGACAAAAACACTCACTAAGCAATAACAGAAAACAGAATAATAAAATTTCTAAAATTAGAACCTCAACGGCATCCACATCCCAAACTTATGAAGCCAGCACATTACTATTCACACTAACATATTACATCTCAACACAAAAGCCACAAAAATAAAACTTAATTACAAGCCGAAAATCAACAACACTTCTATAAAACTTCTACCGACTTCTTGGCCAAAGTCACAGCAGACCGGATGAACTAAACTTCAATCGCCTAGATTCATACACATTGAGGATCGCAAGGACCCAAACAAGGACCTGATCAGGTTCCAGAATGCATTGGCACTGCACCTAAAAGAACTCTATAGTCATGCCTATCTATCCACAACCGACTATGCAGGCTAAATACACATATGTTTCCATTAAAGTTCTTATAACATTCCTTTATTTTTTATATAGGCACATGCATTCATATACTTGCATATCATTAGCACTAATCACACTTATCATATTCAAAACTAACCATGTATTCTATCATCGGTTAAATAATTCATATAAACATATTAGGATATATTCATATAATTAGGCATCATCATGCACTCAATAAAGCTTAACAAATAAGTTTACATTTCCTTATCCGAATACATATATATTCATAAAGTACTAATGGTAGATAAAATTCTCATATTTCAATTATTACCACGCATAAGAACATTTGAATAATTCATATTCTAAGTCACATATATGCACAACACAAGAGAGAAACCATGCAATTAGGGAATTTAGCAAAAACACTTTTAAGGTAAAGAGGACTGTCGCGATCACGACAGGAGGTCGCACTCATGACAGTGGCCAACGGCCAAGCTTACCCTATGGGATAGGAAGCTATCACGAGTCGTGCTCAATGTCACAACTTATGACAGTTGCTTACTATCATGACTCGTGACTGTCGTCATGACTCGTGACAAAGCCACGGTGTCGAGTTGTGATGGTAGTCAGGACTCAGAGCAGGGCAGCCCTTCATTGAGAACTAGGCTTCCTGGAATCACCCGACTCTATCGCGCTCGCGACAAGCATCGCGCTCTCATGTTTTCTAGAACTCTAGCAAAACTGCAGTAATCCTTTCTTTCGAAATCATACCCAAAACTCCCAAATCAAACCAAAATTCAACACAACTCAAATCAAACATTCAAATCATCATAAACAACAAAAAACCCAACTTTTATACCAATAAATACACTTACTTCATGCAATAAATATAATTAAAATCCCTCATTTAACAAAACCATAAATTTACTTCCAACCTTCAATCAATTACACATATTGATCCATTATACCACATTCCAAGCATCTCAACACAAGTAAGTCAAAACCCATAGCACTTAAACATACTTAAACAACTTTATCCCCATAAATTTTCAAAACATCAAATCAAAACCCCAAATTAAATAACAAAATCCCAAACCTCATCTCCTTTGCTCCTAAAAGCTTCCTTGGTTGATCTTCTTGCTCTCAAACTCAGTCAAGGTCTTTCTCATCCAAATCCTCATAAATTACACAAACACATATACAAAACATAAATCTAGGTCAAAAGCTAATCAAGGAGGAAAGGAGAAATCAAAGCTTATAACTCACCTTACCTTAACAAATCTTCACTTAAATCTCTTGAACTAACAAACTTCATTATCTAAATCTTGAGCTTTGATCTAAGGGAGAGCAGATGGTGTTGGAGTACAAGGGAAACGAAGAAGAAGAAGAAGAAAGGGAAAGGGGAAAAGAGAACAGGGAGAACGAGAGAGGGAAGAGCAGATTTCTACTCTCTCTCTCCTTCCCTCTCTTCTTTTATACCCCTTCTTACGTCTTGCCACTTGTCACCTTGCAATTGGTCCAATCTTGATATTTATGTCAAATTTCTCTTTCAATCCTTCCACTCTTAATTCTTCTTGCACTTAACTTATAACTTTATAAATCTTTACATTGGCCCATACAATTAATTTATTCCTTCAATTGAATCCCCAACTTCATGCTTCACAATTTTACCATTTGCCGCACTTGCCTAAACTTTTACATTAATTCTTAAATTGTCCATACGATACACTCAAGACTGCAACTTGAAATAACTTTTGTCACCACTCATCCTCAATATGCCCAAATCCTTCTAGGGTACATTTCGGGTTGTTACATTATGACCCATTTATTACCCGCCAATTTGCCACCCAACCCAAACCCTCCCAACCTGCCCAATTTGCCACCTCTAATTTATTTAGTAGTCATGAATGAAAAGATTATATATAACCTTAATCATTTCTATAAAAAATCTCATTTTTCTTGATCATTCACTCAAAATGGCAAGTACTAATTAAGACTAAAATATCTAATGAATAATTTTAAAATTCAACTACATTTTCCCCTTGATTGATTTTTCTTTTAAGTTTTTTTATTTTATTTTTACACATTAGTTGAATCAAATTTAGTTACATGTATCAATCACTAGCAATGTTCATTCATTGATATATATAAATTTATTTGCAAGTCCGGACCAATTTGAATCCGCATAGAAGCCCGCTTTTATGTGGACAGATTTGGGTTTATTGATATAAGTCTGGGATAAGTTCGGCTCGCAAATCATAATATATTTATATATTATGCATATGGTGTATAAAATTTTCATTAGTTACATGATTTAAAAAATGTAAAAATATACACAAAAAATAAAAAAATTATAATAAATATCAAAATTTATAATTTATTAACATGATAAATATTTTTATAGTATACTTTATAATTTGATACAATATAATACATCATTTTATAAATTAAAATTAATTTTTAAAATTTAAATATTTTTATTAGGTTAGCCCGGCACGTATCAAATTAGCCTTTCGTTTTTGTAGGCTTCAACTGTAGGCTTTTCTAAAAGGAATAATTCAAATTATCGCTCAACGAAATATAGAAAACCCAAACAGGATCCATGCGATCCAATTGATAAATAAAGAATATAAAGATTAATCAACCTGTTGTAGCGAAGAAAAATGAATTAATTCCTTAATTCGATCGGATTGTAGGCACTGGTCCAAGGATGAACTCTATTTACTAGTATCCACACACAAACGAGATTAAACGGTTCTGCTAAAAAGTACTAGCTCCTCATCTTGGCGGCTAGGGTTTTCTTTTCTGTATGAGAAAATGTTTTTCACTCATTTATTTTTTTTAAAATGGTGGCTCTTACCTTTTTAAAAAATATGAATTAGGGCTTCTCAGAGAGAGATATATATATATAATCACATTAACCCTAATCTTAATTAGTGGTTAATGTGGAGGTAAAATAGTAGAGAATATTCTTTATACATAATAAGGAATGTCTCCTAATTTCCATAATATCAATTTAAATTTTAATATCGAAAATATTTTTAAATTCAAAAGCCCAATTAAAATCCTAGTCTGTTCATTTCGTTTTAAATGTGCGACCCAATAGATTCATATTATGTTGGCAGTGGTCCCAATCCTATTGTCGGCCCGCAAGTCATAAGTGGCATCTATCAAGATATTATGACTACCCAAATAATATGAATATCAGTAGTCCGATTTTAACCTAACCAATAGAACATGTTATAATCCTTTTGTCACACAATATCTTGTTTGAACATAAGCCATGGTCCATGTCAAACTTATATTATTCAAATATATAATTTTTTGATCACTAAGTAGACTAATAAATTCAAATGACATTGATCACACTATCAATTCATTTGAGCACGGCCATGCATTTCACAGTCATACTTATCGAGGGGTCTAATAGATATCTCTCTCACAAGAGAGGGACGAATTTCATCTTGATTATCGCTATCCTCTGCATAATTCTCATCATGCCTAAGCATAACTTTTATGATTTTTCGATTAAAGACAATGTTTGATTATGTCAAAACACGATGTTCCTCATGTAGGAATCTGTGATAATCTCAGGTCTAAGGATTCGATAATATAATTATTATGAGATCACTTATAGTGATCTCATAGTTGGTCTATCCAGTACCTTATTCTCTAATAAGTACCTACAGGTTTGACTTTCATCATCATATAAAATCATCTCATGATTATCAATCAAACCCATATTAGTCTTAATTTATCTTTATGCCCTTTAGTGATAAAAGACAAGGGATAACATGAATAACATAGTTATTCATAAATATTACATTAATGTAACATACCAATAATATTAAAGTGAAGAAAACCATTCTATAAAAGAAAATATAATCATTATATCAAGGTCAAAAATTTTTGGCTTATGGCATAACCACTAACATCAACAAGTAAAAGATTCTAGAATCCATTAAACCCGCCCTAAACACGTCCTGTTTATCAACCACCAATCTAATATGGGTAGTAATTTGGTGCGCATGCATATGGTATGAATGCATATAAACCATCGGATTTCGTATCTCCTATCGATCTGATGGCCCAAATGCACGCTTGCCACATATGCACGTGTACCAAATCATATCCCATCTAATATTATGTATTATTTTGTTAGAATTTTTTTGGAAAAAATTCCTAAGGACGGAGAATATTGTTAAATGAAATTGAAAAGGCAAACAGATTTGAAAAGCTTAAAATCGAATACAATTTTATTTTCAACTTTTTATTTAATTTTCAAGTTATGTTTAAATTTGAATTAATAATATATTTTAGTCAACTTTATATTTTAATATGTAAAATATTAAATTAAAAAGTTACTCAATATTAGAATTAAAATTTTTTATATATGTATGTTACAAACATATGTTAAAAAAATGAATAGCATAGGGGTTGATTAATTAATAACATATGTGTTCAAATAATAGGTTATTGCAAATTTTTGAATTTTTAGATTGGCTAAATACATAGATAGACACTCCAACTTGACAACGTTTTTCATTTAAACACTTGTATTATTTAAGTGACCAAATAAACACTTTATGTCAGAAATTTACATATATTCAAACCATTTTTTATGAATCCATATAGAGGGGAAGGAGAGTGTATTTCAAACGCGTTAATGTGCCAATTGATCCAATAGAACGGTGCCACGTGTCAATGTATTAAAAAAAATTTGAAGAACATTCCGTTGTACCTTCTCCCTACCAAATCTAGTGCCCTGAAAGTTGATGACATTGAGCTAACTCTAACCGTGGCTCAGGTCAACCAAAATCGATTAATTTCCTTGCCAAATTAGTTCCTCATCGGATTCATCTCTACCGCGCCTTTAACTCTCCCTTTCCTTTCTTCCTTATCAAAATCGATTAGTATAATCTAAACCCAAATCATTGAGTTTGGGAAAACAAAACAAAACTAAGCAAACAAATCAAGAAAGATGAATTTGGCAAATACTCTAATCAAATAAAGAGAATCCCATATCATTATCACTTTCCTCTGCTTGCTCATCCTTTTTTTCCTCATCTGCCGGTACTTTTGTTGTTGTAGCTTCTGTAGCTGCACTACGAACAAAGAAATTTTCCCCAACTCCACTACCAATGATCACT
The DNA here is from genome assembly GCA_947683425.1 of Excoecaria cochinchinensis. NCBI lineage: Eukaryota > Viridiplantae > Streptophyta > Magnoliopsida > Malpighiales > Euphorbiaceae > Excoecaria > Excoecaria cochinchinensis. The sequence goes on from CANTUQ010000119.1 coordinate 22,836,895, forward strand.
TGAACCATAAGAAATATAAATCCAAATCTGCTTAAACATATACAAAAATCTAAATCAATTTCAATTATACTCTGTTTTTCTAAGAAAATCCCCCATTAAGACTACACTTTTATAACCCCAAATAACCCATTTTTCTATTCATGAAATTTAAGATCCAACCACAAAAAAATATCCACAGCCACCAACCTCTTGAAATTAACTAATTCCATCAATTACCAAAGCCCAAAACTATTGTAAAGTCAAGAGGAAAATAATAACTCAATAATAGGCCCTTGGAAATCTACAGTTATGGAATATTCTACCTGTATTTTGCTAATCTAAAAGGGGAGACATCTCCACAAAAAATAAAATAAGACTCCATTGATTTGATTCGTTATGCAATTAAGAAAAATGAAAAATTTAACCTATTAAAATTCTTATGCATATGGAGAATTCTTGTACACATGGAGAGTGATGATAATGGACATTATTAGAGAAGGAACTGGTTTAAGAATAAATAAGACAAAATGAAAATAATATTCAGTGTATATGGAAGAGAAAGTGGACAATGAGTGGAAGAAGAAAAGTAATTAACTTGGGAAAGTAAAGTTACCATTTTCAGTCTGGCTTAATTATGCCATTCACGCGTGTTGTTATGCATCATTTACACATTTTTGCCACGTCAGTTATTATGGTTTAAAAAATATGTAATTTCTTGAATTGGAGTGTTTATTTGGTCACTTAAGTAGTACAAGTGTTTAAATGAAAAACGTTGACAAGTTGGAGTGTCTATCTATGTATTTGGCCTTTTAGATTTAAAAAGCTAATTCTAATACAGTGTGAGGTCTCAAGTTTGAGTTTTTACTCCTTACTTTTTCTAAAAGAATGCAAAGGTCATGTGTTCAAACTTCAAATCACTAGTTATTTTAAATTTTTGAAACTTTTAGATCTAAACACTATGAATGAGACAATATTTACATGTCATAAAATAGATTATGATTTAAATGGATCATTTAGATTTAATTTGTTTGATGAAATGGCCCAAATTGATCAAGCCACTAGTCAATCCATTTGACAAGCATTTTTACATTATTTCTTTTTTGTCATTTTTAGTCCATTTAATATAAATAAATGTGTTTAATTGTCCAACTAATTATATATATATATATATATATATATATATATATATATATATATATATATATATATATATAGTTTTAGATGTACCGTTACATCTGAAATAAAAATTATTATAATTTTAATTTTTAAATTAATGTAATGAATTTATTACTGATAGAGTTGGGATATGGCCATGACTTTGGTATAAATAAAGTTTCATATCAAAATAGAATTGAGTAATTTAATCTAATAAGAATGATCTAATTCTATTTCAAAAAGAGTTTGAGTTATACTAGAAATGAGTTCCTAATATTCAAGATAGTATAAATAGATATGAGAGGTCTGGTTAAAAAATCTCACTCGCTTTTCTCATAGCGCAAAAGAACACATAAGAAAATTAAACATTGTACACAAAATCTCCAAGGGGCATTTAGATAGTGAAAATTGCCGTTATTGGTATTAGAGCTGTCATTTTTTTTCGTCCTGGATGTGGGTAAAATATGATCTAAAATTTTATATGTAAAATTAATAGATCTAGAATGCATGAAATACAATAAAATTTAATTTTTGTGTTAAAAATATATATGTGTATATATTTTGGTGTGAAGATGGTGTATACTTACACTGCAATTTGAGGGGAAGAACATAAGTGTTCAAAAATGCTAAACTAGAAGTTGAAAGTTAAAAATTTTGACCTCACCATTGGAATCACGGATCTCAAAAATCGCCCATCGGCCGAAATTGAAACACTGAAATCCATCAAGACGCGCCATTATATGAAGGGCACGTGTTTGTGGACGGTGGCCCATACAAGCGCAAACACATGTCAATAATGATATGTCATTATTGACACTTGTCCTAATAAGAGCATGCCATGTGGATGATAGTGGTCATGCCACGTGGCAGTGGCGTGTCACCTGGATGCCACATGGCCTAATGGGGCGTTTGACATGTGGGTGACAACGGTCGAGCCATATGGCAATAATGACGTGGCATTATTGACACGTGGCCAAATACGATAGTGCCATATGGGTGACATGTGTCATGCCATGTGGCAGTGACATGTCACCTGGTTGCCACGTAAGCACCGAGTGGACTAATCAGATTTTGACACGTGTCATGATAGATGGTCTGATGTGTCACCACGTGGCATAATGAGGTAGTGACATGTGGCAAAATAATAAAAAAAAGGGGAGGCGTGCATGGTGGCGCGTGGGTGCCTCTGAGCTCCCTTCGTCAATGTATACGATGTCCTCTAGCCTCTAAATCAGCTCCGATTTTTAGCAGATCAATTTTTCATAATTTGTCTGATTTTTTTTGTAATTTTTTCAATTTTTTTAATGACTATAAAATAAATTTTTATTTTTATTATTAAAATAAATATTATAAAAAAATTATAGAAAATGTGTTTTTTGCCTTTGAATAATTTATAAAAATATTTTGAATTTTTTTTGAAGTTTTATCGTAATTTATCGATTGAAATGTGTTTCAATCATGTGTGATTATACATGAGTGTATTAATCACTTAAATTTTCTCTAATGTGTTTTAGAAATGTTGATAAGGACACCAATTCTTCCTAGAACTCTGCATGTAGTTGCTTTAAGAAATACAAGAGTGCAATCAGTAAGCAACATGAGAATGTGAAGGAAGATTCGAGCTGATGATATTGATACAATAGTGCATCATATAGTGCATATGCAGGAACAAATGCAAGAGTGCATTTGGATTAGTGGTTTAAGTTTGGAAAGGGATGATAGAGCATTGATTAAAGTGTTGACTGACTCCTTTAAATATCATTAAGAACTGAAATAGTTATTGAAAACTACCTAGTTCATAGGAGATAGATTTTATAGAAAATATATTATCCACTTTTTGGTTAGAGTTGCCAAAAGGGGAGTGTTGAGGAGCAACACTAAATCTGTGATGGTGTTGAGAAGTGGACGTAGTGTACATTGTCCATGGCTTTATCAATGAACTTACGAGTTACCTATGGAATTGATGAAGATAGTAAAAAAGAAATCATAGTGTTAGGAAAGATTTTATGGAAATTTAGACTGTAGAATAAGTTGACATAAGTGTCAATTTTAGTTAGCATTTATTTTTATTTAAATGGGATTCGTGTTTCCTATTGTTATTTGACATTAGTGGCTTATTTTGTGGATTATTGGATATTTATTGATTTAATAAATGCATTTATTTTTAAATGTTTGATGGCATTTAACTTTTTAATAAATGTGTTTATTTAATTGTTAATTGTCTCGCAATATTTTTATAAGTAAAATGATTGCATGTAAGTAAAGACTTAATGAACCAAAACCAATAAAATTCACCTCTTAAGTTTGAGAATCTAATAATCCAATAATTCAGATTTACTATGTATGAAATTTTAACCTGTAAAGTTGTACATTAGAACTTAGATGGTAATTGGATACTATAAGTAGCCTTTTCGAATTTGAGCCTAATAGAAAACTTTACCATGTTATTATTTCAAATGCATAGTAAACAACATGTATTTCCTTATCTCCTTTAATAATGTGCAACTTTATTCCATTAGAAATCAGAGAATTCAAAATAGCTACTGGTTCCAAATCAATTATCGCTGAACTTAACAAAGATTTGAAACTGAACGGTAAAAACTATGTAACCTGGAGTATGAAGATCCAATATGTTATTGAAAAGTAAGAGGCTCTTAAACCCTTAAATTCAGTTATGACTGAATCTAAGGATGGTAATACAGCCAAGCATAGGCAGGACCGAGATGCTAATGTGGCATGAAAAAAAAAGAATTCCACTGCTCACATCATCTTGCTAAGTGCGATGGAAGATGATATCACTAAGTAATTCCACAAGTATCAAAACGTAATGGATCTCTTGATCGCTTTGCGAGAAAAATTTATAGGTATGACTCTGACTAAGCATCGATCATTAATGATCAAATTTGATACTTACCAAAAAAAGCCTGATCATCCGATGTGAAAACATCTAAGAGAGATGGAAAATATGATAAGTGAGCTTACTGAGTATGGTCATAAGTTGATAGACGAGCAACAAGTCCAAGCTGTCATCCGTTCCTTACCTAAGAGTTGGGAGCATATGAAGATGCAACTAACTCATATCAACAACATTAAGACATTTAAGGATGTCACTCGTCATTTGGATCTTGAAGAGGACCGACTGGTAGCGATCAAGGTCAATACAGAAGTGCATGTGGCATAGTTCCATTTTGGTTGAATGAGTTCAAACCAGAACAAGAGGAAAAACTTCAAAGGTCGGGATAAGGAATGAACTAGAAAGAATAAAAAGAAAAAGGTAGAATAGAATAATAAAAGGTCCAAAGGCAAAAAGAAGATGAATCAAAGGTCAGGATAAGGAATGAACTAGAAAGAATAAAGAGCAAAAGGTGGAACAAAATAATAAAAGTTCCAAAGCAAAAAGAAGGTGAACATTTCAAGAGTGAAATGTTTCAATTGCCAACAGAAAACACACTATGCAAGAAATTGTACTGACACTATTCTGACTCAAAAGTGAGTGAAAGCTGTGTATCTAGTTCTGTATATCTAACTGAATTTCATCCTTTGTGGGTGATAGATTCAAAAGCAACGGACCACGTGATAAAGGATCGAGATTGTAACACCCCTTACCCGTATGCAGTAAACCATACCGTGATCCAGCGAGTTCACGATGATGGTCAAGGGCGTTACTGACACAAACATTTAAAACTTATAAAGCTTTATACCAAAATCTGAGTTATATAATTTCTTTCATTTTCAAATACACTTGTACAGTTAACTATAAACTGTTTATGCAAGCACAATACAAAATATACTTCTTCAAAAATTATTATAGATAGTTCAATTGCATAGCTAATATTGCTTTTAAAAAACTCATATTTCAAAATAAAAAATCATACACACATTCTTAAGACTATACAAATCCTACACTAATGTCTCTTCATATAATTGCATTGGCCTGGCCTGCTGCGGATGACCCTCAAAAGGACACGATCACTTGCACCTACATGATCACACATAAATGTTAATAGATCACTTACACATTATTTATACCTTCATGCATCTTATATGTAACACCCCGATACCCTCGTTGGAAGGATACTGGAGCGCCACTCACACAAATCACACAAAACATGCGAAAGCGGAAGCAATAAAGATAAATCTTAAAGAATAAACTGATATACATAAATCGAATAAACTGATATACATAAATTGAAACTATGCATTAATTACAAAATGATCCTTATAACATATACATATACCAAAAAAAAGTTACTCTATACAAGGCGAAAACAAAATACAGGAGTCACAATTACAAAAAGAAACAACTTTGACTCCTAGTGGCTGACCTACAGATGCGCGATGTGAACCGGAACTGAACCTGCCACCTACACGGGAAAATACCCATATTAAGAGATAATGCTTAGCGGGGAGGAAACACAAACAAAAGACTTCTATCGAAGTCACAAGCAAGGCAATCACGCAAGATGAAAATCCAATCACAGCACTAACATTTACTTGCAAGCCATAAATCAAGCATAACTACAAAATAGGTGGATATAAATCATAAACATCGCTAATCATAATCACTTGATAAGGCAGAATCATCTCATGCAAGAACACATATCAGTACCAAATCACAATGCACTAATCAAATCAACTCAGAAACATTACCTTGAATTTACACTGGTGGTGGATACGGGTACATTACACTACATTGGATACTGTGAGTGTAACACCCCCTACCCAGACGTAGGGGAACCGATCCACAATGGAGTGAGAACCCGTATGAGCAGGGGTGTCACCAAGCAAAACGGTACAATAACATACATTCACAAATAATATACATACAAATACAGCGAAAATAAAACTTTAAAACCAAACTGATCATTCATAGATGGAATAATAATATTCATTACATAACTGTTCTGATATTACCAAAATAATTACATCTTTCAGAAATACAAAGCAGAAGCTGAACAAAAGACTAAATACAATGAGAGTTCACTATTACAAAAAGAATCCTAATACAAAAATCTAAGTCCTAACATCAATTCCCTCTGTGTTGGCTTGACTTGCAGCGACTCTCCCAAAAGCTAAACAACTTTCGCACCTGCACGGATGAAACACCCGTGCTAAGCGATAATGCTTAGTGGGAAAACAAACAACAATAATATGGATGGCCATTCACAATGGTCGTCAAGGCAGATCATATACATATTGGCATATGCTGATAATCATATAAGATATGATCATAATCGAATCACATTCATAAGCATTCAAAGGTTCATAATCACATTCATATGCTAACCGATTCATATGCTCATAAATAGAGTCATTCATATTCACATACTTATAATCATAGTCATTCAGATTTACATTCTGATAACACAACGAAGTATAACACCTGCTGACTCATAGTAGTGGATAATGAGTGAACGCATGGCGGTACCTTACGGGTACGAATCGAAAAGCAGCATCACATTTTCTCATTCAAAAACATTTTACGTAGGGGATCTTAAATAAGATCCAAACACATTGAGGTTCGCAAGAAACCAAATGGGGACCTGATCAGGGTCCAGAACAGAACTAAGTGCTACAGCTACTGAACTCTATTAGGCATGCTTAACTATCCACTTATTTGACTCTAGCAATTCATGCATAATTTATCAAATTATCCATGCATAATACATCCAATTATATTCATATACTTCATAAAATAGCCCAAGTATAAACCTAAAAGTATCACAATTTCGGAAATTAAACATCAAAAATCACAAAAGAAAACTCAAATTGAAGCCAGGGGTGTCGCGCTCGTGAAAGAGGAAAAACTTGCCCCAGGTCGCGATCGCGGTAGTCTTCGCGCTAGCGCGGAGACAAAAACATATCTCACTATCGCACTTGCGACGGTCGTCGCGCTCGCGACATTGATCGGCCAACAAAAGCTATTGTGCTCGTGCACAAGCATGCACTCGCGACAGGGGACTGCCAAATCCGCTCGATAGCAGAGCGCTCCGTCGCGCTCGCGACATGCATTGCGCTCGAGACAGAGAGCTCTTGTTGCGGCCGCTCAGCAGCCCAAATCTGCTAGGCCACGCGCAAGGGCTGAATTCATCGAGATCTGTCGCGACCTCGCGACAGTGTCGACAGAGTCATGATTTCCAACTCTTACGCGAAAATCTGCAGAAAATCACACTCCCAAATCACCAAAACCTCCAATGTCAAACACAAATCAACCCAAACTTCGTCTTACCTCAAATCAACCTTCCTATCATCACAAATAACATAAAACACAACTTTTACAACAATTAACACAATCAAAATCATGAATTAACATAATCAAACTTCTCAAAAGTGACAAACCCAGAAAATTGCAATAAAGTTCATCAAACTTAAAATTTGCTCCAATAATTCATCATTCATGCATCACAACTTAAATCAAACCAAAACCCATAACATTTGCACTAACATGAGCCTCATCAAACCTCAAATTTCTAGAAATTCATTCAAACATACCAAATCACAAAATTGCACAAATTCAAATAAATTCCCAAACCTGAAAATTTCTATGCTCCTAGTTGCAAGCTCCACTCTCACTTGCCTTCTCTTTCCCCTTGGGATCACGAGTAAGCACTTCTAAACGCCGAAACCCAAGAACCACACAAATACACAAAAATCCTAAGTTAAGAACACATCTATTAAAATAAGAGAAAAGATGGAGAAGAAGAGAAACCCACTAGAAACTTACCAATCAAAGCTTAAGAGATGATCAATTTCCTCCAAAATCACTTGGATCCAAGCTAAGGCACACTTGAAGAGGAAAAGAGGAAGAAGAGATAAAGAGAAGAGGAAGAAAACGTGAAGGAGGCAGTAAAAATGGCTGTCCCCTTTTTCTCTCTCCTTTTATTTATACCTACTTCCTAAAACCCTAGCCACATGTCACCGTAAGATTTGTGGATCTTGATCACTCACACCCTACACCCATGCAAGACATTACACACAAGACCAACCCTCACTAACACACATACTACTCCCTTATGAGCATGCACATACTAACAAGTCCCATACTCAGGCACATCCTAATATTAAACATGCAACCACACTCTAATGAAGCCCACAAAACATGCATAAAATCCAAAATACCATTAACATATGCCAAAACACTCGCACATGAATACATACACATGGCTCAAACTACTAAGGGGAAATCAGGGTGTGATAACTCTCCCCTACTAACAAGAATTTTGTCGTCGAAATTGTCACCTTAACTGAACAACTGTGGATACTGAATCCTCATCATCGCCTTTGGCTCCCAAGATGCTTCCTCAACTCCATGATACTGCCAAAGAACCTTAACCAGAGAAAGTTGCTTGCTTCTCAACTGTCTCACTTCCCGAGCTATAATGGCTTTCGGTTCCTCATCATTAGAATAATCTGGCTAAATCCGAACATCTTAAACCGATAACACATGCGATGGGTCCGATCTATACCGACAAAGCATGGAGATATGGAAAACATCATGCATCTTAGCTAACTGCATCGGTAAAGCCAACCTATAGGCTACCGGACCAACTCTTTCCAAAACCTTGAAAGGCCCAATGAACCGAGGACTAAGTTTATCTTTCTTGCCGAACTGCAATACTTTCCTCCAAGGTGAAACCTTAGGAAAACTTTGTCCCCGACCTCAAACCGAATATCCTTTCTCTTCAAATTGGCATAAGATCTCTGTCTATCTTTAGCCACTTTCACATCCTGCTACACAACTTTGATCTTCTCTTCGGTATCTCTAATCATCTCTGGCCCAACAAAAGATCACTTGGTTAACTCTGTCCAACAAACCTGAGTCCTACACGGTTGACCATACAAAGCTTCAAACGGTGAGATCCTAATGCTCGACTGATAGCTATTGTTGTAGGCAAACTCCATTAGCCTCACATACTTGTCCCAACTGCCAGAAAAATCCAAAGCACAAGCCCGAAGCATATCCTCCAAAATTTGGATAACCCACTCGGACTTACCATCTGTCTGAGGATAAAATGCCATGATGAAGTTCAACTTAGTCCCTAAAGCTCTCTGCAATTCTTTCCAGAACTTAGATGTGAACCTTGGATCCCGATCTGACACTATGGACAACGGCACTCCATGCAGTCGGACTACCTTATCCACATAAACACTGGCCAACTTATCCATCGAGTAGTCCACTCTGAACGGCAGAAAATCATGCTTCCACTGAGTCACTGGCAAGCCTGACACAAAATCCATGGCAATATCATTTCATTTCCACATAGGAATGGATAAAGGAGTGAGCAATCCCGAAGGGACTTGATGCTCAGCCTTTACCTGCTGACAAGTCAAACACTTTTGCCACGAATTCCACAATGTCTCTCTTCATCCCAGACCACCAGTAGAACTACTTCATATCCCGATACATCTTCTCACTATCAGGATGCATAGTAAACATTGTAGTGTGCGCCTCACTCAAAAGCTTCTTCCTTTACTCATCACTCTCGGGCACACATAAACGATTCCTATACATAAGCACCCCATCCAAAACTGAGACCTCAGACTGCTTACCTGATCGGACCTCTTGTAAAGCCCGCTGCAATCTAACATCATCCTTCTGAGCATCAATAATCGACTGTCTCAAGGTCGGCTTCACTCTCAATTGGGCAACCAAAGCCCCATCTGAATCAAATCTCCACTTGAACCACCTCAAGAACAAAGCCGAAACTGACTTCCTACTCAAAGCATCCGCAACCACATTGGCTTTGCTTGGATAATAATCCACAATGCAGTCATAGTCCTTGAATAACTCTAACCATCGATGCTGTCTCATATTCAACTCTTTCTGTGTGAGGAGATACTTCAAACTTTTATGATCCGTGAAAATCCTACACTTATCCCCATATGGATAATGCCGCTAAATCTTTAAAGCAAAGATCACAGCTGCTAATTCCAAATCATGTGTCGGATAGTTCTTCTCATGAGGCTTCAACTGACGAGACGCATAAGCCAAAACTTTACCTTCTTGCATCAGTACACACCTCCTGAAGCATCACTGTACATTATAAACTCTTTACCCGAGATGGGCTGAGTAAGTACAGGAGCTTCAACTAACAATCTCTTCAATTTCTCAAAACATGCCTGACACTTATCCGACCACTCAAATCTGACTCCTTTTCTCAACAATCTGGTCATAGGAGCAGTAATGACTGAAAAACCCTTCACAAACCGACGGTAATAGCTTGCCAAAGCAAGAAAACTTCTCACCTTAGGAACATTCCTAGGCGCTTTCCTATTCACAATCGACTTAATCTTAGCTGGATCCACTTGAATACCCTTAACTGACACAATGTGACCCAAGAAAGACACCTCTCGAAGCCAAAAGTCACATTTACTGAGCTTCGCAAACAAATGGTGCTCCCTCAAAACTTGCAACACTAATTGAAGATGCTCTTCATGTTCACGCTCATCCTTCGAGTAAACCGAAATATCATCAATAAACACTACTAGAAATCGGTCGAAATATGGCCTAAACACTCGGTTTATCAAATCCATAAAAGCTGCAGGTGCATTGGTCAAATAAAACGGCATCACAAGAAACTCATAGTGGCCATATTGCGTTCGAAATGCAGTCTTAACTATATCCGCATCCTTAACTCGAAGCTGATAATAACCCGACCGAAGATCAATCTTAGAGAAGACACCCGCACCTCTGAGCTGATCAAATAAATGCTCAACTCTAGGTAAAGGATACTTATTCTTCACTGTAACCTTATTAATTTGCCTATAGTCGATGCACATCCTCAAAGTACCATCCTTCTTCTTAACAAATAATACCGGAGCTCCCCATGGAGATATGCTAGGTCTAATAAACCCCTTATCCAATAACTCTTGTAGCTGAATTTTAAGTTCCCTCAACTCTATAGGAGCCATCCGATAAGGTGCTTTTGAAATGGGTGAAGTACCCGGCATTATCTTTATGGACAACTCCACTTCTCTCTCGGGAGGCAACCTAGGCAACTCACTTGGAAACACATCTCCAAACTCCCTAACAACTGGGATATCCTCGATCTCAACCTGATCATGCTTAGAATCCAACACCACTGCTAGAAATGCTTCACAACCTTTTCTTATAAACCTCTTAGCTTGCATAACAGAAATCACATTACTCAAGGAACTTGAACCCAAACCCTTAACCACAACAGAGGACTGATCTCTATCTCACAACACCACCACTTTCCTATGACAATCAACTGCAGCCCGATGCTTACTCAACCAATCCATACCCAAGATCAGATCAAACTCTTGAAATGGCAACTCAATCAAATCCGCAGAAAACTCAACACCTTGAACCAAAAGAGGATAATTCCTATACACTCTACTCACATTGACACTATGCCCTAAAGGACTGGTCACACAAACCTCATAATCTAACTGATCAACATCATGCAACTTATCAAATAACTTACTTGTGCATAAATATGAGTGTGTGGAACCAGGGTCAATTAGAGCATACAACTCAGTGTCAAAGAGTAGGAACTTACCAGCAATCACATCCGGAGCATCCTGCTTGTCCCGAGCTCTCATAGCATATGCTCTAGCTGGGACCGTCAAAGGATGATCAACCAACTCTGATGGAGCTCCCTCTCTAGGCCGACCACCTCAACCTCTACCTCAGCCTCTACCATGACTGGCTTACGGTGCATTCGAACCCACTCTACTAGCATCACGCTGATCACCAGAAGCCTCACTCAACTTCAGACAGTTAGCCAAATAGTGATCAGTGCTCCCACATTAGAAACAACCACTCGTGAGCCACCTACACTCACCCCAATGGCGCCTATTGCAGTGAGAACACTCAGGCAATGCCTCAGTCCTATTACTCAAACCACCTCTACCGAAACTCAAACCCATGGCAGAACCTTGCCTCCTGCCTCTCGAAGCCGGACCTGAAGAAGACTCACCATGCGGGTTCCTAGACCTCTTACCCAAAGATGATGATGATCCTCCACGAGGCGGATTCCTCCTCTAAGCCCTCTCTTTTAAGACCGATTCAGATCTCTCGAAGTGTACTGCTGCTTGCACTATCTGGTAGTACCCAATGCCCAGAGTACTCATCAAAGAAATCAGCATAGCCCTCAAGGACTCATTCAAACCAGCCTCAAAGTGCCTACATCTGAACTCCTCTGTCAGAACACCCTCTGGAGCATACTTAGAAAGACGGTTGAACTCTTTCTTAAACTCTGATACAGTCATAGCCCTCTGCTTCAAACTTAAGAACTGTGCCCATTTAGCATCCTTGTAGGCCCGAGTCACATACTTACTAGTAAACTCCCTCTCAAATAACTCCCAAGTGACCGGGTCAAGAAACTTAGGATGCCTACAGACCAACTTCCACTAATCGTAGCCGGATCCCTGAAGCAATGCCACAACACATTCTACTTGCCTATCCGAAGGGCACCGAATCTCATCTAGAACACGCTCTACCTTCTATGTCCATTTCTCAGCATACTCTGACTCATCCAAAATGGTCCCATAGAAATCCTCCGCACCAGCTTTCCCCATGCTCTCTAAAGGGGCTCTCGGAGTGGTCACTCTCTCTAAGACATGAGCCATATCCTAAGGAATCTTCAACATCGCCTCAAAGGGCATGGCTGTGGCCTCAGACTGAACCCTAGGTGTTTGAGCCAAAACAGACACCGAAGGATCTACTGCTTGAGGATTCACACTCTCAGCGGACCCCTCAAGCGACCCACACACCGAATCAGAATCCATCTAAAACAAACACAAAGACACCCGTATCAGCCAACACAGTCCTAAACATATATCTATGCACAATAACACCCAAAAAATGCCTAAAACCAGGCTCTGATACCAAAAACTATAACACCCCCTACCCATACATAGGGGAACCCATCCACAATGGAGTAAGAACCCGTATGAGCAAGGGTGTCACTAAGCAAAACGATATAATAACATACATCCACAAATAATATGCATACAGAAATACAACGGAAATAAAACTTGAAAACTAAACTGATCATTCATAGATGGAATAATAATATTCATTACATAACTGTTCTGATATTACCAAAATAATTACATCTTTCAGAAATACAAAGCCAAAGCTGAACAAAATACTAAATACAATGAGAGTTCACTATTACAAAAAGAATCCTAATACAAAAATCTAAGTCTTAACATCAATTCCCTCTGTGTTGGCTTGACTTGCGGTGACTCTCCCAAAAGCTAAATACTTTTTGCACCTGCACAGATGAAACACCCGTGCTAAGTGATAATGCTTAGTAGGGAAACAAACAACAATAATATGGACAACAATTCATAATGGTCATCAAGGCAGATCACATACATATTGGCATATGCTAAAAATCATATAAGATATGATCATAATTGAATCACATTCATAAGCATTCAAAGGTTCATAATCACATTCATATGCTAATTGATTCATATGCTCATAAATAGAGTCATTCAAATTCACATACTTATAATCATATTCATTCGGATTCACATTCTGATAACACAATGAAGTATAACACCTGCTATTTCACAGTAATGGATAATGAGTGAACGCATGGCGGTACCTTACGGGTACGAATCGGAAAGCAACATCACATTTTCTCTTTCAAAAACATTTTACGGATGGGATTTTAAACAAGATCCAAACACATTGAGGTTCGCGAGGAACCAAACGGGGACCTGATCAGGGTCCAGAACAGAACTGAGGGCTACAACTACTGAACTCTATTAGGCATGCCTAACTATCCACTTATTTGACTCTAGCATGTCATGCATAATTCATCAAAATATCCATGCATAATACATCCAATTATATTCATATACTTCATCAAATAGTCCAAGTATAAACCTAAAACTATCACAAGTTCGGAAATTAAACATCAGATATCATAAAAGAAGATTCAAATTGAAGCCAGGGGTGTCGCGGTTGCGACAGAGGCAAAGCTTGCCCCAGGTCGCGATCGCGGTAGTCTTTGCGCTCGTGCGGAGACAGAAACATATCTCACTGTCGCGCTCGCGATGGTGAGCGGCCAACAAAAGCTTTCACGCTCATGTACAAGCGCGCGCTCATGATAGGGGACTGCCCAAATCCACTCGGCAGTCGAGCGCTCTGTCGTACTTGCAACATTCGTCGCGCTCGCAATAGAGAGCTCTTGCTGCGGCCGCTCGGCAGCCCAAATTCGTTCGACCATGCGTAAGGGCTGAATTCACCAAGCTCTATCGTGACCTCGCGACAATGTCATGCTCATGACAGAGTCATGATTTTCAGCTCTTACGAAAAAATTTGCAGAAAATCACACTCCCAAATCACCCAAACCTATTCTCAAACACAAATCAACCCAAACTTTGTCTTACCTCAAATCAATTTCCCATTATCATAAATAACATAAAACACAACTTTTACAATAATTAACATAATCAAAATCAAGAATTAACATAATCAAACTTCTCAAAAGTGACAAACCCAGAAAATTGCAATAAAGTTCATCAACCTTAAAATTTTCTCTAATAATTCATCATTCATGCATCACAACTTAAATCAAACCAAAACCCATAACATTTGCACTAACATGAGCCTCATCAAACCTTAAATTTTCACAAATTCATTCAAATATACCAAATTACAAAGATGCACAAACTCAAATAAATTCCCAAACCTGAAAATTCCTATGCTCTTAGTTGCAAGCTCCACTCCCACTTGCCTTCTCTTTCCCCTTGGGATCACGAGTTGGCGCTTCTAAACCCAGAAACCCAAGAACCACACAAACACATAAAAATCCTAAGTTAAGAACACATTTAATAAAATAAAAGAAAAGATGGAGAAGAAGAGAAACCCACTAGAAACTTACCAATCAAAGCTTAAGAGATGATTAATTTCAAGCAAAACCACTTGGATCCAAGGTAAGGCACACTTGAAGAGGAAAAGATGAAGAAGAGATAAAAAGAAGAGGAAGAAAATGTGAAGGAGGCAGCAAAAATAGTTGTCCCCTTTGTGACAGGTGCCGAACCCCAGGGCACCCCGAATCGCCCGCTTTTAGGGCATTCGAGAGAGGTTCATGAAAACTTGTAAGAAATTACAAGTGCATCCATTTTGGGCAACAACGAGGTTTCTTGGAGTCGCCACCCAATAGAATATTGGGAAAGGTCGTCTAGCCTCAGTGAGCTTATGACAGCGCTGCTATGTCCATTTTGGCCAAGCCTGAGGTGTCTTCGAGGCTCCATCCTAATAGAACATTAGGATGGCGCTCTTGCCTTGCACTTGGGCAAGCCAGAGATGTCTTGGAGTCCCCACTCTAATAGAACATTAGGATGGCCCTCTCGCCTTGTGGAGCCTAGGACTATGCAAGTTGAGCCTTTTTTCCGGGACATAAGAGGTATCTTAGAGGCCCCACCCTAATAGAACATTGAGATAGCCCTCTCGCCTCATTGAGCCCAAAGACCGGAGAAGGTTCGGGACTTTCCATTTATTCATACCTTGGTTAAGTTTATAATTGAGTTTAAAATTTAGTGTTTCATCCCATTTCTCATTCAATTTAGTGCAATTTAATTAAAGCGCAGGTTGTCCATCCAAGAAAGGCGGTAAATGGAGCATAATTAAAATAAAGCATATGAAAATAAGTTACAATAAAACTAGGGGCAGAATACAACCCCCATTGTAAATAAAATACAAATCATACATAAAACGGGCTATTTGTTAAAAATGAGGACATTGGTCCTCGCATACATGCTTAAAAAAAGGGTGTTAAAGGTGATGGTTTATTTGGGTACGAAAAACTAGGACATTGGTCCCATTTTTATTTGAAAAAAAAGTTCCAAGTTAATTAATAGAGATATTTTGTGATTTTCTTTTTAGCGTGCCTAAAATGAACAATTTTATTACAATATTACATTTGACAAAATAAATAAAGCCACTAATGCAAATAATACAAGTAATAAAAAAAATAAATGATCAAATTAAACGAGCCTTCTGGATCTCCCCGTGTGCTCGTGAAAATATCCAAGCGAAGAAAAAATTTGTAAAATAAAAATAAAACACAAATGAAATAATGTTAGTAATCAAATCAATTAAACCAGTTAAGCATATAATGAATAATAGAATAAAAGAAAATAAAATAAAAATAAGATGACATCAAGATGACAAATGAATTAAAATGTTAACAATTTAAAATAAATGAAAAAAATGGATTATGAATGACGAAAGAATTAAATAATGTGATTAAAATAAATAAAATATGTTAATGAATCAATACATAAAAGTATGAACATGATAATAATAATAATGAAAATAAACAAATAAATGAATAAACAATAAATAAATAACAATGACAAAAAAATAATGATGAATAAAAGAATGATGAAAATAATAATAATAATAATTATAATAATTAAATGATAATAATAACCATAATCATATTAATAATGATAATAATAATAATATATAAACATATTATATAAAACAAATATACAAACAATAAAATAAAATAAATGAATAAATGAAAGCAACAAAAATTTACATGTTAATCAATTAAATATGAACAAAATGATAAAAAAATAAAAGATCAAGCCCAAAATGTTTACCCTCAGAGTTCGGATTCAATGAGAAAAAACATTGATTGATTTCCTTATTTTTGGTTTGTAAGATTAGAATTGAATATGATATAAATTGAAATTTTATTCCAAGAAATGAATGTGCTTGAAAAATATGATGAAAGAAAATAAAAAATTCTTCAAGAATAAAGAATTAATTTCTTCGCCTAAAGAATGATTTTTATTGATAAAAATGTTCTCAAGAACAAACAATTATTTTGTTTGTTTCAAGAAAAAAAATTATTCATGAAAAATTTTTTTTTTTAGAAAATCAAATAAAAAATTAGATTTCAAGAACAAACAATTATTTTATTTGTCTCAAAATCTATTTTAATCAAAAAAGGGATTCAAATAAAAATCATTGAAAAAACTTAAGTGAAAAAAAACTTTATTTGTCTCAAAAATCAATTTTCCATCAACAAAATTCCATCTAAAACATTTTAGAAGAAATTCTATTGGAAAAAGAATTGAACTTTTCTAATTTTCTTATTTTGTTGGGGAAAAATTCAGTAAAAGCTAGAGAGAGTTTTGAGAAGAAGAAGAGAAAATTAGAAAAAATCCTAAAATGAAAATCCCCCCCTTTTCTCTTTCCATCATTTTCTATTTATATTAAGAAGAAATAGAAAATAAAATTCATTAAGGGAAAAACTAATTAATTAATTAATAATATTATTTATCTAATTTTTAAAAATGAAAAAGAACCTGAAAATCCTTTAAAAAGGGATAGAAAATCGAATTTCAAAAAAATAATCCCGAAAAACTGATATTTTTGCAAAACTGGGCGATTTTGGCAGAAATAGGGCGACCAACGCCCGTCGGTCTCGCGCGGGCGATGCCAGTCGCGTACGAGCGCAGCCCGTGTAGTGCCCGCGCACTGCCCTGCCGACACTCGCGAAAATAATTTTTTTTTTTAATTTAACTAAAAATACTACAATTTCTAAACCCCATTTTTTAAATCTAATTTTCAAAATATTTTTATTATTTTTATTATTTATTTTAAAATTCAAATTTGACAAGTAAATCATCATTTTTAACCTTGTTGCTTATGAGCAGGCATCTTATCATCATTGGATAACTCCGATTTGTGCTGTCTCAGGACTCGGTGTCTACAGTTGCCCCTAATTTTGTTAAAACTAGTGCACTAGTGCCTCGATGAGCCAAAATTCAGAGAAAAAGGAAAGAGATGCGTACCTGTGGCAGCCCTTACCCTTTTGTTATGTAGAAGGTTGCAGCTTGTTGCCGTCGAGCTGTAGTGTTATGCAACTGTGGCTCGTTCGCAACTTGTCCTATCGCATTGTCCTGCTGGCCTCTACTCGGCTTGCACGGTGCTAAGTGCAGTGTTATCTAACTGCAACTCCATTGTGATTTGAACTGCTGGCCTCATCTCGGCTTGCACGGTGTGAGGAGTAGTGTTCTCTAACTACAACTCAGTTGCGATCTATTCTATCGCGTGTGCCCCGTTGTCCTCATCCCGGCTCGCACGGTGGTTGATCTGTCCCGCTGGCCTCATCTCGACCTACATAATGTCTGTGGGATGCGGTGTTCTCTAACCACAACCCTGTTGCGATATGTTCTATCGCGTGTACTCTGCTGGCCTTGTCTCGGCTCATGCAGTGTCCATGAGATGTAGCGTTCTCTAACTACAATCTCGTTACGATCTGTTCTACCGTATGTGCTCCGCTGGCCTCGTCTTGGCTGGCGCAGTATCTATGAGATGTAGTGTTCTCTAACTACAATCCCGCTGTGATCTGTTCTACCGCATGTACTCTTCTGGCCTCGTCTTGGCTTGCGCAGTATCTGTGAGATGCAGTGTTCTCTAACTGCAACCGATTACGATCTGTTCTACTGCATGTGCTCTGCTGGCCTCATCTCAGCTCGCGCAGTATCTGTGAGGTGCAATGTTCTCTAACTGCAATCCTATTGCGATCTGTTCTATCGCATGTGATTGAACATTCTGTCTTGCTGGCCGCTTTTGGGCTTGCATAGCACAACCTTGGTAACCTCCATCCGGTCAGTATAATATCTGATCCGCTAACCACCATCCGATCAGTATAATATCTGATCCGCTAACCACCATTCGGTCAATATAATATCTGATCTGCTAACCACCATCCGGCTAGTACAACATCTGATTTGCTAACCACCATCCGGCTAGTACAACATCTGATCTGCTAACCACCATCCGGCTAGTACAATATCTGATCTGCTAACTACCATCCAGCTAGTACAATATTTTATCTCCTAACCACCATCCGGCTAGCCCAGTGCCTGACTGTTGACCATCCTTGGGTTGGCATGGTGACTCACTCGTCGTTGACTGTACTAGCGCTTATCCTGAACCTCTCTTTTTTTTTCTACAAAAGGCAAAGCAAACGTGTAGGGTATATAAAAGGGATGAGAACCTGTTGTAGTACATACCTATTATGGTCGATGTCAGACGGGTGCCCCCTGAAGTGACAGTTAGTTGTCCCCTGGAGAAGGATTTATGGAATATGAACGTCCTCCCCTTGATTGTATGGAGTTATTTTCCAGACATCTAAAGTGAGGACATCATCTTCTTGCAAAGTTTAGGTATCATCCCCTTAGAGATCCCTTATCGACTGTGACATGCCAGATACATTTTCATCTATCATCTTTAATCAAAGCCTCCTTATTAAAAAGACCTGTATACCTCTCGAGAGGGCTCTATGCTCACAGGGAGACTTTAAAAATCCATGCTCATTGAGAGGCTTAAAAGCTCACTGAGAGTCTCTGATGCTCAACGAGAGACTTTGATTTCGAGCCTCCAGAGAGGATAATAGGTTTGAGCCTCCTCAGAGAAAAATTATATTTGAGCCTCCAGAGAGGAAATTAGATTTAAGCCTCCTTAGAGGAAAATTATATTTGAGCCTCCAGAAAGAAAATTATATTTGAGCCTCCTCAGAGGAAATTATATTTGAGCCTCCTCGAAGCAAAATTAGATTGGAGGTTTTGGTTGCTTGCCCGCAGGCGGATAGGTTTCAATGTCTTTGGTGTCCCTTAAAATGATTTTTGTAAAATTTTTTAGATTTTCACATTTTGGACGTATTTGAATTTTTACAGTATATTGGATTTCCAAGGCCTTGAAAATATTTTCTTTTTATTTTGTTGTTTTGGTTTGTTTGTCTTTGTTATTGTTATTGCTTGAGAATTTGTTTTTGCTTGAGATTTTGTACATTTGAATTTGGATTTTGTACACTTATTATGTGATGTGTGTGAGCGTATGTCTTATGATAGAGAAACTTACTTAGTTGCTCCCGGCATGGCGTTCATGAGTAGGCTCGCTCTTTTAAATGTCTTCTTGGGAGCGAGTCCGCGAGATTCCATTCTCGTGAGGACTTTATCTTGATCTGATGGTTCGGCATGGATGAGCGCCGATGTAGAGCTGAAGATGTACCTCGACCCACTTTTGTGTCTGATTGCATCCAACTAAAGTATGTGTGGGTAGTCCGGCTTCTCAAAGGATCTCCTTTTCTGTAGATTTGTGAGATTTCGGATTGCCCTTAGCATGGTGTGCTTGGATAGGCTTGTTCTTCTGGGCATTCCACCTCTGTACATATTCACCTGATTTTATGCTCGATACAATGGTCGATAATGTTGAGCTGAACCCATCTCTTGGATCACCCTTGCTTATGGGGTATATTCGAACTTTTCCTTCTGAGTCATGTACACAACAATATATACAAAATATTGTGTGTGCATATGGAATCATGTGTGTGAAATATACATACAAAACTATATATAAGAAACACGTGCAAAGGATTAATGTACAAAAAATTATGTGTACGCAACTATACGTGTAAAGAATTGAATGCATGTGATATGCAGGGGGATATGCAAAAAATCTATGCATGCGAGATGCACATGAGATGCAAGAATGGATAGACCACATTCTAGGTAGTTAAGGGATTCATTGAGGGTACTACTCGGCTACTCTGATGCTCCCAAGGATCTAGAAAAGCGTCATCTTGGCTTTAGGCACTCTGACCCACACTCTTTTCAAATAAAACTGACCCGTGTGTATCTTTGCCTCCCGATCAATGAGCATTTTGCCCCCAGGACCCTGAATCAAGTTTTGCATTATGCACTACCTGCCTAAAGGGAAGTTATTCAGAGTAATGCTGCCTTATCACTCCAGGCTTCAAAAGTCATTGTTTTAAAGGTAGTGTGTCCCTTGTGGATTTTCACACTATCTTAGTGGGAAATACATCCCTTTGGAAATTTTCACACAACCCTATGCCTAATTTTTGCCCAGAATGGACCCAACCCACTCCAGCGGCTTTTATTCATTTTTTGCAGGACAGACCGCCTATTTCCAGGTTTTCACCTTGCCTTTTGGCCTAACTTTTGCTTAAAGAGCCAATTACGGTTTTCAACTCTAACGGCCTTTTATCTTTTTTTTTTTAAAAGGGTATGACTGCAAGAAAAGTCGAAGCTACTATCAGAGCCCCCATCTAGAGTAATCAACAATTATTCACTGAGGTATTTTCTCCCTAAGCATCGATTGCATTCCTTTTCCTCTCTTGGTGAATGTGTTGCTAGATTGGGTAAGGTGGTGGATGAGGATTGGGTTCCTTAGGGCTTCATGAGGCTATTTTTTACATTACCACCCATTGTGCTTGATAGTTCAGTGGGATTAATGATATAGTGAGGCATCCCTATCTTTCTAAGGTGGACCTTTATCTTTGGCTCTTACCTCCAAACATCACGGCCTCTAGGCGAGCTGTCGGTGAAGACTATTATGCCATCTATCAGGGGTTGTTCTTTCACTCCCACTAATGCATTCAAGAGGTAGGTGCTTAGTCTCACAATAGAACTCATTGACTTAGACATTCGGATGGTGTTAGCAGTAGCAGAGTGTAGCCATTTAGATTTCATGCATTCAGCAATGAACGATATTTCTCTTTTTATAAATGAACTAAAAAATAATGAACAAAGATTGTGTATATTTCGGTATGATTTCTCTATACATGATCATTATCTAAAATCGACTCAAAATGCAAAAATACATTTAAGCTCAGAGTAAATCTTGTAAGCATCAAATTTCTGTCTCCAATCAGCCCTCTCGGATTTTCTTGATTGGACATTTTCTCTCAAGCCTCTAATTTTTGCCCAGGGTGCCTTTTTTCGGTTTTCACCCTGATGAGGCACCCATTTTTAGCAAGGCCACCTTTTTTTGGTTTTTGACCTGCGAGGCTTTTATTCTCTTCTTTTGATTTTTAGTCTTTAGCCATGGACTTCTTGAACCAATTGATGTTGATTGGTTTATTGAAGTCATTGCCATCGCTATCTGACAGAAACATCGCTCCTTTTGACAACAACTTCTTGAGGATGAAAGGACCTTTCCATGTTGATCTGAAATTCCCTCTGATATTGGACACACTTGGTCTCATTTGTTTGAAGACTAAATCTACTTCCTTCAATGGGTGTTTCTTGACCTTCTTTCCGAATGACCTGGCAATCCCTTTCTGATAGATCTGATTGTGATAGTGATCCATTACCTATCTTAGTCTGATGTGTTTAACTGCTGCTGCTGTTGTTGCTCCCTGTCGGCCTCTAGAATCTGGGCTTTCACGACTGTCTTTAAATATTTGAGCTCTACCTTGACTGGCCATACTGCTTCTGCCTCCGGTATCGAGGAACAAGAGATGACTCTTGTGGAGGTTCCGATGGCGGTTCTCTAGCCTCGAAGTGTAAAAGAGCAACTTTTCCTAATCCTTGTGATTTTGAACCATCTTGACCAAGATCTTTTGTTAACATCTTCTCCTACCCTATTATTTGAGGGAAATACAGAGAGGACTGATGGTCTTTAATGCCATACTTTTGGAATAACTTAACCATAAACTGTCCGTTTGTCCTTGAACCCTACATGGTGCAGGAGACCATATTGACATATCGGATTCCTTTCGATGACCCTGTTCATTGGAGGCCGTAGGGCGCACCTCCCCTATGGTGTCTATTCCCAAGCTCGAGCAACCCGTATCCATTGTAAGTCCATAGAACCCTTTTGGTCCTTTATGGAAGTCAAAAAAAATGGCAAAGTACGTGTATGTGTAGGTCAATAGGATTAGAACAAAGCTTGCCCCTAGGATGACCTTCTCTTGCCTTTCATATCAACAGTTTCGGCCAGATCTATGTATTGATTATTTTCCTTCCTTTTTCTCCTCTCTTCATATTTTGTCATTCTCCTTTTTTTTTCCCGTTCTTTGTTCTTTTGTTCTTTTTTATGTTCTTTTTATTCGAGGATAAGCTTTGTTCAAATCCTAATAGTTTACACATTCACGCACTCCTCATCTTCTCGATTTGGGACAACATTGACCAACTGAATCTGGCATTGAACTTCGACTAGAAATTTTGGCTTCATCTCTGTTTGTGGATTCCTCCTTTTAACCTTTTCTACCCCTTCTGACTCCAATCTTCTGAGTTTTTGCGTGACCGGTCCATGATTGTGATATGCTAGCCTAGTGTGTTTGACGACTTCATGATCATCTCCCGGCCTGTCTTCCTAGGTCTAAGCAAAGACTTTTTCACACTTTTTTTTTTCATTCTCTCAAATTTTAATCTCTCCTCAGGAGTTATAACAGATGCTATCAAGATTTTCTTTGGGTTCTCTAAAGTTCTGAGATTAAATGGAGTAATATCAATTGAATCAACGTCAAATATGAATGAGTCATGATCATGATTATGCATAGTAAAATCAGAAGAGATACCACACAAGTAAGTAAAAACGTTCATCTTATTAATGAAACCAGAATGTCATTATTAAACAGTTCAAAAATAAAAAGAACATTCTGAATAGGTAATCATTTTCCTTTCTTGCCAACACAAATTGCTTGAAAATCTTCTGACACCTTAGGCTCCCCTTCTCTAGACCGTGTCCCCAAGATTGGTGATAATTGTTCTATTTTTTTCTCTTCTTCCTTAGATCTAGAATCCGATCAGTGTCAACCCATTTTTGTATGCACTCCCTCAGAGCGTGGCAATAATCTATTTTATGCCCTGTGTGCTGATGATATGCACAATACCAATCTGCTCTATGTCCTGGCCTTCCTTGGCTCGTGGCTGGCCTTGGCGACAGTGGTTGCAATCTCCCTTCTTTGGTGAAATGATTAAGATACCAGGATAATTGTTTACCTAAGTTGGAATCACAGTGCACGGCTGTCTCAATGACCAATGCTTTAGCCCTCTCGTCACCATCATTCTCGTTATTATTGCTAGAGCCCCCTTTACCACCATAACTATAGTTGGCGACAATTGCCTTCCGTGCTAAATGCTCCCCTTCTGCCTCGATGGCTATATCTTTAAGGGATTCCCAATCTTTTAATCCCTTTAACTTGAGTGCCTCCTTCAAATATGGTATGGCATTCCTGATAAATAACCTGATTTGATTTGGGGTATCAGGCTTTCTCTTCATCTCCATTACCCATTTCCTCCATCGGGTTAAGTACTCATGGAATGATTCTCCCAACTTCTGTTGAAGTAGCTTGAGATCCTTCAGAGTGACCTCCATCTTATACTGCAGTCGTACTGCTTGAGGAACTCCTCCGTCAGTAGATCCCGATCTTCTTTAGTTCTCCTATCCAATCCATGATGCCAGTCCACCCTAGGACCTATTAAACTCAAATAAAAGTACTCTATCTTCTGCCTCTTTGTCAATGTAGTACCCTTCATTACCAGGGAGTACTGCTTGATGTGTGTGTAGATATCAGGTCCCGAGACGGTCCAAGATCAGGATTACCCGATGATGAAAAGATACTTGCCGCAACTAGAGGTGCCAGTAATGATGTTTTCCTTGTCGAAAATCTCTTTCGTTACTCTAAAAATTTTAATTTTTTTATCTATTTATTTTATTTTATTCCCTTTATTTTTATTTTTTATTTTTATTTCTATCTTTACTTTTATTTCTATTTTTATTTTTTATTATTTTTATTTATTTTTATATTTTTTTTATTATTTTTATTCGCGTGCCACGCGCGGGAGCTTTCGCCCTGCGTTTCCTGCAATTTTTTTAGTCAAATTTCAGTCTATTGATTTTATTTCATCTTTTAATGTCATTTTTGGTTAATGAAAAAATGAAAGAGCTTTTGTCTTTTCCTATTTTGGGACAAAGATAGGGAAACAAAATTGGAGCTTCCCTTCATTTCAAGGGGACGACGAATTTTATTAAAAAAAAAAAAAGAGTTTTCTCTCTAGTTTTTTTCTTTTTCTCTCCAGCAAACCTTTTCTTCTTCAAAAAATTTCTTAAGCCTTTTTTTTTCAAGTTTTAATCTTTTCTCCTCTAGAAAACATTTCATCTTGGGTTTGATTTGAGCAAGAAAAATTAATTTTCTTTCCTTATTCATTCAAACAAAAATATTTTCTTGAGCCAATTTATTTAAAAACATAGATTTTTATATTTTATTCCGGTATTTATCACCATAAATTCAACAAGGAGGATGGATCAAGATACCATTTCTTTCGATTTATAAATTCTGAGGGTAAACATTTTTGGACCCATTCTCATTTATTCTTTTTATCATTTATCGTTGTTAATATTATTTTTTCGTTATTATTGTCATATTTATTATTTATTTCTAGCATTTTCAATTTTGTTGCCACTGTTGATACATTATTTATGTTGTTAACTTGATTTCTTTGTGTCTCAACGTGATTAGCATCATTATTATTTTGTTATCATTAGCATGAGCCTATTATTAGTATTATTGCTATTGGTATTATTGTTTTATGTTTGGTTTATATTATCACTATTTATTGTTATATTTACTATTATTGTTTTGTTGAGTTGTAACATTATTATTATTATTATTATTATTATTATTACTATTATTATTATCATCCTGTTGCTATTATTATTATTATTATTATTATTATTATTATTATTATTATTATTATTATTATTATTTCATGGTATTGTTATTGTTAGTAGTATTAGGGTGTTATTATTATTATTATTGTTATTATTATTGTTATCATTTGATTGTCACCATTACGCCATGATTATTTATTGTTATTGTCACTGTAATTTTATTGTTATCATTATCTTGTTCTTTATTGGATTAATTTCAAGAATTATTACTAATACTCTTAATATTATTTTTCTGTTTGAGGATTAAAATTTGAGTCGCATTGTTTGCATACCCCTGTGACTCCCCGGATGGGTCACGACACGTAGACGAACACTTCGGTTTGGTGAGATCTTTTCGACCCCCCTTTTTATATGTTTTGTGTTTATTTGCAAATATTTATTTTATTCATGCACGCGTGAGATAAAAAGTCACAAAAATGCTTTTATAATTAAATTGAAATTTTTATTAATAAATTTGGGACCCACGTCCCTTATTTTAGCCAAGAAATAAAAGATATCGCAATAAAACGAAGAGTTAGTTTTCTCCAAAAATGGGATCAATCATCCCAATTTTCCAATTCAACAATCAAGTGACTCTTCGAACCCTCTTTAAATAAATACGAAGGAACCAATGTTCCAATCCGAAATGAATGTCCCGATTTATATATGTTTTCCTCGTACTTGATTTTGTTTGATTGTTTTAAGGTTTAAGTTCATTTCTTTTTTGGGCCCTTGTAATTAATTTTGGGGCAGTATTATTTAATTTTAGGGGATTGTATTCCATCCCCATTTATATTCTTCATCTTCTTTCGATGGGGTTGTATTTCGCCCCAACTTCTCTTGTAATTGTGTGCTTGGGTGTTTACCGCTTTCCTTAGTTACTTCATTTACCGCTTTCTTTATCGCCTTTCTTTACTTTCTTTATGTGCTTTTAATGCGCCTTTAATTTAAATGCATTGATCACGTGAGATGAGAGGTAGAATTTTAGGGAATTAAAAACTCATTTATAATTAACCAAAGCATAAATAAGAGGGGAGTTCCGAACACCAATCTCTGGTCTTGACCAATAAGAGGTTAGAGACTTTCCCAATTCCTCGTGAATTGGGTGGAGACTCCATGATACCTCAAAGGTGCCGTGGGGCTAGATGTTCCTTTCCAATATTCTATTGGGAAGGAAGTATCCAAAATGTCTCATGGCACCCATGATCAAAAAGACGCGAACCAGTCCCTCGAATCCTAAGAGCGGATTCAGCGAGGGCCCATGCTGGGTTCGGCATGCGTCATAGTGGCGACTCCATTGGGGACTATTTGTGACTTCGCTCTGAAAGTGTTTTGGTTAAAATGTATAATTGGGTTTTTAAAACTTAAAATTCTATCTCTTTTCGAAAATTTGCATTGCATTTTAGAGCCTTAGAATTATGTTAGTTGGTCCCCTATCTAACTCGGTGCATTCCAAAAACACGACCCTACTTTCACTCATTGTAGGAAAATGTTAAGGATAATCACCAGCCCAAGCCTCGTACTATTAAAGGTATATCAAATGGAGACCTGATCGATCGTTACGCTCGTGATGAGCTAGGCCCATTGGTAGGGACCTTGCTTGGGTAGACCTAAAATAACCCTACCTTTGACCAAAACTCATGTAATGGCAAATAGAAACTTCCCCTAAGTGATATGAAACGTAACACAGTGCCTGTGATGTGGGTCATTATGTATTAGACAAAATCAAGCAAATTGAGTGATCTTCTATCAAAGGCTTTCATGCCCCAGTAGGTTCACCTTAATTTAATTGAATTGTTCAAATATGTAATAGCCCATATGCATGTGCTTTAAATTAAGAGTGTTATGATGCCGATTTTCTACCATGCACCATACGCGTCCATTAGGTTCCCCGGTAATCCATGGATCAAGCCCACCTAGGAAAGAGACCGCACGACCCCGTGTGTCAGAGCGATAAGGTTGGAAGGATCTGTGGATGCTGCACAACATGCTTATGCATCGCGTGTCATTCATACATGTTAATAATAAAAAAAAACATATGCATCTCATTTTGTGTGTGTATATCCTTTTGTCTTCATGCTATTTTTCACATGTACATATCATCCTATGCATAAATTTATTCCGTGCATAGCACGACCATGAATTGCATGTCATGCATCATTCTAACCCCTTGAATTTTTTAGCCACTATAGACCATTCACCTGAGAGGTTCTGGGGTCCTCATAGCTGTCCAAGGAGCAAACGGAGTTCAAATTGGTTTGCAGAGATCTAGTGCCTTTATTAGAGCATCCATAGAATTTAAAAATGGATGATCCTTCACTACAGATTGAGGGAACTCGTGCCTTAATGACCCGGGAAGTGGATAGAAGGTTCGAGGAGCTTGAAAAGAGGCTGTTGGCCACAATTAAGGGAAGGTTGGATGTCGTGGCACTAGTTCTTCAAGCTCAAATTACTGCAACTACACTTAACCAATTTGAGCCAGCCACAATAAAAAAGGATTATACAATAACGTCCACAATGCTTCGGTCCACCCCTGAGCCTAGGGGCAAGGCGCCACTCGATTCACTGATCGGGGAGTGGGAAAAGCAAAAGGACTAGAGCCTTTACAGTCAATGGGCCTCCTCAGTCCCTCAAATGCCGAAAGGAAACTAGCTGATCTTGAAGAGGAGATTGTGAAGTCCAAGCTTGCAACTACCCGGGCACCCCTCAATAAGACTATTGCTGGCCCCGTAAGTCTAAGAGTTGGTAGCAGTGGTACAAGAAGGACAGGGAAAGTACCAAGGGCTGAGACGGCTCAGAGACGCTACTCCAATCTGGGTAGACCTTTGTCTTGGGTCCTGGAAAGGTTGATAAAAAGGGGGATGTTACAGCCAATACCTCCCAAGCCGGCTAAGACCCAGGGGTAGCCTAGGCATAAGGAAAATGAGTACTATGCCTACCACCAGCACACGGGCCATGTGATGGATAATTATGCTAGGCCGAGGCATGAGATTCAGGATCTGATCGATAATAACCAGATCACGGATCCTGAAAGCCGATGGGGTGGTCATGGAAACTCAAGTCTCGTGGGCAGTGATGGAAAAAACTTTGGAGCCACAAGGGCTTCAACCCTCAGAATGACTCAAAGTTGCTATGCCATACAAGAAAAAACCCTTGTCTAAACATCTTGCTCATTTTGTTAACAAAGGGAAACTGCAGCCGATGCCGGCCAAACCTGCCAGAAGCTGAGGATGACCCAATCATCGAGCGAATCAATATTGTGCCTACCATCAGCATACTGGGCATGAGATTGATGAGTTCCGAACTCTGAGAAGACAAGTTCTATACTAAATTGATGAGGAGCTGAGAGGTGAGGAAGCCGGTTCCCGAGGATAATAATAGACCGTCGACTACAACATCCATGTTGGCAAGGAAGGAAGGAAATAGCTATTTAGATGTTCTTTTTTTTTTTTATTTTTAAACTATGCAATGACGATATTTTTAATTATGTTTTTAATGAAATGAATGATTTCACTCATCTGTGTGATATTTTCTTGTGATTTCATTATGCATGATCATGACACATTCATATTTAATAATGATTTAAACGATGCCATTACATTTAATCTCGAAACTTTGGGGACCCTAAAGAAAATCTTGATAGCATCTTTTATGACTCTTGAAGAGAGAGTAAAAGAGAGAAAATAAAAAAAATGTAATAAAAGTCTTTGCCTGGACCTATGAAGACATGCCAGGAGATAATTATATAGTCGCCGAACACGCTATGCCAGGGTATCTTGATCATGGATCGGTCAAGTAGAAGCTCAGAAGATTCAAGCCAGAAGGGGCAGGAAAGGTTAAAGGGGGGAACCCACATGCAGAAGCGAGGCTAAATTTTTTATCCAAAAGCCCAATCAGGTGGATCAACGACATCCCCAACGGTTAAGAAGAGAAATGCGCGTATGTGTAAACTTCTGAGCGAAACTTGTTAAAAGAAAAAATTTGGGAGCAAAAAAAAAAAAATTTGGGGAGCAAAAAAAAATTAATTAATTAAATTGAAAAAAAAAGAGAGAAAAAAAGAAAGCATTGATTAGGGGGAAACGGAACGCTATTTGGGGGCAAGCTTTGTTCAAATCCCGTTGGTGTGCACATGCCTGCATTTCTTCTTAGATACTGAAAAAGATGTAAAAACTAATTCACAAGCTATCCACCCAATTCATCAGTGTAGAAGGTGTGCAGTGCGAGAGACATACCTATATTTTGCCATTCTTCTTGGGCACTGAAAAAGACTTGAAGACTAATCCATGAGCCATCTGCCCAGTTCGTAAGTATAAAGGGTGTACTGTACGAGAGATGAGATGATGACATATAGCTAAGATGCCAAATGAGAGGAAGGCCAAGAAGGTTATGGATTAGACCCATTCTAGGGTCTGTAATTGGAACCCTTACTAGAGTCACGCTTTAGACCTTGATACATGAGGCGAAAACATTACTGTCCATTGAAGCACGTCAAATCCTTAAGGGGCATTCATGGAAGAACCAGCTACAACAACTAAGCATGTCAAACGAAAACGGGTTTTGGGATTACTATCGCTATTAGATCTACCAGAAAACACCTTATCCGATCATTTGGAGAAGAAAGTCATAAAGCACCTGCCGAAAGAATAAGATTTGGTCTTCGAGAAAATAGGCCCGGGTATTCCAGACGGACGAGGTAAATTCAGGCCAACATATGAAGACCTATTCGATCTTGAAAGGTTGGTATCCAAAGGAGCAACAACTCTAACAGATAGCAAGCGAAGCAAGTTTAAAGGATCGGTCAACATCGATAAACCTAAGAGGCTCCATGGCTAAAGACTAAAAATCAAAAGAAGAGAATAAATGCCCCGCGGGTTAAAAACCGAAAAAAAGGCGGCCTTGCTAAAATTGGGCACCACGTCAGGATGAAAATCAAAAAAAGGCATCCTGGTCAAAAATTAGAGGCTTGAGAGAAAATATCCAATTAAGAAAACTCGAGAGGGCTGATTAGAAACAGAAGTTTGATGCTTTCAAGATACATTGTGAGATTAAGCGCAATTCTGCATTATGAATCTATGTTAAATAGTGATCATGTATGGAGAAATCATGCTGAAATGCACACAGTCTTTGCAAATACATAAAACAAAAGCAGTTCAACTCATCATTTCCTAGTTCTTCTATAAAAAGAAAAATGCCATTCATTACTGAATGTGTGAAATCTAAATGGCTATACTCTACTCCTGCTCTCACTAGCCAGATGCCCAAGTCGATGGGCCCTATTATCAAATGTGGGACTAAAGGCCCACCAATCATGCTCACCTATGGGGGCAAAGGTGTAGTTTCTGATCTGCGGCATGATAGTTTATTGCAAGCAACCGTATCTGGGGCTGTGGTACTTAAGGATAAAGACCGAGGATGAGATAGCACCCTGGAAAGATAGAGGATGCTTCATGACATCTTGAATCCCCCAAAATGCAACAGGCGATGATATCAAAAGTGGTTTTGTGAAATCCACACAAGGGAACAGAAAGGATAGCCAGAAGCACAGGAAACTGACCCTCGTTCGCCACCTCGCCCAATCTAGCAACACCTTCGTCAGAGGAGGCAAGGGGATATAATCGCTACCGATTGCTATATTAGGAGGCTCTGACAGTAGCCTCAGTTCTTCTTGCAACCAAAAAAAAAAAGTGGCCGTTAGAGATGAAAACAGTAATTGGCGCTCTAAGCAAAAATTAGGAAAAAGGACAGGGTGAAAACCTGGGAACAGGCAGTATGCCCTATAAAAAATAAGATGAATAAAAGCCACTGGATTGGGTTGGGTCCATTCCAGGAAAAAAATAAGGCTCAGGGTTATGTGAAAATCCGAAAAGGATGCATTTCCCGCTAAGAAAAGCTAGTGTAAAAATTCACGAGGGACGCACTACCTTTAATCAATGACTTCCGATGTGTGGAGCGATAAGGCAGCATCACCTCGAACAATCCCTTTCAGATAGGATGGCGCATAATTTAAGACATGGGTCGGAGTCCCTAGGCCAAGATAACAAGTCCAAATCCTTCGGGGCATGATCGACCAAATCGGGCCCTGAATCAATGCAACTGTGGTTATCACACCTCAGCGCCTGGGCCGCTCGGCCGAATGGCATTACCCGCATTTTGCATGACACATGCACATGCACACGCATAACTTACCCTTGCATACAAGTCTCTTTTGATTTCGCAGGAAAGTCTGGCATCTTCACACACCGAAAAGCTGGTGTTTATCAGTCGTTCAGCCGTGGTTTCACACACCGACAAGCTGTTGTTTCATCAATCACGTCCTTTAAAGTCTGGTGCCTTCACACATCGATAAGCTGGTGTTTATCAGTTGTTCAGCCGTGGTTTCACACACCGACAAGCTGGTATTTCATCAATCACGTCCTTCAAAGTCTGGTGCCTTCACACACCGATAAGCTGGTGTTTATCAGTCGTTCAGCCGTGGTTTCACACACCGACAAGCTGGTGTTTCATCAATCATGTCCTTCAAAGTCTGGCGCCTTCACACACCTACAAGCTGGTGTTTATCAGTCGTTCAGCCGTGGTTTCACACACCTACAAGCTGGTGTTTCATCAATCACATCCTTCAAAGTCTGGCGCCTTCACACACCGACAAGCTGGTGTTTATCAGTCGTTCAGCTGTGGTTTCACACACCGACAAGCTGGTGTTTCATCAATCATGTCCTTCAAAGTCTGGCGCCTTCACACACCGACAAGCTAGTGTTTATCAGTCGTTCAACCGTGATTTCACACACCGACAAGCTAGTGTTTCATCAATCACATCCTTCAAAGTCTGGCGTCTTCACACACTGACAATTTGGTGTTTATCAGTCGTTCAGCCATAGTTTCACACACCCACAAGCTGGTGTTTCATCAATCACGTCCTTCAAAGTCTGGCACCTTCACACACCGGCGAGCTGGTGTTTATCAGTCGCTCAGCCGTGGTTTCACACGTCGACCAGCTGACATTCATCAATCACGTGACTAACAATAGTTCCATAACGCCGACATGTAGGCAAGACCAAGTTCAGGAAAGAGACCGCCTCAGGTACGTGTCTCCTCCTTTCTTTTCTGAATTTTGGCTCACTTAGGCACTTAAGTTCTAGAGTTCCCCAAAATTGGGGAAAACTGTAGACACCGGGTCCCGAGGCGGTCCAAGATCAGGATTACCCGATTATGAAAAGATACTTGCTACAAGTAGAGGTGCCAGTAATGATGTTTTCCTTGTCGAAAATCTCCTTCGTTACTCTAAAAATTTTAATTTTTTTATCTATTTATTTTATTTTATTGGCTTTATTTTTATTTTTATTTCTATTTTTACTTTTATTTCTATTTTTTTTATTTATTTATTTTCATGTTTTTTTATTATTTTTACTGGCGTGCCAAGCGCGGTAGCGCGCGCCTTGCCGAGGTGCGCGAGCCCCTGGGGCGCGTGTCGCCGAAGCCGCGCGTGCCCCCTGGGGCGCGCCTCGCAGGGTCTTCGCACGGGCAGTTTTTCCCCTTCGCACTGTCATTTTCTCCCCGCATTTCCTGCAACTTTTTTCAGTCAAATTTCAGTTTGTTGATTTTATTTCATCTTTTAATGTCATTTTTGGTTAATGAAAAAATGAAAGAGCTTTTGTCTTTTCCTATTTTGGGTCAAAGACAGGGAAACAAAATTAGAGCTTCCCTTCATTTTAAGGGAACGACGAATTTTATTCAAAGAAAATTAAAAAAATTTCTCTCTAGTTTTTTTCTTTTTTTCTCCAGCAAACCTTTTCTTCTTCAAAAAAAATTCTTAAGCCTTTTTTTTCAAGGTCTAATCTTTTCTCCTCTAGAAAATATTTCATCTTGGGTTTGATTTGAGCAAGAAAAATTAATTTTCTTTGCTTATTCATTCCAACAAAAATATTTTCTTGAGCCAATTTATTTATAAGCATAGATTTTTATATTTTATTCTGGTATTTATCACCACAAATTCGACAAGGACGACGGATCAAGACACCGTTTCTTTCGATCTATAAATTCTGAGGGTAAACATTTTTGGACCTGTTCTCATTTATTCTTTTTATCATTTATCGTTGTTAATATTATTTTTTCGTTATTATTGTCATATTTATTATTTATTTCTAGCATTTTCAATTTTGTTGCCACTGTTGATGCGTTATTTTTGTTGTTAACTTGATTTCTTTGTGTCTCAACGTGATTTGCATCATTATTATTTTGTTATCATTAGCATGAGCCTATTATTAGTATTATTGCTATTGGTATTATTGTTTTATGTTTGGTTTATATTATCATTATTTATTGTTATATTTACTATTATTGTTTTGTTGAGTTGTAACATTATTATTATTATTATTATTATTATTATTATTATTATTATTATTATTATTATTATTATCGATATTATCATCCTGTTGTTATTATTATTATTATTCTTATTCTTATTCTTATTCTTATTATTATTATTATTATTATTATTATTATTATTATTATTATTATTATTATTATTATTATTATTATTATTATTATTATTATTATTTCAGGATATTGTTATTATTAGTAGTATTAAGGTGTTATTATTATTATTATTATTATTATTATTATTATTGTTATTATTATTATTATCATTTGATTGTCACCATTATGCCATGATTATTTATTGTTATTGTCATTGTAATTTTATTGTTATCATTATGTTGTTCTTTATTGGATTAATTTCTAGAATTATTACTAATATTCTTAATATTATTTTTCTGTCCGAGGATTAAAATTTGAGTCGCATTATATGTATACCCCCGTGACTCCCCGAATGGGTCACGACACATAGACGAACACTTCAGTTTGGTGAGATCTTTTCGACCCCCCTTTTTATATGCTTTGTGTTTATTTGCAAATATTTATTTTATTCATGCACGCGTGAGATAAAAAGTCACAAAAATGCTTTTATAATTAAATTGGAATTTTTATTAATAAATTTGGGACCCACGTCCCTTATTTTAGCCAAGAAATAAAAGATATCACAATAAAACGAAGAGTTAGTTTTCTCCAAAAATGGGATCACTCATCCCGATTTTCCAACTCAACAATCAAGTGACTCTTCGAACCCTCTTTAAATAAACACAAAGGAACCAATATTCCAATCCAAAATGAATGTCCCGATTTATGTATGTTTTCCTCGTACTTGATTTTGTTTGATTGTTTTAAGGTTTAAGTTCATTTCCTTTTTGGGCCCTTTTAATTAATTTTGGGGCAATATTATTTAATTTTAGGGGATTTTATTCCGTCCCCATTTATATTCTTAATCTTCTTTCGATGGGGTTGTATTCCAGCCTAACTTTTCTTGTAATTGTGTGCTTGCGTGTTTACCGCTTTCCTTAGTTACTTCATTTACCGCTTTCTTTATCGCCTTTCTTTACTTTCTTTACGTGCTTTTAATGCGCCCTTAATTTAAATGCATTGATCGTGTGAGATGAGAGGTAGAATTTTAGGGAATTAAAAACTCATTTAGAATTAACCATGGCATGAATAAGAGGGGAGTTCCAAACACCAATCTCTGGTCTTGAACAATAAGAGGTTAGAGACCTTTCCCAATTTCTCATGTATTGGGTGGCGACTCCATGATACCTCAAAGGTGCCCAAAGGTACCGTAGGGCTAGATGTTCCTTTCCAATGTTCTATTGGGAAGGAAGCGTTCAAAATGTCTCATGGCACCCATGATCAAAAAGATGCGAACCAGTCCCTCGAATCCTAAGAGCGGATTCAGCGAGGGCCCATGCTGGGTTCGACGTGCGTCACAATGTGCAGTGGGGTCCGATGTACCGTCAAACTTCAAAAAATCAGGTAATTTGAAATTCAGAGGGACTATATCCTCTCCCTCCAGCTCCTTATCCTCGAGGTTCATCCTTTTTCCCATCATCAGCATCTGGGACATCACCTGGAACTTTTCCTCCATCTTCGTCCATATGGCCTCCTCTGTCTGAAGTGCCTTACCTCCTACCACTATGGGTTCTTCATATTCATCCTCTACATAATCATTTTCTAGCCAATGGGTGTAACGATCGGTGGGTCCATCCCCGGAACATATCCCATCGGGAGTCGGTTAACTGCATCGTACTCACGGTCTTTGCACCTCCCCTAGTGCATTTTTAGCTTCCGTGGGATTCGAACCAAGGACTTGGGGACCTTAAGCCCTTAATTCTTGGAATCCCACTACCATCTGCCTCTCTTAGTGAATTGGCCATTTCTAAAACTTTTTCTGAATGCCTATTAATCGCACTTGATTCTGATTCTAGTCACTCAATCGAGGCCCTCCGATAAGGTAGCCGTTGAAACCCCTAACCAACTAGAAAAGTGGTCTTTGATGGCTGAAAAATCAAAGAGTTAGAATGATGCATGAATAATATATAAAGCATGATCGTGCTATGCAAGTGGTCCTTGATGGCTGAAAGAGACTACAATGATATTCGTGAAACATGTAAAAACTATACACAAGATGATATGTACATGTAAGAATTATATGCAAAGAATAGGATGTATATATAGGGAAGAAATAAAAAATTTTATTTGTCCATGAATGACATGAATATGCATTGCATCATCCACAACCACATGCAAGCAAGTAGATCCTTCCCACCTTATCTCTCCCACACACGAGGTCATGCAGTCTCTTTTCCTAGGTGGGCTTCATTTATGGGTTAACAGGGAACCCAATGGACACGGATGGTGAACGGTAAAAAATCGACAACATGACCTCTCTTAACTAATGTGCATATGCATGGATTTTGATCATTATGTATTTAGGCAGTCCGAATAAATTGACATGGGCCTATCTGGGCATGGAAGCCTTTGATTAGGTGAACAATCAAATTATCTGGGTTTGTCCAATACGTAATGATCTACATAGCGAGCAAGGTATTATGGTTCATACCACCTAAGGAAGTATCTATTGCTATTACATGAGCTTTGGCCAGGGTGATGATACTTTAGGTCTACCCAAATATGGCCCCTGCCAACCGGTCTAGCTCTTTGCCAGTGTAACGACCGATGGGTCTCCATTTAATATACCATGATGGTACGAGGCTTGGGCTGGTGTAGACACCGGGTCCTGAGTAAGCCTAGATCGCAGTTACCCAATGATGATAATTGCCTTCACAGGCTTAAAAGGTTAAAAGTGATGGTTTTCTCGTCAAATTTGCATTTTAGAGTGAAAAATTAAAAAATATTTAAAAAATTAATTTTAAAAAATGGGGGCATAAAATTGTGGTGTTTTTAGTCAATTTAAAATTTAAAAAAATAGAAAAAAAAAAAATTTCGGACCGCGAGTGTCGGGCGCGGCAGCGCGCAGTCGCGCTGGCGCCCAGCTCGTAGGCGCCAGGCGCCCAGCACGCAGACGCCCAGCGTGCTGGGCACGATTTGGCGACGCGCAGCGTCGCCAATGCCGCGCTTCGCTAAAGAGCGACGCGCAGCGTTGCGCGCGGATTTCGCGCGCCTCGCCGCGTGAGTCCCCGTCGCTCTATAGCGACGGGCGGCGTCTCTCTATAGCGACGGGCTTCCTGGCCGTCGGTATAGGGTCTGATACCCTATTTCCCTCTTTTCAACCTTTTTTCCGATTTTTTCACCCAAAAATCCGTTTTTTTTCCCATTTTTTTGGGGTTTTTGACTTCAAACTAAATTCTAAAATATTTTTTCTGGTAATTAAATAATAAAACTTGATTTTATCATTAAAAATAAAATAATTTTGTGTTAAAATAGGTTTTTTCCTTAATTAAATTAGGGCAACCTATTTTATCCTATAAAGAGTTTATGATGAAATCAAAAGAGAGCCTCCACACATTTTTTAGACCTAAAAATTCCAGAATTCTTCTTCTTCTTCCACTAAAATTCCAGATTTATTCCCCAACCAAAAATCAAAAAGAAAAATCAAATGTTTAATTCTTTTTCCAACATAATTTCTTCTAAACATATTTTTTAGAGGAAGTTTTGTTGTTTGATTTAATTTTTGAGACAAATAGAATAATTATTTGTTCTCAAAATTGTTTTTAATCTTTTATTTTGTGTTCAATAAAACTTTTTCATTGATTTTGTTTTGAATCTTTTTTTTGATAAAAAATTGATTTTGAGACAAATAAAATAATTGTTTGTCATCAAAATCTAATTTTTATTTGATTTTCTAAAATAAAACTTCAATCAATTTGATATGAACAAAGTGATTGATTGTTTTTGAAATCATTTTTCTTTATTTTAATCAATAAAAACTTTTTTTTTTTATCAAAATCATTTCTTTAGGCAAAGGTATCAATTCTTTGTTCTTAAAGAATTTTTGATCATTTTTTTCATGTTTCTTGGAATAAAATTCCAACATTTTCATCATATTTCACTCCAATATTGTGAATCATCAAACAAAGAAATCGATCATCTTTTACCTTCATCGAATCCGAAACTCTGAGGGTAAACATTCTGGGCTTGTTTTTATTATTTCTTTTGGTTCATATCTAATTTATTTATGTATATTTTATTTTATTATTTATTTCAGATTTGATTTATTTAATTTGTTTATATATATGATTTTTATTCACATAAATATTGATTGTTTATTATTTTTAACATGTAATTAATTTATTTCACTTTAATTCATCATTATTTTTAACATGTAATTAATAAATTCATTTTAATTGATCTTTTTGCCATGTAAATGGTTTATATCATTTGTGAACATATTTAATTAATCATATTGTTCCATTTAATTGTTTTCATCATTCTTTAATTGTTTTCATTTATTATTCTTTTCTTTATTATTTTATATATTCTTTGATTCGTTTATCTTCATCATCATTGTTATCATGTTCATATTTTTACATGTATTAATTAATTAACATGTTTTATTTTATTTTCATCACATCATTCAATCATTTGTCATACATAATGCATGTTTCTCATTTATTTTGTTTTGTTAACATTTTGATTCAATTATCATTCTTTTCATATCATCTTATTTTATTTTAATTTGTTATTCATTATTTTGTATGTTTAATTAATTTAATTGATTTAATTACTAACATTATTTTATTTGTATTTTGTTTTTATGTCTAAACTCATTTTTTCGCTTAGGCGTTTTTGCGAGCACATCGGGAGGTCCAAAAAGGCTCATTTGGTTCATATATTTATTTTCTTTATTTGTAATATTTTATTTAATTTTGCCATATAATTTTCTTGTAAAATTCTTTATTTAGGCTTGCTAGAAAGAAAATCACAAAAACGTTTCTATTAATTAACTTGACATTTTTTTCTAAATAAAAGGGGACCAATGTCCTAGTTTTTCATACCCAAATAAATCATCACATCAAAACTGTTTCATAATAAATATGCATGCGAGGACCAATGTTCTCACTATTAATGAATAACCCGTTTTATGCATGTATTTCACTTTTATAAATGGGAGTTGTATTCCGCTCCTAGTGTTATTGTAATTTATTTTTAAAGGCTTTATTTTGGATTTTGCTTACATTTACCGCTTTTGATATGAATGATTGCGCCTTTAATTTAAATTGCATTGTGTGGAAAGTTGATGAAACAATGAATTCAAAACTTAATTATAATATTAATCAAGGTATAAATAAATGAGAAGTCCCGAACCAGCTCTGGTCTTTGGGCTCAAGAGGCTAGAGGTTTACCCTCCAAGACACCTCTTGTGTCACGAGGCTTTAGCGTTAATCCTAGGATCCTTAGGGCGAGAGGTTTACCTTCCCCCTTTGGCTGGCCCAAAATGGATACTAAGCGCAGTCTTAGGCTCTCCGAGGCAATAGAAACTTTCCCAATGTTCTATTGGGTGGCGACTCCATGAAACCTCCTTGTTGCTCAACATAGACGCACTTGCGATTTATCGCAAGCTGCCAACGGACCCACAAATGGCCCGATCGCCCACGTGCGGGCGGTCGAACGGGCGGCAGCGGGGATCCGGCGCGCGTCACAGTGGCGACTCCACTGGGGACATTCTCGAGACTTCGATTCGAAAGTACCTTGATTAAAAATCATAATTGAGTTTTAATTTAAAAATTTCACCTTCTTTCAAAACTGCATTGCATCTCATTAGAGCCTTAGATCTATGCTAGTTTGGTCCCTCTTTTAGCCCCGGTGCGTTCCCGAAGCACGACCCTATTTTCACTCAATTTAGGGAAGTGTTAAGGATAATCACCAGCCCAAGCCTCGTACCATCATGGTATATTAAATGGTGAGCCGATCGATCGTTACGCTCGTGATGAGCTAGACCCGTCGGCAGGGATCATGCTTGGGTAGCCCTAGAGTAACACCACCCTTTGACCAAAGCTCATGTAATGGCAATAGATACTTCCCTTAGGTGATATGAACCGTAATACCTTGCTTGCTATATGGATTATTTTGTATTGGACAAACCCAAATAATCTGATTGGTCACCTAATCAAAGGCTTTCATGCCCCGATAGGCCCAGATGACTTATTGGGATTTCCTAAATACATAACGATCATAACCCATCCGCTTGCACATTAGATAAGAGATGTTATGATGCCGATTTTCCACCGAGCACCATACGCATCCATTGGGTTCCCCGCTAACCCATGGATTAAGCCCACCTAGGAAAGAGACCGCATTACCTCGTGTGTGGGAGTAATAAGGTTGGAAGGCTTTACTTGCTTGCATGTGAATGTAAATGTTGCATAGCTCACTATCATGCATTGTATATGTCATTCATGCATCATCCTAACAATCTAATTTTTTTCAGCCATCATAGATTCATCTAAGTGGACAAGAGGTTCCGACGGTCGGCTAGTAAGGATAAATCTGCTCTTTGAGTTGCCGGAACTAGTGTCTAACTGGGATTCTGAGTCATCCTCATCAATCAGTGAAGCCTCTGTAGAACCACCAATGGCAGAAGAAACTGGAGCACTGACCACTCAAGACCTAGCTAGGAGGCTAGAGGACTTCGAACGGAGAGTGCTAGACATGATGGGTGCCATGGCTGAAAGGATTGCCCATCCACCTGCTGCCCCACAGCCGCCTGCTGCTCTACAGCCACAGGCAGCCCCTCCTCGGGGGCAAGCCGAACCACCTGCTGGTGGGGAGGCTCCCTTCGTTGGAGCTGCTGCTCTCCAACCCAACAATGAGCACAGAGCTGCCGCACCCATCGAGCCAAGAGGGGAAAGGATTCACAATCCCAATGATGATTTCCTAATGGAGGAGGAAGAAGAAGAGGTGCCGATAGTCCACCAAGCTGCGAGGCCCAGAGCACCCAGAGTAGAGGATGAAGCTTTAAGAGGTATGAGACAACAGATCGAAGCTATCACCCGCATGCTGTCAGCAGGCAAGGGGATCAACCCAGAAGACAGAGATCTGGGGGATGAAGAGCTGCTGCCCCAAAGATTCAAGATGCCTGAGCTTCCGAAGTTTGATGGCACCTCAGACCCATCCGCCCACATCAAGCAATACACCCTGGTCATGAAAGGCACAGGGCTGAGTAAGAAGCAGAAGGTGGAATATTTCTGCCTTAGTCTGGTGGGCCCGGCAGTTGACTGGTACCACGGGTTGGATAGGAGGTCCAAAGAGGACTGGGACCTTTTGACCGAAGAATTCATGAAGCAGTACGACTGCAGCACCAGGATGGAGGTCACCCTAAAAGACCTCGAGCTTCTACAGCAGAAGAATAATGAGTCATTCCATGAGTACCTCACCAGATGGAGAAACAGGGTCATGGAGATGAAGAGGAAGCCTGACACTGCAGACCAGATTAGGCTATTTACCAGAAACTCATGCCCTTACTGAAGGGACTTGCTCAGTTTTAAGGGGCTCAAGGACTGGGAGTCGCTTAAGGATATCGCTATAGAAGCTGAGGCGGCTTACCTGGCAAAGAAAGCAAACCAAAATAACTTTGCTGGGAAAGGCTATGGGAACCAGTCGGGATTCAAATCAGGTGGAGTTGGAGGCAGCAACAGCAGAAACGGTAGGACGGCAGAGGTCTCAGCTACTGGAGTTGGGCAGGGTCAAAGATATTACTCCAACTTAGGCCGCTCTCTATCTTGGGTACTGGAAAAACTAATGAAAGAAGGCAAGTTGCAGCCATTGCCACCCAGACCAGCCTTGAGTCAGGGACAGCCGGGACATAGAGGTGATCAGTACTGCGCTTACCACCAGCACATCGGCCATTTGACTGACCATTACCGTATTCTGAGAAACAAGATCCAGGATCTCATTGACACCAATCAGATCACAGATCCTGAGAAGAGAGAAAAGAAGAAAAAGGCAGGCTACAATGCAGTCCCTCCACCGTGAACATGACCGTGTCTTGCAGTCCACTAGTGATATTGCTTTTAGATGCTGAAATTCTTTTTATTTCTAGAACATTTTATGCTACAATTTTATGTTTGTAATAAAGAGAACAATTTTTCTTATTTGTATAATGTTTCTATTGATTTCATTTCGTATGATCACAATGCATTTACTTTGGCATTAATTCAAATAATATGACTGCAGTTAATCTCGAAAACTTTGGGGAACCCAAAGAAAATTTTGATAGCATCTAACATAGCTCCTGTAAAAAGAAAAAGAAAAAAAAACTAGTTGCAATTAGGGGACTGGATGGAAACTCACTAAGAGCACTAGAACCTTTCTGATTACCCGTCAAAGCGATCCCTGGATAAGACGGAACCTAGAAGATGATTTAGGCAACATTTTCTTTGTATAGCTCTCTAAATGACCATTTCCTACCCTTACTTCACAATCGCTTGCTAGCCCATTGAGCCTTTATGTGGGTATGCTAAATGCGTGCCAATTTTGTTGTTACACATGTTAAAACTATCCCCTCGCCTAAAATGATTTTGGCTTCCCCTTAGAAGAGTGGCCTCTCTAGCAGGGATGGATGAACGTTTTAACAATTAACAATTTCTTTGTGGGTTATCAAAATTGCCTTGGTAAGGATGAGTTTACACTTTGGGAAGAGGGTTTTAGTCATGCGCCAAAGACATGAGCTCCTAAAAAAAAAAGTAGAGCTCAAAATAATAACCACTTGACGAGTTTTGATAATTACCTTTTTAAATGTCAATATGATCTTAAATGAGCTAAAATGTTATCAAATCCAAATTCAAGAATACCTTTGTATATACAACTGAGCTGAGAATGGTTCATCCACCAGTCGAGAAAATATGGCGGCCATTTTTCTCTAGCGACCTGATCCTCCTCTGATAGCCATCTACCTAAGCCTAACATTACAACCAAAGTAAGACCTTTTGATTCTTGGTTCAGTCTTATCCAATTAGCGAAGACGACCTTCTAATAAGGTTTGGTACATAAGAAGAGGCATATGGTGTTTCTTGAGCTTAAAGCGGGAAGCCACGAGTGCATTCATGCATTCGAGTTAAGTCT
This sequence comes from Excoecaria cochinchinensis, assembly GCA_947683425.1. Classification (NCBI taxonomy): domain Eukaryota; kingdom Viridiplantae; phylum Streptophyta; class Magnoliopsida; order Malpighiales; family Euphorbiaceae; genus Excoecaria; species Excoecaria cochinchinensis. The sequence continues at coordinate 22,879,901 of CANTUQ010000119.1, forward strand.
CGTCCCCAAAGTTGCATCTAGAATTCGCATTCAAAAAAGAAAAAAATTGAGAGAAAATCTTCAATCATAAAACCCGAGAGGGCTGATTGATAACAGGAGTTTGATGCTTTCAGGATCTATCCCGAGATTAGCTAAAGTCTTGTATTTTTTAAAATCAATGCCAAAATAATGATCATGTTTAATAAAATCAAATTGAAACACATGCATTTATGCAATGATATGATCAGAGTATTGTACCCTGTGTGATCAAAGTCATGTATCTGCCTACCCTCTGCTACTCTCAGCACGCAAACGCTTCAGCCGATTTATCCTGTTATCAAATGAGAAGAATCAAGCTTATGCAACCATGTCCTAAGACTCCCGAAAGGTTCTTGCCAACAACTTCAGCAATCAAAAAAGAAAAAAAGAAAAAAAAGAAAAGAGCCGTTAGAGTGAAAACCGTAACTGGCGCTCTAAGCAAAAACTAGGCAAAAGGATAGGGTGAAAACCTGAAAACAGGCAGTCTGTCCTTCAAAAAAAGAAGAAAGAGAAAAGCCGCTGGATTGGGTTGGGTCCATTCCACGCAAAAAAAATAAGGCGCAGGGTTATGTGAAAATCCACAAAGGACGCATCTCCCACTAAGAAAAGCTAGTGTGAAAATCCACAAGGGACGCACTACCTTCAAATAATGACTACAGGTACCGGATGAGAATCTCGCAATCTCGAAGGGCATGAAATTCAAAAGCAGCTCAAAAGGCATCAATTATATCGAAAATTGCAGCTAGCCCGGCTATCATCTCCAAGTCCACAAAGATGAATTTTTATCCTGCATTCCTGCATGACTCATGCATTTCACTTGCATTCTCACTATTTTCCCTGCATATTTTAGTTTCCCTATTTCGCAGAAAGAGAGATTCGATGCGGACACCGACCAAAGCCGAGTGACGACATCAGTCCAAGCAATCAATTAACCAAAGACTTCTCAGGGAGCAACAAACTGAAGACCTCTCAGGGGGCAATCAACCAAAGACTTCTCAGGGAGCAGCAAACTGAAGACCTCTCAGGGGGCAATAAACCGAAGACTTCTCAGGGAGCAGCAAATCAAAGACCTCTCAGGGGGCAATGAACTGAAGACTTCTCAGGGAGCAGCAAACTGAAGACCTCTCAGGGGGCAAAGAACTGAAGAACTCTCAGGGGGCAAACGATCAATGAACTGAAGACCTCTCAGGGGGCAAAGAACTGAAGACCTCTCAGGGGGCAAACGATCAATCAACCAAAGACCTCTCAGGAGGCAATGAACCGAAGACCTCTCAAGGGGCAAATGAGCAGTAAATCGAAGACCTCTCAGGGGGCAATGAATCGAAGACCTCTCAGGGGGCAATCAACCAAAGACTTCTCAGGGAGTAGCAAAATCGAAGACCTCTCAGGGGGCAATCAACCAAAGACTTCTCAGGGAGCTGTAAATCAAAGACTTCTCAGGGAGCAATAAATTGAAGACCTCTCAAGGGGCAATCAACCAAAGTCTTCTCAGGGAGTAGAAAATCAAAGACTTCTCAGGGAGCAGCAAATTGAAGACCTCTCAGGAGGCAAAAGATCAATGAACCGAAGACCTCTCAGGGGGAAAATGATCAATCAACCAAAGACCTCTCAGGAGGCAATGAACCGAAGACCTCTCAGGGGGCAAACGAGCAGTAAATCGAAGACCTCTTAGGGGGCAATGAATCGAAGACCTCTCAGGGGGCAATCAACCAAAGACTTCTCAGGGAGTACCAAAATCGAAGACCTCTCAGGGGGCAATGAATTGAAGACCTCTCAGGGGGCAATGAACTGAAGACCTCTCAGGGGGCAAATGATCAGAAAACTGAAGACCGCTCAGGGGGCAAACAAACGATCGATGAACCGAAGACCTCTCAGGGGGCAATCAACCGAAGGGCTCACAGATAGCACCGCTTCAACAAATGAAAACACACCATGGTAATAACCACCATATCAGAATTCTCCAGTTCGGAAAGACGGCTGACTCAGGTACTTGTCTCTTTCCTTTTCTTCATTGAGTTTAGGCTCACCTAGACACTAGTGTACTAGATTCCCCTAAACTGGGGGTAACTGTAGACACCGGGTCCTGAGTAAGCCTAGATCGAAGTTACCCAATGATGATAATTGCCTTCACAGGCTTAAAAGGTTAAAAGTGATAGTTTTCTCGTCAAATTTGCATTTTAGAGTGAAAAATTAAAAAATAATAAAAAATATTTAAAAAATTAATTTTAAAAAATGGGGGCTTAAAATTATGGTGTTTTTAGTCAATTTAAAATTTTAAAAAAAAAAAAATTTTGGATCGCGAGTGTCGGGCGCGGCAGTGCGCTGGCGCCCAGCTCGGAGGCGCCAGGCGCCCAGCACGCAGACGCCCAGCGCGCTGGGCGCGATTTGGCCAATGCCGCGCGTCGCTAAAGAGCGACGCGAAGTGTTGCGCGCTGCGCGCCGCACCGTGCGCTGAGGCGCTCAATTTCTGCGCCTCTGTGCGCGGATTTCGCGCGCCTCGCCGCGTGAGTCCCCGTCGCTCTATAGCGACGGGCGGCGTCCCTCTATAGCGACGGGCTTCCTGGCCGTCGGTATAGGGTCTGATACCCTATTTCCCTCTTTTCAGCATTTTTTCCGATTTTTTCACCCAAAAATCCGTTTTTTTTTCCCATTTTTTTGGGGTTTTTGACTTCAAATTAAATTCTAAAATATTTTTTCAGGTAATTAAATAATAAAACTTGATTTTATCATTAAAAATAAAATAATTTTGTGTTAAAATAGGTTTTTTCCTTAATTAAATTAGGGCAACCTATTTTATCCTATAAAGAGTTTATGATGAAATCAAAAGAGAGCCTCCACACATTTTTTAGACCTAAAAATTCCAGAATTCTTCTTCTTCTTCCACTAAAATTCCAGATTTATTCCCCAACCAAAAATCAAAAAGAAAAATCAAATGTTTAATTCTTTTTCCAACATAATTTCTTCTAAACATATTTTTTAGAGGAAGTTTTGTTGTTTAATTTAATTTTTGAGACAAATAGAATAATTATTTGTTCTCAAAATTGTTTTTAATCTTTTATTTTGTGTTCAATAAAACTTTTTCATTGATTTTGTTTTGAATCTTTTTTTTGATAAAAAATTGATTTTGAGACAAATAAAATAATTGTTTGTCATCAAAATCTAATTTTTATTTGATTTTCTAAAATAAAACTTCAATCAATTTGATATGAACAAAGTGATTGATTGTTTTTGAAATCATTTTTCTTTATTTTAATCAATAAAAACTTTTTTTTTTATCAAAATCATTTCTTTAGGCAAAGGTATCAATTCTTTGTTCTTAAAGAATTTTTGATCATTTTTTTCATGTTTCTTGGAATAAAATTCCAACATTTTCATCATATTTCACTCCAATATTGTGAATCATCAAACAAAGAAATCGATCATCTTTTACCTTCATCGAATCCGAAACTCTGAGGGTAAACATTCTGGGCTTGTTTTTATTATTTCTTTTGGTTCATATCTAATTTATTTATGTATATTTTATTTTATTATTTATTTCAGATTTGATTTATTTAATTTGTTTATATATATGATTTTTATTCACATAAATATTGATTGTTTATTATTTTTAACATGTAATTAATTTATTTCACTTTAATTCATCATTATTTTTAACATGTAATTAATAAATTCATTTTAATTGATCTTTTTGCCATGTAAATGGTTTATATCATTTGTGAACATATTTAATTAATCATATTGTTCCATTTAATTGTTTTCATCATTCTTTAATTGTTTTCATTTATTATTCTTTTCTTTATTATTTTATATATTCTTTGATTCGTTTATCTTCATCATCATTGTTATCACGTTCATATTTTTACATGTATTAATTAATTAACATGTTTTATTTTATTTTCATCACATCATTCAATCATTTGTCATACATAATGCATGTTTCTCATTTATTTTGTTTTGTTAACATTTTGATTCAATTATCATTCTTTTCATATCATCTTATTTTATTTTAATTTGTTATTCATTATTTTGTATGTTTAATTAATTTAATTGATTTAATTACTAACATTATTTTATTTGTATTTTGTTTTTATGTCTAAACTCATTTTTTCGCTTAGGCGTTTTTGCGAGCACATCGGGAGGTCCAAAAAGGCTCATTTGGTTCATATATTTATTTTCTTTATTTGTAATATTTTATTTAATTTTGCCATATAATTTTCTTGTAAAATTCTTTATTTAGGCTCGCTAGAAAGAAAATCACAAAAACGTTTCTATTAATTAACTTGACATTTTTTTCTAAATAAAAGGGGACCAATGTCCTAGTTTTTCATACCCAAATAAATCATCACATCAAAACTGTTTCATAATAAATATGCATGCGAGGACCAATGTTCTCACTATTAATGAATAACCCGTTTTATGCATGTATTTCACTTTTATAAATGGGAGTTGTATTCCGCTACTAGTGTTATTGTAATTTATTTTTAAATGCTTTATTTTGGATTTTGCTTACATTTACCGCTTTTGATATGAATGATTGCGCCTTTAATTTAAATTGCATTGTGTGGAAAGTTGATGAAACAATGAATTCAAAACTTAATTATAATATTAATCAAGGTATAAATAAATGAGAAGTCCCGAACCAGCTCTGGCCTTTGGGCTCAAGAGGCTAGAGGTTTACCCTCCAAGACACCTCTTGTGTCACGAGGCTTTAGCGTTAATCCTAGGCTCCTTAGGGCGAGAGGTTTACCTTCCCCCTTTGGCTGGCCCAAAATGGATACTAAGCGCAGTCTTAGGCTCTCCGAGGCGAGAGAAACTTTCCCAATATTCTATTGGGTGGCGACTCCATGAAACCTCCTTGTTGCTCAACATAGATGCACTTACGATTTATCGCAAGCTGCCAACGGACCCACAAATGGCCCGATCGCCCACATGCGGGCGGTCGAACGGGCGGCCGCGGGGATCCGGCGCGCGTCACAGCTGGTGATTATCCTTAACACTTTCCTACATTGAGTGAACGTAGGGTTGTGCTTTGGGAACATTAGGATGGCCCTCTTGCCTCGCACTCGGACAAGCCAGCGGTGTCTTGGAGACCCCACCCTAATAGAATATTAGGATGACCCTCTAGCCTCATGGAGCATAGGACTATACAAGTTGAGCATTTTTTTCGGGACACAAGAGGTATCACCCCAATAGAACATTGAGATGGCCCTCTTGCCTCATTAAGCCCAAAGACCAAAGAAGGTTCGGGACTTTCCATTTATTCATACCTTGGTTAAGTTTATAATTGAGTTTTGAATTTAGCGTTTTATCCCATTTCTCATTCAATTCAGTGCAATTTAATTAAAGCGCAGGTTGTCTATCCAAGAAAGGCCGTAAATGGAGCATAATTAAAATAAAGCATATGAAAATAAATTACAACAAAACTAGGGGCGGAATACAACTCCCATTATAAATAAAATACAAATCATACATAAAATGGGCTATTTGTTAAAAATGAGGACATTGGTCCTCGTATGCATGCTTAAAAAAAGGGTGTTAAAGGTGATGGTTTATTTGGGTACGAAAAACTAGGACATTGGTCCCATTTTTATTTAAAAAAAAAGTTCCAAGTTAATTAATAGAAATATTTTGTGATTTTCTTTTTAGCGTGCCTAAAATGAACAATTTTATTACAATATTACATTTAACAAAATAAATAAAGCAACTAATGCAAATAATACAAGTAATAAAAAAATAAATGATCAAATTAAACGAGCCTTCTGGATCTCCCCGTGTGCTCGCGAAAATGCCCAAGCGAAGAAAATAAGTTGTAAAATAAAAATAAAACACAAATGAAATAATATTAGTAATCAAATTAATTAAACCAGTTAAACGTATAATGAATAATAGAATAAAATAAAATAAAAATAAGATGACATCAAGATGATAAATGAGTTAAAATGTTAACAATTCAAAATAAATGAAAAAAAATGGATTATGAATGATGAAAAAATTAAATGATGTGATTAAAATAAATAAAACATGTTAATGAATCAATACATAAAAGTATGAACATGATAATAATAATAATAACGAAAATAAGCAAATAAATGAATAAACAATAAATAAATAACAATGATAAAAAAAATAATGATGAATAAAAGAATGATGAAAATAATAATAATAATAATAATAATAATAATAATAATAATAATAATAATAATAATAATAATTAAATGATAATAATAACCATAATCATATTAATAATCATATATAAACATATTAAATAAAACAAATATACAAACAATAAAATAAATGAATAAATGAAAGCAACAAAAATTTACATGTTAATCAATTAAATTTGAGCAAAATAATAAAAAAAAAATAAAAGATCAGGCCCAGAATGTTTATCCTCAGAGTTTGGATTCGATGAGGAAAAAAATTGATTTATTTCATTGTTTTTGATTTGCAAGATTAGAATTGAATATGATATAAATTGAAATTTTATTCCAAGAAATGAATATGCTTGAAACATATGATGAAAGAAAATAAAAAATCTTCAAGAACAAATAATTAATTTCTTTGCCTAAAAAATGATTTTTATTGATAAAAATGTTCTCAAGAACAAACAATTATTTTGTTTGTCTCAAGAAAAATATTATTCATGAAAAAAACTTGTTTTTTAGAAAATCAAATAAAAAATTAGGTTTCAAGAACAAACGATTATTTTGTTTGTCTCAAAATTTATTTTTTATCAAAAAGGGATTCAAATAAAAATCATTGAAAAAACTTAAGTTAAAAAAAACTTTATTTGTCTCAAAAATCAATTTTCCATCAACAAAATTCCATCTAAAACATTTTAGAAGAAATTCTATTGGAAAAAGAATTGAACTTTCTATTTTTGTTATTTTGTTGGGGAAAAATTCAGTAAAAGTTAGAGAGAGTTTTGAGAAGAAAAAGAGAAAATTAGAAAAAAACCATAAAATGAAAATCCCCTCCTTTTCTCTTTCCATCATTTTCTATTTATATTAAGAAGAAATAGAAAATAAAATTCATTAAGGGAAAAACTAATTAATTAATTAATAATAATATTTATCTAATTTTTAAAAATGGAAAACAACCTGAAAACCCTTTAAAAAAGGGATAGAAAATCGAATTTCAAAAAAACAATTCCCGAAAAACTGATATTTTGGCAAAACTGGGCGATTTCGGCAGAAATAGGGCGATCGACGCCTGTCGGTCGCGCGCGCTGCGTTTCGCTCCGCGCAGGCGACGCCCGTCGCGTGTGAGCGCAGCGCGCGCTGCCGCGCCAACACTCGCGAAAATATTTTTTTTTTAATTTAACTAAAAATACTACAATTTCTAAACCCCATTTTTCAAATCAAATTTTCAAAATATTTTTTATTATTTTTTATTTTTCATTCTAAAATGCAAATTTGACAAGTAAATCTTCATTTTTAACCTTTTTGCCTATGAGCATGCATCTTATCATCATTAGGTAACTTCGATTTGGGCTGTCTCGGGACCCTGTGTCTACACCCTTTTTCTCTCTCCTTCTATTTATACCTACTTTCTAAAACCCTAGCCATATGTCACCCTACGATTGGTGGATCTTGATCACTCACACCCTACACCCATGCAAGACACTACACACAAGACCAACCCTCACTAACACACACACTACTCCCTTATGAGCATATACACACAAACCCATATTCACACACATCTTAATATCAAACATGCACCCACACTCTAATGCAGCCCACAAAACCTGACACTCCCCCTTTGCGTTTGTGCTTGGAGGCATGCTCGCGATGGGGGCTCGGCCCAACTAAAGCTTGGCTTACCGAGCTCTCTGTCACACTCGCGATAGAGGGCTCCTCAGCACCCAGCTTGCCATCTTGAACTCTGTCGCGCTCGCGATAAGGGTCTCACACTCGACAGAGTCAGGAAAAAGCCCAGAAATCCTTTACTCCTCTGCACTTCTCTCCAAACTCAACAATTTCAAAAGCACTCATACATGCAATGCCATGAAAATATATCACTCAAGTGCATTCAAACATACTAAGGATAAAATTTTACACCAAACACACTAATTATTGGCATGTATATAACTTAAAATACAAATTAAAATCACATGAACAATTAAACTAGAATTTACACCTACTCATGCAATTTCACTTCAAAACTCACACAACGCATCAAAACACCAACATGCAATGCCACAAATCTCACTCAAACTAACACATGCATTTACACATAGAAAACACTCAAAATCTCAGAAATTAACAATCAAACTATGATCCGAGAAGAAAAAAGCAAGACAACTCCCAAACCTTCCAAAAGAGAAGCTCCAACACTCTTCTTCAAGAATCCACAACTTCCTTACCCTTGTTCTTCTTCTTGTCTTCAGATTCTTGCACAAATAAACCCACAAGCACTCAATCAATCCATTCCAAAATCTCAAAATCAGAAAAACGGGAAGGAAGAAAAGAGAAGCAAACTTAACTCTCAAAAACCCAAACACTTACCTTCAAATCCACCCTTAAAGCTCAACCAAAACCACTTACAACCATGCAAACACTACCCAAGAAAGGAGATAATGGAGCAGAAAATGAAAAGAAAAAGAAGAAAAGAGATGGAGAGAGTGGAGGATGAGAACAAAGCAAGAGCAGAATTTGTCTTTTCCCTCTCTCCTTTCTCTCTTTCTTTCTTTTACATTAAATGTCTCCACCAACCCTTGCCTAGCTGGCAAGCTCCCAATGGTTTAATAGTCAAGTCTTTCCTTATTTTCACTTAAGTCCTTGGCTAATTTCCATTAACTCACTACAACAATTCTTTTACTTAATAACTTCAATTCCTCTTTCAATTATGTCCTTAAATAATCCAATTACATACTTGACCAATTACAATAATGCCCTTAATTATCCAATTAATTCCATAAATTCTACTAGGGTCCTTTTGGGATGTTACATTATATATTTCATTTTTCTCACTTGTTCACATTTATTTAGGTTTACAAAATTCACTTAACACACCTCGCTTAATAGTTTCCTTATCACATTATTTTATCCATTCATAAAAGCTTTCAATTCACAATAAAAAAAAAAGCATCTTTATCATAACATTATCTTTTTACACTTGCTTTAATAAATTGCCTGAAGTTCTAAAATAATGGATAACAGGCATCCGAACACAGAGGTATCCGTAGGTACATTCATTTCTATAATAGAAGGGGGATCAACCATGATCTAGAAACACATAAGGATCCAATTCGGGATCCAAAAATACATAAGGACCGTAAACCAGGGTCCAATAGAGGCTTTATTTCAAATCATCACACAACATTATCACATAGCATTTCTATATTATTCATTTTATCCATAAACTACCCGCATTTTTGAAGTTATGGATAACGGGCAAAAACACATTGGTACCCAAAGGTACATTCATTTCTGAACAAACGTGGATCTAGCGCGATACAAGATTCCATCTTGATCCACAAAGGGCCATCAACACACATAAGCTGCAGGACTCAGAGGTCCTTATAGGCATGCTTATCTATCCATGACTCGGTTAACGCAGGCTAAACTCATAATTATTCCATATTTATATTATTCGTATCGTTATCAAACTTATCATAACTGCACATTAACTATAGCTCATTCATTTTCATATAGCCACGTTAGGTGAACACCACATTCATACTGATCACATTTAAGCTCTTATTAGCTAGGCTAATATTATAAGCATATTAAACTTTAAATAGTCACTTTAAATCATCCTATACATTTTTTATCACATATACAAAAGGATTCACATCATTTTTGGTTCATGTTGCACTTAACAAAATCATTTAATTCAATCTTAACACCGCATAACAATTTCCAATAATAACTAAGCCTACTTGAGGCTCGATTCACTAATAGCATCAGTGAACTTTCTATAATTCGGCATATACATGCCACATTCATTTTTAACAAACACGTAGGCATTATCAGAGTTTCAATCAATACATCATCTTTTATGCACAAATAAGTTTCTCTGATTTGGTTCGAATTTAGATTGGTATTACAAGCTTCCTATGTATCCCAAGGTTGGGAATCTGAACCTCGTAGTTCTAAAGTTTCAATATACAATTTGAAATCTTTTCACTTATAAACATATTAACATGTCATGTCATGTCATGTCACTTTTGGGTTTATTCATAAATATTTGACTAATTATACCTTTAAGTACCTTGGTAATTATTCATATTTATAACCTTAATCACTTGTATTCCTAAGTGGTAACCATTCATTTACTCTTTGCAATTGTAACACCCCAATACCCCTTGGGAGGATATCGTGTTGCTACACACGCATACAAATACAATACACTCATGCGAAAGCAGAATAATAAATCATATATGTCACACATGTAGCGAAATATTATCACTAAACACATACTATTATATATGCATATACAAATATCCTTATCCTATGCCTTACTATACATACGTATGTCAATATTAATATCCTTATACATATCATGAGTATTCCTATAATAAAAATTTACATGGCTTATACAGAATCCTTTACTATACATATATACTGTACCATACAAAGGTACTATATCAAAATAATATATAAAAAGGGACTTTAACTTGAACTCCGAGTGGCCATGACCTGCAGATGCTCAACTTCTTACTACAGGTAAACCTACACGACAAAAACACCCGTGCTAAGCTATAACGCTTAGTAGGAAACTACAATAACATACTACTCTCATACATAACAATCATTATATCAAATCTTGAACATGCCTTGAACTATTACATACATAAAGTTTATTGTCAATCATATCTAAATCATTCTTATTTTATTACTCTATATCCCGTATTCACACTTATCATAATACTTATTGTAACACCCCTTACCCATACGTTGGCGATCCCATCCATTAAGGAGTGAGATGCCGCATGAGTAAAGGTGCCACCACACAGATACAGGATAACATACATTCATACATAAACATACATACCAATATACAGGGTAATTTAAAACTTACAACACCATTCATAAAAGCTGATCATGCATTAATATAATGAAAGCATTACATTACTGTTCTGATCAACTGAAGGATGCAATAGATAATTACAATATCCAGAATTCATATACAAAAGCGGAGGCTATTACAAAACCATATGAGAGTTCTATACAAAAAGAATCATAAGCTACAAAAATAAGCCGTACACTAAGACCCTGCTGTGTTGGCTTTGATGGCGACGACTCTCCCAAAAACAACTCCTTCCGCACCTGCACGGGTAAACACACCGTGCTAAGCGATAAACGCTTAGTGGGGAAACACACATATAGCATAACGACAACCATTCACAACGGTCGTCAAGGCAATTCACATGCGTACTTCATGTACATCGAAATAATCATGGCATAACAATAACATAAACTCCTGCTCACAAGCATAGAGCCATTCATCAGAAGTTCATAACAACAATCACATCCTTTTTAACAGATTATAATTCATCGATGAATCCATACATATATAACATACGTTTCCTCATATAACAATTCATAATAAGCACCTGCTGACTCGAGGGAGTGGATAACGAGTTACAGACAGTACTTTACGGGTACGAGCTGATACAGATAGTACTTTACGGGTACGAGCCGATAAAACAGATTTTCATTTAACTTTTACAAAACATTACAAAGGGGGATCTTAAACAAGATCCTTTCAGATAGGGGTTCACACGGAACCGTTCGGGGACCTGATCGGGGTCCAAACAGAAACAGAGGCTGCAGCTAACACTCTATTAGGCATACCTAACTATCCACTAGACCGACTCTCAAGCGAAGAATTCACATTCTATGATAATCATAACATATATTCTTATAGCTCAAATACATGGTATTGCGTGCTAAAAACCATAATAAAACATTCCTAAAACATGCGGAAACAAAGGGATTTTATTGCAAAAACAGGGTAGGTCACGGTCACAACCAAAATGGTTGTCACCGTGACATACCAAGGATCCGGGCAGAAAGCTGAAAAGAGGTACCTCACGGTCACAACCAAAATGGTTGTCACCGTGACATACCAAAGCAACCAAACAGAAGCAAAGGTTTAGGTACCTCACGGTCACAACCAAAATGGTTGTCACCGTGACGTACCAAAGAAGCCAGACAGAATCAAAAGCTTGGGTACCTCATGGTGGTAACGAAATGGGTTGCCACCTTGACATACCCACTGCCCAGACAGAAACCAAAGTTTGGATACCTCACGGTGGTAACCAGATTGGTTGCCACCGTGACCTATCCAAAATTCACGGCAGAATGCATCTGGTTCGTGGCTCACGGTGGTAACCAAATTGGTTGCCACCGTGACCTATGCCTAGATGCGATTCCTCTGTGCGATTTCCAGGTCTTTTCCGGCCCATAATCCCACAACCTTCACTTCAACCATCACATTCACACTCCAATAATGATAAAAACCCAAATCCAACCTCATGGAATCATGCCATTAACAAATTTTACACATGAATTTAAAGAACATCATCATTTTATATAATCAAATTCCTCAAGTTAACATACAATACTATTCATCGTCATTTTACCCAAAAACACAATATGAGTTCAAAACTCCACAATCTAAGCTCAAACATTCAACTAGTACTAGTCCCATAGCATATAGACCATAATAAACATAATATCCATCACAAATTTCCAGAATTTCTCAAGAACACATAATCGTACACACATTCAAATTAGAAATTCCCAAACCTCAAATCCTTAGCTCCTAGTGTTTAGTTCCACTAGATCCAGCGACTTCCTTGCCTTTAGGAACTCTTGGAGGATCAACTAAGCAACAAAGCACAAAGATACACCAACTCAAAACCCTAACTTAAAACCCCAAACAGAAAATGCAAGGGAAGAAGATGAAGAATTGTATAAAAGCAAAAATGAATGCATAAGACTTACCAATGAACACTAAGAGATGATCAAAACCCCACTAGCAACCCTTGAATCTCAACTAAGGTTCAAAAGAGAAGAAGAAGGAGAAGAGAAGAGGGAGGGGACGATGATGAACGGGAAACACAAGTGAAAAAAATCTGATTTTCCCCTTTTCCTTTCTTTTCCTTTTTCTTTTCTTAACCTAAGACAAGTGTCAATCTCCTAGTGGAGGGATTTGGTCACTCACACCACAGATGCTTATGTCACACACACACACTAGATTCTCTCAACTAAAACATACCTGTGACTCGCGCCGGATCCCCCGCGCGCCGCCCGTTCGGACCGCCCGCACGTGGGCGATCGGGGCATTTGCGGGTCCGTTGGCATCTTGCGATAAATTGCAAGTGCGTCTATGTTGGGCAACAAGGAGGTATCATGGAGTCGCCACCCAATAGAACATTGGGAAAGTTACTCTCGCCTCGGAGAGCCTAAGACTGCGCTTGGTATCCATTTTGGGCCAGCTAGAGGGATCATAGAAGGTGAACTTCTCACCCTAAAGAGCCTAGGATTAGGGCTAAAGTCTCGTGACCCAATAAGTATTTTGGAGGATAACCTCTAACCTCTCGAGCCCAAAGACCAGAGCTGGGTCTGGGATTTCTCATCTATTTCTACCTCAATTGGTTTATGATTAAATTTTAATATCATTAATTCGCTCTCTCTCCACACTATGCAATTGATTAAAAGGCGCATTTATTCATATCTTGAAAGCGATAAATGATCAAATAGGTAATGAAAGCAATAGATTACAATAAATACAAGGAGCGGAATACAACTCCCTTTTGTAAATGTGCGAAGCATGCATAAATCGGGACATTGCTTATTTTGAGGACTTTGGTCCTCACCTGCATCGTTATTAAAATTGGGGATTTTTTATTTGTGATGATCTTTTTTGGATGGAAATAGGGCATTGGACCCCTGTTTTGTGTAAACCTCATTTTATTAAATATAAAAACATTGAGTCATTTTTATACATCAACGGGATATGAAAGGAGTACATTCATATACATAAGATAATCAATCAAAGAAATGAAACAAGAGGATTAGGAAACTAAATCGGACGAGATCCTCCAAACATGGTAGATAGCCGCTCAAGCTCGGGATATTCCAGGAAGACCAATATACACTCACAGAAAGTTAAGAGATATTAATATACATAAAATTAATATATAAGAAGTCAAGGAGACTTGGAAGAGATAAAAAACGATTTAAAAGGATGGAGACAGAACCCACTGACGGCCTTCCTTGGTTGACCGACGGGCGTCGGTTCGGGTATCCGATATGCCCGTTTGTCACTCAAGGAGGGGCGTCTGTAGGTGGGTGACCGACGGGCATCGGTGATAAAGATGACCCGTCGGTCACCACTGTCTCCGAAAAAAATAGAATGGAGAGAGAGAGAGAACCTTTTCAAAGTCAAAAAAATGAATTTTATCCCAAAAGGAGATACGAGAGTCAAGATAAAAGAAAGTAATGACAGATATTCAAAAATTCCACAAAATGAGAAATAAATATGGAGATAAAATGGAGAAATAATCCGGAATATTTACCCTCAGATAATCGCTTCAGGCGAGATTCTTGTGTCGGTTAGAGCCCCGCGCATTCCGCGAGAAGCAAAGAGGAAAGATTAAAGAGAGAAAATGAGATATTTCACCTTCAATCCCTCAGAAAATCGGTTTTGGAGTCAAAATCTAAAGAAAACTAATTAGCTTTAGTTCCTTTTGATTGATTTGATCCTTGATCAAATAGATTTCCTTAGAAAAAGTGTTTTTTTTTGGAAGAGAGAGAAAATGTGCTTGAAATTGGGCAGAGTTTCCTCTTTTGAAAATTTTTTCAACCCTTTTCAGATGAAAATTCGGAGCTTTTATAGCCAGACACGACCGACGGGCGTCGGTGTATGGGGGCGGGCGTCGGAAGAATCCTTCTGACACAAGGATTCATCCGACGGCCCTGCCACATCCACCGATGGGCGTCGGAAGGGTTGCGTGCTCCGGGAAACCAGGCAGCATTCTGACAGGGGTGGTGATTTTCCGAAGGGTGTCGGAAAATACCTAGAGCCGTCGGTAACTCGGAGCGACGGGCTGACTTCACAGACGAGCTGGCCGTCTGTGGAAGACAAAAAGTCTTTTGACTCGAAAAAAACCTCTGTTTTCTCCCCCTCTACCCAGGAATTGTAAATAGCCTCACTTCTCATGGAATGCGGGACTAAAACCTCCAAATCCAGCCCCTCATACAAGCTCGGACATTGATTTCATCACAGGGCAACCTCTGATCCGGACCGCTCCGGGACACGGTGCTTACAGTTGCCCCCAGTTTTGGGGAAACTAGTGCACAAGCGCCTAGATAAGCCAAAACTCAGAGAAAGGTCAGAAAGGAAGCATACCTGCGACAGCTTTTCACCCTCTGTGCCTTTTATCGGGTGGACCTCATCTCGATCCGCTCGACGATGCGAAAATACTCTCATCGGTCTTATCTCGACCTGCAGGTATTTAGTGAGGTGCAGCATGCTTTGGCCACGACCTCGATCTGGTGAGATGCAGCATGCTCTGGCTACAGTCTCGATCTGGTGAGATGCAGCATGCTCTGGCTACAGTCTCGATCTGGTGAGATGCAGCATGCTCTGGCTACAGTCTTGATCTGGTGAGATGCGGTATGCTTTGACCATGACCTCGATCTGGTGAGATGCGGCATGCTTTGACCACGACCTCGATCTGGTGAGATGCAGCATGCTCTGGCTACGACCTCGATCTGGTGAGATGCGGCATGCTCTGGCTACAGTCTCGATCTGGTGAGATGCAGCATGCTCTGGCTACAGTCTCGATCTGGTGAGATGCGGTATGCTTTGACCACGACCTCGATCTGGTGAGATGCGGCATGCTTTGACCACGACCTCGATCTGGTGAGATGCAGCATGCTCTGGCTACGACCTCGATCTGGTGAGATGCGGCATGCTTTGACCACGACCTCGATCTGGTGAGATGCAGCATGCTCTGGCTACAGTCTCGATCTAGTGAGATGCGGTATGCTTTGACCACGACCTCGATCTGGTGGAGATGAGGAAACCCCACCGGGTTCCTTGTTCCAAAGGAGATCTTCTTAATCGATGTCTGTGCTCAGATCGGTATTTCCCCGTACCTGTGTGATGAAAGATTTTGTTAGCTCGTGCTTGAGTGGTCATCTTTTATCCTGTCTATTGATGGCATGATTTTGCTTTATTTGCTATGCCATGTTTCACCTTTTATTCATTCTTCTTATTGAGATGTTATTGATTATCACTTTTTGCTGTTCGTTTTTTTTGTTTGTTATATCGTCATTTTTATTGACATATAAGTAAATATGAGAACATACACTTTCTGTGATGTGATTAAGCAATTAACAATCGAATGATCATGCAACAATGAAGCAAAAGTTTTCCACTAGAAATGTCATTTTTGTACAGTGCATATACAAAATATAAATATACAAAAGATACAAAAATAACTCCCTGAAGATCAGAGAGGTGTGTAGTCTGAGGGCTCATCGGGATCCTC
Source organism: Excoecaria cochinchinensis (assembly GCA_947683425.1). NCBI lineage: Eukaryota > Viridiplantae > Streptophyta > Magnoliopsida > Malpighiales > Euphorbiaceae > Excoecaria > Excoecaria cochinchinensis. Next base: position 22,896,435 of record CANTUQ010000119.1, read on the forward strand.
GTCATCCGATATATGCACGGTCCCTGGAGGAGGTGGACGTGCCGGAGGTGGTGGCGGAGCTGTGGAGGGTCCTGCCTCGTGATCATGGGCCCGCCTGAAACGGATCTGAGTGTAGCCATCCAAAAAGGGTTGGGTGCAGGTACTCATAAACCCTAAGGTCTCAGACACCTTGTCTCCCAACTTCTTGAAGGCTTGGCTCAACTGAATGGTCTGCTCGCTGGCGGCCTTTCTCCTCTGCTCTAGGCTCTGCTCCGTCTGCTCCCTAAACTCCCTCATGGTCTGAGAAAGAGGGGGGAGAATCCCCTCCATCGCCTGGACGCGGGATCTCAGAGAGTCAAGTGACTCATCAATCATCTGTAGGGTCATATCGACCCTCTGAGACGCCTGGTCCTGTGACGTCCCCAAATCATGAGTGAGCTGCTGCCTCAACTCCCTCTGTCCCTGAGCAATCTGCTCAATCATCCTCATCTGCTCCCCTCTAAAAGCCTCCAGGACCCGAGCCTGCTCATCCCTAAAGGCATCCATGGCTCGAGTCTGCTCCCGCGTCGTATGCTCAATGTAGCCCGCCTGCTCCCGAGCCAAACGCTCCACCGACTGGGACTGCTCCTGAATGGCAGCTTGCTGGCGATCCAACCTCTCGTGGATAGCCCTGTCCCTCTCATCCTGCCGCCGCTCTAAGGCTGTAAACATGGAGGTGAGGAGCTGAGAGAAGTCTAGCTGCACAGGCTGCTGCGGTGCTGGCTCTGGTGGTGGTGCCGAAGAGGTGGATGCCCCTGGGTCGCCACGGGAGTACGGATGGTATCTCTCGGAGGGCCCGTGGATAGACCTCTGTACCCTAGCACTCGGTGATGGGACTGGAGTCGGCGCTCTGGATGCCAGTGAAGCAGCAAAGAGGTCGTCCATCGTGATCTCAAAGTCGAAGTCCGAGGGGGTCCTAGGTGGCTCCTGCTGCTGTGGCGGAGGCACCGTCTGCGGCTGAGGAGGCTGATGCTCTGGCTGAGGCTGGGGCCCTGGCTGAGGCTCTGGCTGAGGCTGAGGCTCGGCTGAAGAGGCTGCTCCTCCTGGTGCTCCGGGTGATCAGGATCTGCCCCCAAGGGTGGAAGGTTGAACAGCTGCCGGGTCTCATGGATGGTCAATACCCTGTAGGCCTCTGCCTGGCCAGATATCGGGGAGATCATCCCCATCTGCACTGCCGCCGTGGCATCTAGATGGATCCCCTCCGGCAAGGGTCCTCTCAACCTCTCGGGGTTAACCCCCAGTCTCAAAAGCAAACGGGTGATGACTCCTCCTACCATCACCACCGGCGTCATCCCTCTGCTGACTCTGGTCAAGTTGGCCAAGATCTCGTGGCTAATGTTGAGACGCTGGCCTGCCACCATAGCCCAGAGGCTCCAGATCTCGGCTGCGTTAAGCGACCCTGGATTACCAGCTCGACCGAGGTACGAACTGGAAAGCACTCTGTGCAAATACCGGAGTGCCTGAGACACCAGTACGGTGCTCTTCGCTGTATCGTGATCGTACAACACTCCTGGTATGGCAATGGCCGCCCAATGGGCGCGTCTCACCGCTCGCCGCGGGATCTCGACCCCCTCCTCTCTAGGGAGCCCCATGGCCTGAGCAAACCTCTGCCTGGTGATACTAAAATGGTCACCGTCAAACCAAAACTGAATCACCCCCGGGTCGGTATCTGCACTCTGATAGCCAGCATAGCGGAGAGTGGCCAAGACTTGGCGGGTAGCCTCTGGAAATGTCTGGAAGGAGGGCTCAAGGAACTCCGTCCAACCAGCACCCTCGGCAAGTAGATCGAACTCTGGGGCCAATCCTAGGGCCTCTAGCAATGGGCGAGATACAAAACGACTGGCCCGAAACTCTACCTGAGCCAGCGCTCTATACCTCTGAGCCGACTCATCATCCATCCAATCCGGAGCTACAAGCTCGGGCTGGGCCTGCGGTGCTCTACGTCTGGGAGGCATCCTGCAAAAGGGAAGAGATTAAATATCGGAAATTTGGCAAAACAAATATTTTTAAACTTATTTCAAAGGTGAAGGCCGATTTAGGCCTCACCGGGGCAATAGCGGCCCAAAACAAGATAAAGAAATGATAAAAAAATGAAAAAAGCAAACATCCTGTCTAAGGAAATAGCTTAAAGTGCCTCGCACGCATCATGGCAAAAGTAAACATGCAATCAGCATGGAAATAATTAAAGTGAACAACAAAAAATGGGCCTTCTAGGTCCTAGGGCGTGCATTATACGCAAAAAAAAAAACTTAATTTTTGAATAGATAATAAAAATTTGGGCAGCATCCCGGCAGGGGTATGCCCTACCTCCTGCACAAAAGGATAAAAACAGGCCTCAGGCCTCAACAATAATGTACGCATGTAAATGAGACGCACCCCGGCAAGAGTGTGCCCCCAACAACACAAAATAATGGCCTCAGGCCGCAAAAGCAAAACATGCACAGAATGGTGCGCTAAAAAAGGATGCAATTCTAAAGCACCAAGATTATGAAAAAATTCTACTTCTATGTGATCATGCAAAAAGTTCGGATTTAATTACAAAAATAATAATACAGAAAATTGGGCAGCATTCTCCCTAAATTCCTAAGGCATCTAAGGCATCCTAAAGTCAAAAGGAAAAGAAATGAAGAGATAAATTGAATAAAATTCAAAAAAAAGTAGTTATTATTTACTTACTTGTAGTCGCGGGAAGTGTAGAAACTAGAGAAAATATGAATATCAAAGTGCCCGGTGAGTAGAAAATGCGAAAATATGAAGAAATCGCGAAAAATATGAAGAAATGCTTGAAAAAAATGCAAAAAAATGCAAAGAAAACGGTTTAGGAGAAGAAATGAAAGGGACAACAACGTTTAAACCGTCTGTCACTCGCCCTTATATAGAAATTCCTGATCGACGGGCAGGGCGTCTGTACAAGCGACTGACGGGCTGGCCGTCTGTCACGCAATAAATGCGAGTTAATGCGCGTGATGAATGCAATGCTGACGTATGCATCTTCCAGGTGGATCTATACCGACGGTCAGGCCATCTCTATGGGGAGGCGGGCAAGCCGTCCCTGTGTAAAGGCGGTCAGGCCATCCCTGTGAAGAGACGGGCAGGCCGTCGGTGACGCTTGCCTATAAAATCTTGCAAAATTTTTGTCTCTTCATTTTCCCACATCTTGAGTCCTTCATCTTTCTCAAAATGTCTTCTCCTCTTGCCCAAAGGATGCACCGTATCTTAGATGACAAACACACTTGGGGAGAAGGCGCCCTTTCTTCTTTGTCTGGGCTGAAATATCTGTGCCGGGTGAAAATCGACCAGAACCTCCTCCTGGCGGCGACCCACTTCTGGAACCCCCGGTTTCACGTTTTCCAATTCACCTATCAGGAACTGTGCCCTTTGCTTGAGGAGTTAGCTTCCATTCTGGGAGCGCGGTTCCCTCCTAGCGTTCTGCCTTGCGTCCCCCGCTGTGGCCTATTCCAGACCCGGGATGTAGCCCTGGCCCTGGGCATATCTTCCTCCGAGGCCAACCGGCTGATTCCTCTGGGCTCCTCCTTTTCTTTGGAGCCACTGATCGAGGCTCTGGATCGGTTCACTGACATCCCCACATATCGGGTAAGCATCACATTCTTATTCTACATGGTGAACTTCCTTACCGTTGCTCCGGGAGGTTTGACAGGTGACTCTCGTCTGTTCGAAATCTTGAGCGACTTTCATCTGGGACTGTCACCCCTACCACTTGTCCTGGCTGAAACCATCCTGGGTTTGGACACTGTGAGCTCCGGGTCCACTACAACCTTCACCGGCAGCCCCTTATTGCTCCAGGTACGTCATTATTTTAAAGGTAGTGCGTCCCTTATGGATTTTCACACTAGCTTTTCTTAGGGGGAGGTGCGTCCTTTCGGATTTTCACACAACCCTGTGCCTTATTTTTGCCTGAAGTAAACCCTACTTACCCCAGCGGCTTTTTATTTTTATTATTTATTTTTTTAAGATCTAGCTACAAGAAAAACTGAAGATGCTGTCTGAACCACCCCCTCGCATTACCCCTCAGTACTCGCCGAGCCATTTCCTGCCTCGTCGATGACTGTACGGGTGTGTCACCGCTGGTGAAGGCATTACCAGGTTTGGCGAGCTGTCGGACGACGATATCAGCTTCACGTCTGCCTGGCTCCCACTGTCTCATGCGGTCATTGACGGGCCATCGGGTTGTGTTCCCCTCTGCGGCCTCCGTCAGGCCACCTTTTGCATCACCTCTCGATGCACACGACAGCTTGGGACGACCCAGGATATAGTGAGGGTTCCCCTGTCCTTCTGAGGAGGAGATCTCTCGGCCGCATTTGCCTCTCGGTACCATGAGCTGTGGGGTAGATTACCCGTGAAGACTGTTATCCCGAGGTTTGGCAATCATTCTGCGTCTTCGACTAGCGAGTACAAGAAGTGGATCCTTAGTCCAGCGTCTGATAACAGGACTCGAGGGCTCAAGCACCTGATCGGCGAGAGAAGCAGCAGGACTTAGCTTAGCCTATATGTGTATTTCTTTTGGTGCTACATTTCTTTTTAATACAGAACTAGGGAATGACGAAAGTGAAAAGAATAATATTCATCCTATTTCACGAGTTTTGTGTACATTTTCATATAATTTCAGCATACATGATCAGTTTTGGCATTTACTCAGCTGCTTACGCGCTGTCAATACATGAAACCAAATCGGCCCTCTCGGGTTTTCACGATCGGACATTTTCTCTCATGCCTCTAATTTTTGCACAGGATGCCTTTTTTCGGTTTTCACCCTGTCGAGGCGCCCAATTTTAGCATAGCCGCCTTTTTTCGGTTTTCGACTTGCGGGGCATTTTATTCTCTTCTTTTTATTTTGGTCTTTAGCCGTGGAACCTTTTGAGTCTGTCGATATTGATCGGTTCTTTGAATTCGTTCCCATCGCTATCTGACAAGATTGCAGCTCCTTTGGACAGCAGCTTCTTAAGGATATACGGCCCTTCCCAGGTAGGTCTGAATTTCCCCCTGATGTCTGGTATCCCTGGCCTCATCTGTTTGAACACCAAGTCCCCTTTTTTCAGCGGATGCTTCCTCACTTTCTTCCTGAAAGTTCTCGCCAATCTCTTCTGGTAAATTTGATTATGATAATAAGCTTTCAGCCTACTCTCATCCAGTAAGTTCAAGTGCTGTAACCTCTGCTGCGCCCATTCGGCTTCCGGGATTTGGGCCTCCATGACCACCCTTAGTGATTTAAGTTCTATCTCTACTGGCAATACTGCTTCTGTTCCGTATGCCAGGGAAAATGGTGTAGCGCCTGTAGATGCCCTTACCGTCGTTCTGTATCCCCACAGGGCAAAGGGTAACTTTTCAGCCCAGTCCTTGTAGCTTTGGACCATCTTGGACAGGATCTTCTTCACATTCTTATTTGCGGCCTCTACTGCTCCATTCGCTTGCGGTCGGTAGGGAGAGGATTTATGATGCTCAACACCATATTTCTCGAGAAGCTTTCTGGTTTCTCCCATGAATTGCACTCCATTATCAGACACTATGTGATGAGGGAGGTCATATCTGCAGATCAAATTCCTCTCTATGAACTTGGCCATGTCCCTTGCGTCAATTTTCTTGAAGGATTCTGCCTCGACCCATTTGGTGAAATAGTCGATCGCGACTATGATGTATCTGTGCATATTGGACGCCGTAGGGCGAATCTCTCCAATGATATCTATCCCCCAAGCAGCAAACGGCCAAGGTGATGTCAGGTTATGTAGTTCTGATACCGGCAGGTGTCTCCGGTCTGCGTACTGTTGGCACAACTAACATTGTTTGGCATACTTCGAGCAATCAGTGTCTATCGTAAGCCAATAAAAGCCTTGTCTCATGATCTTCTTGGCCAAGGTCAAACCATTCATGTGGGCCCCACAGACACCTGCATGGGTTTCCTCCATTATTTTGCGGGCTTCTCCTTCATTCAAGCACCTGAGCTGAATCCCATCTGACCGTCTTTTGTACAACACCCCTTCTAAGGATATGAACTGAGTAGATAACTTACGTATCATCCTCTGGTCTTTTTCAGTGGCTTCTTCTGGAAATTTATTATTTTCCAAGTAATTCATGATATCAAAGTACCATGGCTTCCCATCTGACGCCTCTACTTCCATTACAGGCTCGGTTTCAAAACTAGGCTTATCAGAGCTCGAAATCAGCACTGGCTTCATGGCCACTCCTTCAGGGTTATCCCATATTGGCACTAAGGTTGCCAACGCATCAGCCAGACGGTTCTCATCTCTGGGCACAAAGTGGAAAGTGCAAGTCTCAAACTGCCTACACATCCCTTTCAGATATTGAACATAGGGGACCAGTCATTCTTCTTTTACAGCCCACTCACCTCGGATCTGGTTTATTACCAAGGATGAGTCACCAAAGACTTCTATGTTTCTTGCCCCCAATACAGCTAGAGCTTCTAACCCGAAGGTGCACGCTTCGTATTCAGCTTCATTGTTGGTTGCTTTGTATCTCAACTTCTTAGCAAGAGGAAGTTTTTCATTATCTGGGGTTGTCAAGATGATTCCGACTCCGGCTCCCCTGTTATTCACTGCCCCGTCAAAGTGCAACTGCCATCCCTGAACAGAAATCGTGCCTATGCTCTCGTCAGGAAAGGTAAACTCGGGGGTGTCCCCTTGGATAGGATGTTCAGCAAGAAATTCGGCTACAGCTTGCCCCTTAATAGTCTTGCGGGTGATGTATTGCACATCAAACTCTTGTAGCAAGAGCAGCCACCTCCCCATCTTTCCAATCAAAGACGGTGCCTCCTACAAATATCTTAACGGATTTTGCTTGGCTACTGCCTGAACTTTGTATGAGTGGAAGTAATGTCTCAGCTTCTTTGATGCCCAAATCACTGCGAGGCAAATCTTCTCTACTTCAGCATATTTTATTTCATAAGCCAGGAACTTCTTGCTGAGGTAATAAATTGCAAACTCCACCCCAAATTCATCCTCTTGAGCCATCATGGCGCCCACTGAACCATCCTCTACTGCTAGGTACAGAATAAGCGGTTTGACCGGTTGCGGAGGCCTTAGCACTGGCGGATTTAACAGATATTCCCTGATATTATCAAAGGCTCTTTGGCAGTCTTCATTCCAGACTACGGGCTGATTCTTCCTAAGTAGCTTAAAAACAGGCTCGCATATTGAAGTGAGCTTGGCAATAAACCGGCTGACATATTGCAGCTTGCCCAGGAAACTCCTTACATCCTTCTCTTTTTGTGGCACAGGCATTTCTCTGATGGCTTTCACCTTGTCTGGGTCAATTTCTATTCCCCTCTGGCTGACGACATGTCCCAACAGCTTTCCTGAAGTCACTCCGAAAATGCACTTCTTGGGGTTAAGTCGCAGATTATACTTATCGATCTTGGTGAAAAACTTCTCTAGAGCTTCAAAGTGTCCCTCTCGGGTGGCTGATTTGACCATCATGTCATCGACATACACCTCCACTTCTTTATGAATCAGGTCGCTTAAGATCTTGGTCGCCATTCTCTGATATGTGGCCCCTGCATTCTTCAGGCCGAAAGGCATGACCCGATAGGCATAGGTCCCCCACTCTGTGATAAAAGCAGTTTTAACTCGATCAGCTATCTTGTTCAGGATCTGGTTGTAGCCCACATAACCGTCCCCAAAGCTGTACATCGCGCAATTGGCGGCACTGTCTATCAATACATCAATATAGGGTAATGGAAAATCATCTTTAGGGCATGCTTTGTTAAGATCTCGGTAATCCACACATACCCTGACCTTTTCGTTCTTCTTTGCTACAGGGACCACATTTGCCAGCCATGTAGGATACTGGACTTCCACAAGGAACTTGGCTTCAATCTGCTGTCGAATTTCCTCCTTAACCTTGTCAGCCCATTATGGCCTTAGCCTTCTCAACTTCTGCTTCACAGGCTTGCAGTCTGGGTACGTTGGGATGGCATGTTCCGCCACGTCTCGGTCAATTCCCGGCATGTCTTCGTAGGTCCAGGCAAAGACTTTTTTATGTTTTCTTATTATTCTCTCAAAATTTTTTCTCTCCTCAGGAGTTATGTTTGTTGCTATTAGAATTTCTCTCGGATTTTTCGAGGTTCCAAGATTAAAAGGCATTGTGCCAGTGGAGTCAATGTCAAAAATTGATGGAATATGATCATGTTCATGCATGTTGAAATCATTAGAAACATCGCACAAATAAGTGAAATTGTTTATCTTATTAATAATATTATAGTTATCATTTACATCATAAAAGAGTTCTGGAATAAAAAGACAATCTAGGCTAGAGTCTTCTTCCGCCGCTCCCGAAGTTGATGTCGTTGCAGCTTGTTCACTAGCTTTCTGATTTAGCAGAGGCCCCTCAGGCGCGTCGGGGGAAATCCTCAAATCTTCGATTTTCAACCCTAATTCTGCTATCTTCTCCTTCCCTTTCAGCCTGGCAGCTACCATCTTTTCAGTAACGACCTCCTCAAGCTCGCATCTGTCCCAAGTGAAACCCTAAGTCATGACCTCCTCATCCTAGAAGTCTTCAGCAGTCTTGACGAACCCGACATGCCAGTCATACACATCATTAAAGATCTCAAAGCCAGGGACAATCCTCCCATCTACCCATTGCGGCTCATCTTCACCAGTATATGCACAAACTGAGGACGCTGGCACAAAGTTCTCTGAAATGTGGGGGATCTTGTCTGTCACCCTCTTCTTGGCGAAGCCACCTCTATACCCCAGGCCTTTCCGGTTCTTCTGCCCTCGAGTGGTGATTGCGGTCTGCAATCCTTGGGAGTTTCTGCCCAATCCAGCCCCGGGAAGATAATGCATCTTCTTCATCATATTAACCACAACTGGGCTATCCACTGATCCGTACTCTTCCCTTATCATAGACACGTGAAAGCCGCTGAATGGCTGATTGGCAATTTCCAGCGCTGAGACCTATTTTCCTTGGCCGCTTTGATAGTCACCACCTCCCCTTCGTGTGGGAATTTTATCATCTGATGCAGTGTGGATGGCACTCCCCCTAATTTATGAAACCAGGGTCTCCCAAGCAAAGCTGAGAAGTTAGTAGGGATAGGCAGAACTACAAATTCAACCTCCACTTCAATAGGTCCTGTCTTGACCAAAGTCTTGAAGGTTCCTGAGGCTTGCCTCCTCGAGTTATCGTAGGCTGTGATAGTCAGATCTGATCCGCTGAGCATATCCTCGTTTAAACCAAAAGCTTGCAAAGCTATCAAAGGGCACACATTGATAGAAGACCCGTCGTCCACCATAACGCAAGCAGTGTGCTTATCGTTAATCTGCGCTTTAATGTACAAGGGTCGGTTGTGGTTGCGGCCTTCAACAGGTAGGTCGGCGTCAGAAAAGACCAATCTCTCCTCGGATCCTCCCTTAATTAAACCCAAAAGTTCCAACGGGGAAATAGTGGTGGCGACGGTGGCCTCAACTAAAGCTTCTACTACCTTCTGCCTATGAGAGGGGGATTGCCTCAACAGATCCCAAATGGATATTTGAGCCGCGGTTTTCTTCAACTGTCTGACAATCTGCCCCTCCTCTGGCTCTTTCTCTGCTGATGGCTGTACTGGCTCAGGTAGCTTCGTAATCTCGGGGATCACCCTTCCACTCCTCATCACAGCGCTTATCTCTCCTTCATCTCCATCGGAGCCCCACAAATCAAGGTTCAACCCTTCTTCATCCTCGGCTTCTCCACCGCTTTCACTGCTAGACCAGCAATCAAGGGTCGCCACAACGGCTTTCTCCTTTCTATCCTCAGAATTACCAGCAGCGGACTTCTCACTCCCATACAGATCCTGTAGCACGTACCACTCTGGCAGGTTAGATTGGATCATAAACACGGGTGGTGGTACGGCATTGTAATCGAGCTTCTTCTCAGTTTCTCTCTTCTCAGGGTCAGAGATCTGCTTGCTATCAATCAAGTCTTGGATAGAGTGCCGGAGCACCTTGCATTTATCAGTGATATGGCCTGAGTGCTGGTGTAATGCACAGAATTCGTTATCCTTATGTCCTGGTTTCCCTTGTGTCAAAGCTGGCCTAGGAGCCAGAGGGTGCAATTTTCCCTCCTTCATCAACCTCCTCAGGACCCAGGATAATGGTCTTCCCAAGTTCGAAAACTTCCTCTGGGTGGTTACCTCAGTAGCAGACACTTCACCCATTCTTCTAGTGCTGTTACTGGGACCCGCCGGCCTGCTGGTTCCTTGACCGGGGTTAGCCCTTTTGGCAAAATTGTCATTGTTAGCTTTCTGGGTTAAGAACTCTCCCTCTGCTTTGATGGCTATATCTTTGAGAGACTCCCAGTCCTTCAACCCCTTCATCCTCAATCCCTCCTTTAAGTACGGGCTTGCGTTCTTAATGAATAGACGAATTTGATCCTGGGTGTCAGGCTTTCGGCGCATCTCCATTACTCGGTTCCGCCATCGGGTAAGATAATCATGGAAAGATTCCCCGGTCTTCTGCTGAAGTAGCTCAAGATCTTTCAGAGTCACCTCCATTCTGGTATTACAGTCATACTGCTTCAGAAACTCCTCAGTGAGCAGATCCCAATCTTCTTTAGTGCGGCGGTCCAGGCCATGATACCAGTCTATGGCATGAGAGGTCAGACTCAGACAAAAGTATTCCACTTTCTGCTTCTTGGACAATGTGGTCCCCTTCATGACCAGAGAATATTGCTTCACATGTGCGGTGGGGTCAGAAGTACCATCAAACTTCGGCACATCAGGCATTTTGAAGTTATAAGGGATCGGGTCCTCTCCGTCCAACTCCCTATCCTCCGGATTCATCCCATGAGCTCTGCCTATCATACGAGCCATAGCCTCGAACCTCTCTTCCATCTTCTTTAAAATAAAGTCATCAGCTTGAGGCGCCTTCCCCTTCTCAGATGCCATGCTCAACCTATCATCCTCGATATCTCTATCGTCATCAATTCTCAACACTGGCCTTCTTCTCAGCTCTCCCGAGGCCACTGATCTTAACTCTACCGGCGGCGGCCTAACGGGCTCTTCTCGCCTTTCAACCCTTTCTTCCTCAGGCTCATTCTGTCTCATTGGAGGAGGAGGAGGATTCTGTGGAGCGTTCTGCTGTGTCAGGGCGGTCAACATATTCATCATCCTGCCCTCGAATTCCTCAAAACGGCGGCCCACTTCTTCCGCAATCATGGCCCTGGTGGCGTCTTCCCCCCTAGGCGAGTTTGCCATCTGAGATACTGTACCACTGATTTCTGATAAGATCTCCGGTAGGCCCTCTCTATCTGACAGCTCGGGAGTAAGAACTCGGATCAGTCGCCCGGTTGGTGATCTAGTCCACCTGGGCAGATCTATGATGGCTGCAGGGACAAAAGTTAGAATGATGTATGAAATGTAGGTATAATGCATGATCGTGATATGCAACACTTACAGAGCACAAGCAGGCAAGTAGGTCCTTCCACCCTTATTTCTCCCACATACGTGGTCGTGTAGTCTCTTTCCTAGGTGGGATTAGCCCAAGGGTCAACGAGGGACCCGATGGACGCGTATGGTGCGCGGTGAAAAACCGGCAGCATAACACTCCTATGCTAATGTACAAGCGGATGGACAATGATCGTCACGTATTTGGACGTTCCATAGATTTCGACATGGCCCTAACGGGGCATGATAGCCTTTGGCTAGGTTACCAAGCGAGACATTTGGACTCACCCAATACATGAGGATCCATACAGTAAGCATGAGATTAAGGTTTATTTCACCTGTGGAAAGTAACTACAGCCATTACATGAGCTTTGGACAAGGGAGATGTTTCTTTGAGGCTACCCAAGCATGATCCCTGCCGACGGGTCTAGCTCATCACGAGCGTAACGACCGATCGGGTCACCATTTTGATATACCATTGAGGTACGTGGCTTGGGCTGGTGATTATCCTTAACACTTCCCCAAATTGAGTGAAAATGAGGAGGTGCTTCAGGAACGCACCGGGGCTAAAAGAGGGACCAAACCAGCGTATTCTAAGGCTCTAATGATATGCGAATGCAATTTTGAGAGAAAGTGAATTTAAGAATTAAATTTTAATCATAAATGTTAAAAGAGGTATTTTCGAATCGAAATCTCGAACCATAAACGTCCCCAGTGGAGTCATATTGCTTAAGAAACGTCCCCGCGCGCCGCCCGTTCGGACCGCCTGCACGTGGCCGATCAGGGCATTTGCGGGTCTGTTGGCATCTTGCGATAAATTGCAAGTGCGTCTATGTTGGGCAACAAGGAGGTATCATGGAGTCGCCACCCAATAGAACATTGGGAAAGTTACTCTCGCCTCGGAGAGCCTAAGACTGCGCTTGGTATCCATTTTGGGCCAACTAGAGGGATCATAGAAGGTGAACTTCTCACCCTAAAGAGCCTAGGATTAGCGCTAAAGTCTCGTGACCCAAGAAGTATTTTGGAGGATAACCTCTAACCTCTCGAGCCCAAAGACCAGAGCTGGGTCCGGGATTTCTCATCTATTTCTACCTCAATTGGTTTATGATCAAATTTTAATATCATTAATTCGCTCTCTCTCCACACTATGCAATTGATTAAAAGGCGCATTTATTCACATCTTGAAAGCGATAAATGATCAAATAGGTAATGAAAGCAATAGATTACAATAAATACAAGGAGTGGAATACAACTCCCTTTTGTAAATATGCGAAGCATGCATAAATCGGGACATTGCTTATTTTGAGGACTTTGGTCCTCACATGCATCATTATTAAAATTGGGGATTTTTATTTGTGATGATCTTTTTTTGATGGAAACAGGGCATTGGACCCCTGTTTTGTGTAAACCTCATTTTATTAAATATAAAAACATTGAGTCATTTTTATACATCAACGGGATATGAAAGGAGTACATCCATATACATAAGATAATCAATAAAAGAAATAAAACAAGAGGATTAGGAAACTAAACCGGACGAGATCCTCCAAACATGGTAGATAGCCGCTCAAGCTCGGGATATTCCAGGAAGACTAATACACACTCACAGAAAGTTAAGAGATATTAATATACATAAAATTAATATATAAGAAGTCAAGGAGACTTGGAAGAGATAAAAACGATTTAAAAGGATGGAGACAGAACCCACCGACGGCCTTCCTTGGTTGACCGACGGGCATCGGTTCGGGTATCCGATATGCCCGTTTGTCACTCAAGGAGGGGCGTCTGTAGGTGGGTGACCGACGGGCGTCGGTGATAAAGATGACCCGTCGGTCACCACTGTCTCCGAAAAAAACAGAATGGAGAGAGAGAGAGAACCTTTTCAAAGTCAAAAAAATGAATTTTATCCCAAAAGGAGATACGAGAGTCAAGATAAAAGAAAGTAATGACAGATATTCAAAAATTCCACAAAATGAGAAATAAATATGGAGATAAAATGGAGAAATAATTCGGAATATTTACCCTCAGATAATCGCTTCAGGCGAGATTCTTGTGTCGGTTAGAGCCCCGCGCGTTCCGCGAGAAGCAAAGAGGAAAGATTAAAGAGAGAAAATGAGATATTTCACCTTCAATCCCTCAGAAAATCGGTTTTGGAGTCAAAATCTAAAGAAAACTAATTAGCTTTAGTTCCTTTTGATTGATTTGATCCTTGATCAAATAGATTTCCTTAGAAAAAGTGTTTTTTTTTGGAAGAGAGAGAAAATGTGCTTGAAATTTGGCAGAGTTTCCTCTTTTGAAATTTTTTCCAACCCTTTTCAGATGAAAATTCGCAGCTTTTATAGCCAGACACGACCGACGGGCGTCGGTGTATGGGGGCGGGCGTCGGAAGAATCCTTCTGACACAAGGATTCGTCCGACGGTCCTGCCACATCCACCGACGGGCGTCGGAAGGGTTGCGTGCTCCGGGAAACCAGGCGGCATTCTGACAGGGGCGGTGATTTTTTGACGGGCGTCGGAAAATACCTAGAGCCGTCGGTGACTCGGAGCGACGGGCTGACTTCACAGACGGGCTAGCCATCTGTGGAAGACAAAAAGTCTTTTTACTCGAAAAAAACCTCTGTTTTCTCCCACTCTTCCAAGGAATTGTAAGTAGCCTCACTTCTCATGGAACGCGGGACTAAAACCTCCAAATCCAGCCCCTCATACAGGCTCAGACATTGATTTCATCACAGGGCAACCTCTGATCCGGACCGCTCCGGGACACGGTGCTTACAATACCCTACAATTGTATGCACAACACACACAATGAGACACCCAAATAAGGTATCCTACTATGGTGCACACACATGCAAATAATTATAATTCCAATTATGCACACAATATTTCTATATGCACTCCCACACATGAACAAACCCACAAAACATGCTTATTTACCAGAATACCCTTACATGATGCCGAACTCATGCAAATGTGCACACACACAAATGGCTCATTCGACTAGGGGGCAAATGGGGTGTTACACTTATTTTTAGTATACTTCTATTCATTTATTGCAACTCTATATATATCACTATGTATAAAGTCATATATAAGCATGATTACCTAAAGCAGAATATCAAATAACACTTACTTATATATAAACACCATATCTCAATTATAAATACAAATCTGTATAATGCATATGTGACGCGCGACGAACCCTGGGAGGCCCCGAAGACCTTCATTTAGGGCTTTTTATAGATGTTCATGGAAACTTGCAGGTGAAATTGCAAGGGCATATATTTCGGGCAACAAGGAGGTTTCATGGAGTCGCCACCCAATAGAACATTAGGAAGGTTCATCTAGCCTCAGTGAGCATAAGACAGCGCAGCTATGTCCATCATAGGCAAGCCGGAGGTGTCTTGGAGGCCCCACCCTAACATTAGGATGGCCCTCTCAGCCTCGTTGATCCCAAAGACCAGAGATGGTTCAGAACTTCTCATTTATTTCAACCCTTTTCTCATACATTTTAAATGCAGTTTAATAGAGCGTATATCAATCACATATAAAAGCGATAAAAAGCAAGATTAAAATAAAGTAAAAAGGAAATAAAATAAGCTACAACAAAACTAGGGACTGAATACAACCCCCAATATAAAATAAATGTAAATCATGCAGAAAATGGGGTATTTATTAAGAGTGAGGATATTGGTCCTCGCATGCATAATTAAAGAAAATAATTTTGAAATGACAATTTATTTGGATGAAAAAATTAGGACATTGGTCCCATTTTATTAGAAAAATTCAATTTATTTATAAAAATATTTTTGTAAGATTTTTAATTAAACGTGCATAAAATAAATGATTTTATTAATAATTACATGAAAAATAAGTTAAAATAACAAATAAAGGAAAATTGAAAAATACAATAAAAACAACCAATCTTCGAATCTCATACTTCGCTTGCATTGATGCTCAAACAAGGAAAAATAAGGATTAAAGAAAAAAACACAAAATAAATTAATGTTAGTAATCAAATCAAGAAAAAAACATAAAACAATAAATGGTAGATTAGAATAAATAAAATATGCATTGTTGATAACAAATTAATTAAATGACATATTAAAATAAATAGATGATTAAAATGCTAATAAAGTAACACAAATAATAATAATAATAATAATAATAATAATAATAATAATAATAATAATAATAATAATAATAATAGAAATGAAGAATAAATAATTAAATAAAATAAAGTAAAAAGAATATTAACAATGTTAAATCTATATACAAAATCACATAAAATAAATAAAAAAACACAATAAATATAAAAATCTACATTATTACTAATCAAATATGAACAAAATAAATAAGAGAAAAAAAAATTAAAAGATTGAGCCTAAAATGTTTACACTAAGATTTTGGATTTGATGGATGAAAAATATGATTGACTTCCTTGATTCGATTCACAAAATAGAAATAAGAATAACAAAAATTGGAATTTTATTCCAAAAGAAAATTGGTTAAAAAAAGAAAAGAAAAGAAATTAATTCTCAAGAACAAAGAATTGATTTCTTTGCCTCAAAAATTATTATTGATAAAAATTGTTAAAAAAAAGAAAAGAAATTTAATTTTTCAAGAACAAAAAAAATTGATTTCTTTGTCTCAAAAATTATTATTGATAAAAAATCCAAACCTCAAGAACAAACAATGATTTTATTTGTCTCAAGAAAAATTCTTAGTTAAAAATTGGATTTTTTAACCTAAGAATTTTATTTGGAGAGAAAAAAAGTTAATAAAATTGTAGAGAGAATTCTTAGAGAAGAAAAGAAGAAGAAAATGAAATCTTTGATGTAAAATGAACTCTCTCTAATTTCTTTCCCAAATTTTCTATTTAAATGAACAAAAAAATGGAAAAAATAATTAATTAGGGAGGGAAATAGGATTTTTAATGAAATTTCCTTAATTAGGGTGTAAAAAAGGAAGAAAACATTCAAAATCCCGAAATAAGGGTGAAAAAAGTCAAAAAATTGAAGAAAAAACGGAAATTGGGTGAAAAATCACGTTTGCGGCGGGACTGGGCCTACCGATGCCCGTCGGCACGCGCGACGGGCGTTGGTCACGCACGCTGGGCGTGGAGCAGCACGCGCAAGCGCGCTGTGCGTCGCTCGGCGCGGGGTGCCGCGCAACGTGCTTTGGGCGTAGCCGCTGCGCCCGCGTACCTGTGCCCTGCCGCAGGCGTGTTGCCGCGCCGACACTTGCGAATTTTTTGTTTAAATTTAACTAAAAAAACTACAATTTCTAAACCTCATTTTTCAAAATTAATTTTTAAAATATTTTTATTATTATTATTTTTATTCTAAACTGCAAATTTAACAAGAAAATCATCACTTTTAACCTTTTCGCCCGTGAATAGGCAATTTATCTTCACTGGGTAACTCCGATGTAGGCTGACTCAGGACCCAGTGTCTACAGTTGCCCCCAGTTTAGGGAAAGCTAGTACACTAGTATCTAGGTGAGCCTAAACTCAAAGAAAAGAAGGAAAGAGACACATACCTGAGGCAACTATCTTTTCGAACTGGGTAATGCTGTTGTGGTGGTCGTCGCCATATTGTCGGCGTGTTATCTTGTGTTGAAGCGGTAGTGCTGTGATCGTGCTAACCCTCCGTAGAGTGGTAGTGCCGTCATCGTGCTAACCCTTCTGAAGTGGTAGTGTCGTGGTAGTGCTAACCTTTCGTAGAATGGTAGTGCCGCTATCGTACTAATCCATCTGAGTTGTGAAGCGGTAGTGTCATGATCATTCTAACCCTCCTTGGAGTGGTAGTGCCGTCATCGTGCTAACCCTTTAGAAGTGGTAGTGCCGTGGTCGTGCTAACCTTCCGTAGAATGGTAGTGCCGCCATTGTGCTAACCCTTCTTAGTTTGTGAAGTGGTAGTGCCGTGATCGAGCTAACCCTCCGTGGAGTGGTAGTACCGTCATCGTGCTAACCCTTCTGAAGTGGTAGTGCCGTGGTCGTGCTAACCTTCCATAGAATGGTAGTGCCGCCACCATGCTAACCCTTCTGAGTTTGTGAAGTGGTAGTTGGGTGATTGTGCTAACCCTCCGTGGAGTGGTAGTGCCGTCATCGTGCTAACCCTTCTAAAGTGGTGCTGTCTATGAGCCCTTTGGTTGATTGCCCCCTTGAAGGTCTTTGGTTGATTGTTTGAATTTGATGTTTGGAATGATGCTTGGACTGATATCGTCTTGGTTGGTTGCCCCCTGAGAGGTCTTTAACTGATTGCTGAATTGTTGCTTGAATTTATGTTTTGGCTTGATTTTATTTTGGCTAGTTGCCCCCAGAGATTTCTTTGGTTGATGCTTGAATTTGTGTTTTGATTGATGTCGTCACTCTCCTTTTGTCGGTGTCCGCATCGAATCTGTGACACCCCCGCCGCCACCCCCGTTGGAAGGGCACCGGGGGGCGCGCCACACGACGCTCACTTGCGACGCGACGGAACAAACAGCGGAAGCAGACATGCGCTAAGCGGAAGCATTCACAACAATAAGAGAAATCATAGAAAATATACCACATTGCCATTAAAAATAGAATTCAAAAACTATACACAATAGCTCACAAGATTTCTTTAAAGATTCATTACAAAAACTTACATAAGCCACTAACAAGAGAGTACATATACAAAACGAATTACAGGAGGAGACAAACTAAATAACTCGACTCCTATGTGGCCAACCTGCAGATGTGCGACACGAGCAGCTCCCAAAAATCCTTCACTCTACCTGCACGGGATAAAAGCCCGTGCTAAGCGATAACGCTTAGTGGGGAGAAACAAACACAACAGAGCACTATACACGAAAACATGCACTAATATTCATAAAACAATAAGAATCAGAGTACAGGTATATATAAATATATAGTCAGGATAAATAGTACATAACACTGAATCAATACCCTACTCAGAGTCACACAATAATCAGAACACTTCGCTAAGCCAATACCAAACAGTTCACACAATAGCCTGAAATCAATGGTGGAGGATACGGGAACACGGCACGGGAGACCGAAGCCTCAAAAACACTTTAATACCCGAAGGTAACGCGGGAGACCAGAGTCTCAAAACATTTTATCACTACACGAAAATGACCATCTCGGAGGTCGACCGCTTCGCCCAAACGGGGCGGACAGAACAGCTGTAAACTAACCCTTCTTAAGCATGCTTAATTATCCTATACCTTGACTCTTCAGGCTCGACAACACACTCTCACATGGCATTAGACATACAAGACAGTGTTCAAATTGTAACACCATTCATAAAAGCTGATCAACTGAAAGATGCAAAAGATGAATACAAAAACCCAGAATACATGGTATCACGAGCTAAAAATTATAAATAAACATTCATAAAAATATGCATAACAGAAAGGACTTTATTGCAAAACAGGGTAGGTCACGGTGGTAATCAGATTGGTTGCCACCGTGACATACCAGAGATCCTTGGCAGAAAGCAAGTCTGGGGTACCTCACGGTGGTAACCAAAATGGTTGTCACCGTGACATACCAAGCAGTCAGACATAATCAAAAGTTTGGATACCTCACGGTGGTAACAAGATTGGTTGCCACCGTGACATACCAAAGCAGCCAGACAGAATCAAAAGTTTTGATACCTCACGGTGGTAACAAGATTGGTTGCCACCGTGACATACCAAAGCAGCCAGACAGAATCAAAAGTTTGGATACCTCACGGTGGTAACAAGATTAGTTGCCACCGTGACATACCAAACTTCACGGCAGAATGCATCTGGTTCGTGGCTCACGGTGGTAACCAGATTGGCTGCCACCGTGACCCATGCCCAGATGGGATTCCTCAGGGCAATTTTCCAGGTCTTTCAAGCCAAAATCTCACAACCTTCACTTCAATCAAGCAATTTCACACTCCAATAACAATAGGAACTCAATCCAAACATCAAAGAATCATATCATCAACAAATCTTACTCATGAATTCTAAGAGCAACATCACTACATAAAAGCATAAAATGAGTTCTAAACACCACAAGCTAAACTCAACAAAATACCAACCCATGGCATATAAACCATCTAAACATAACACAATCAATACTTCCAGAATATCTCATAAACACATAATTTTACACACATTCACAATTAGGCAAAATCCCAAACAAACACTCAAGAATACACTCCCAAACCTGGAAAACAAAGCTTCGAACCGAGTTCCTCACGAATCCACTATATCCTTGCCCTTGCTCTTCCTTCTCTCTTCCGAATCTTGCACAAAAACCCAGCCACAAACACTTAAATCGAAACCAAACACAAACCAAAAACCAATCCAAAGAACACTAATTAAATAAGAGAACCTCAATCCGAACTCACACACTTACCTTCAACACTTCCAACTCAAACCTTCAAAGATCCCACCCAAAACTCCAAGAAAACACAAGCAAAGAGAGATGAGAGAAGAAGAATGAAAGCAAGAGAGAGGGGAGGACGGGAAAATGAGAAAGAAAGGGGAATTTTGAGATAGCTTCAACGGGAAGCCTCACCCAAAAGCTGCCCCTCTCTCCCTCTCTCCTACTCTCATTAATTACTCACCAACCTCTTGCCACATGTCATAATCTTAGAGAATCAAGCCATCAATCTTAACTCATCCACTCTTGGCACCATACACTAACCACACACAAGCCTAATTACACAAATATCTTCTAATGTACCAAACACAAGCCACACCTTATAATTTCCAATAACTCCACTTTACATCCTTGGCACCATGCCCACAAACCACACAAAAACAGCCCTTAAACCACTAACACCCTACAACCATACACTACAAGCACACACCAATATTTTCCTTCACTTCACTAAACACTTAATTAATTAGTTCCTTTAACACAAAATTCTTAAATGTCAAAAATTCTTCTTACCCAAATTACGAAAATACCCTCACTTATCCGACTTAAAGCACAGATTCCGACCAGGCCCTATTTGGGTTGTTACAAATCACTCCTCCTTAAGAAATTTCGTCCTCGAAATTTCCCCGCTAATCACTTAATTCCAGGTCTTACAACCCAAAACTCAAACCGAAAAGAACATAAACTAATATGCAACTTACCAGAAGGTCCCGCTCGATTTGCTATATCTCCTACTTGCATCGCATAAACTCTTGGACGCGGTGGCACTCCTTCTGTTGGCTTCTGCACTATCTCTGATGGCGCTTGATAATGACGGCCGCTTCCCCTACCACTCTGGTTCCCTTTGGATCGTTGACCACTCACTCTACTCTCAGGTCCATCATGAAGCTCTCACCGATCCGGACAATTCGCCACCATGTGTTCTTGGCTGCCACATCTGAAACACGCTCCAGAGAGCCTCCTACACACGCCCCAATGGCGCTTATGACAATTCTCGCACTTCGGAATCACACCTCCCTTGCTAGAGGGTGGCGCTACACTATCGACTTCTGAACGTACCAGAACTGAATTCTTCTCACTTTGGCCACTCGGAACTCCTCTCGACTTCTTGCCACTACTGAACCCACCATCCGGTGCTTTCCTCTTGCTCTCAACTTTCTGCTTGATCACCTCGGATTCCTCCAACTTCATTGCCGCTGCCACAAGCTGATAATACCCCACTGGTTGCAAGACTGACATTGCCGACAAAGGACCTCTGAACACTTCACGCAGTCCCTCTAGGAAATGCCTACTTCTAAACTCATCCGTCAATAAAGCTTCAGGTACGTACTTGCTCAACCGGCTGAATTCCTTATCATACTCACTCATGGTCATACCTCGCTGCCTCAGACTGATAAACTCTCTCCACTTAGCTTCCTGATAAGCCTTCGTCACATATTTCTGCTCAAATTCTTGCTTGAAGAATTCCCAAGTCAACACAGCTGGTCGCTGAGGATTTCGCATCACCAATTCCCACCAATCATACGCTGACCCCTGAAGCAACGACACTGCACAAAGTGCCCTCTGATCTGCGGGACATCTTATCTCTTGTAAAATCCGACCTACCCTCTTAAGCCAAAACTCGGCAACATCAGATTGGTCCAAAGCAGTTCCATGGAAATCCTCGGCTCCTCTTTTCCTTAGTAACTCAGTTGGAGCCTTTAGAGCAGTCAGCCTCTCTACCAACTGGAGTAACCCTTGCACTAGGACCGTATTCTCTTGACCAAAACCCATACCAGGAATCTCCTCTTGCTGACGCTGCAGAGCAGGTTGCTCACCTCTCACTACACTCGCACTGCCAACTATCTCGCCCACTCGCTCACTTGGATCAGACTCCATCTAGACACTACACGAGACAAGGCACATCTGCATTAGGCCACGACACAAAACTGACTCACATGCAAAGACTCAACACATAACAAACAGAGGCAACCAGAACCGCCTAAACCGGCGCTCTGATACCACAACCTGTGACACCCCCGCCGCCACCCCTGTTGGAAGGGCACCGGCGGGCGCGCCACACGACGCTCACTTGCGACGCGACGGAACAAACAGCGGAAGCAGACATGCGCTAAGCGGAAGCATTCACAACAATAAGAGAAATCATAGAAAATATACCACATTGCCATTAAAAATAGAATTCAAAAACTATACACAATAGCTCACAAGATTTCTTTAAAGATTCATTACAAAAACTTACATAAGCCACTAACAAGAGAGTACATATACAAAACGAATTACAGGAGGAGACAAACTAAATAACTCGACTCCTATGTGGCCAACCTGCAGATGTGCGACACGAGCAGCTCCCAAAAATCCTTCACTCTACCTGCACGGGATAAAAGCCCGTGCTAAGCGATAACGCTTAGTGGGGAGAAACAAACACAACAGAGCACTATACACGAAAACATGCACTAATATTCATAAAACAATAAGAATCAGAGTACAGGTATATATAAATATATAGTCAGGATAAATAGTACATAACACTGAATCAATACCCTACTCAGAGTCACACAATAATCAGAACACTTCGCTAAGCCAATACCAAACAGTTCACACAATAGCCTGAAATCAATGGTGGAGGATACGGGAACACGGCACGGGAGACCGAAGCCTCAAAAACACTTTAATACCCGAAGGTAGCGCGAGAAACCAGAGTCTCAAAACATTTTATCACTACACGAAAATGACCATCTCGGAGGTCGACCGCTTCGCCCAAACGGGGCGGACAGAACAGCTGTAAACTAACCCTTCTTAAGCATGCTTAATTATCCTATACCTTGACTCTTCAGGCTCGACAACACACTCTCACATGGCATTAGACATACAAGACAATGTTCAAATTGTAACACCATTCATAAAAGCTGATCAACTGAAAGATGCAAAAGATGAATACAAAAACCCAGAATACATGGTATCACGTGCTAAAAATTATAAATAAACATTCATAAAAATATGCATAACAGAAAGGACTTTATTGCAAAACAGGGTAGGTCACGGTGGTAATCAGATTGGTTGCTACCGTGACATACCACAGATCCTTGGCAGAAAGCAAGTCTGGGGTACCTCACGGTGGTAACCAAAATGGTTGTCACCGTGACATACCAAGCAGTCAGACAGAATCAAAAGTTTGGATACCTCACGGTGGTAACAAGATTGGTTGCCACCGTGACATACCAAAGCAGCCAGACAGAATCAAAAGTTTGGATACCTCACGGTGGTAACAAGATTGGTTGCCACCGTGACATACCAAAGCAGCCAGACAGAATCAAAAGTTTGGATACCTCACGGTGGTAACAAGATTAGTTGCCACCGTGACATACCAAACTTCACGGCAGAATGCATCTGGTTCGTGGCTCACGGTGGTAACCAGATTGGTTGCCACCGTGACCCATGCCCAGATGGGATTCCTCAGGGCAATTTTCCAGGTCTTTCAAGCCAAAATCTCACAACCTTCACTTCAATCAAGCAATTTCACTCTCCAATAACAATAGGAACTCAATCCAAACATCAAAGAATCATATCATCAACAAATCTTACTCATGAATTCTAAGAGCAACATCACTACATAAAAGCATAAAATGAGTTCTAAACACCACAAGCTAAACTCAACAAAATACCAACCCATGGCATATAAACCATCTAAACATAACACAATCAATACTTCCAGAATATCTCATAAACACATAATTTTACACACATTCACAATTAGGCAAAATCCCAAACAAACACTCAAGAATACACTCCCAAACCTGGAAAACAAAGCTTCGAACCGAGTTCCTCACGAATCCACAATATCCTTGCCCTTGCTCTTCCTTCTCTCTTCCGAATCTTGCACAAAAACCCAGCCACAAACACTTAAATCGAAACCAAACACAAACCAAAAACCAATCCAAAGAACACTAATTAAATAAGAGAACCTCAATCCGAACTCACACACTTACCTTCAACACTTCCAACTCAAACCTTCAAAGATCCCACCCAAAACTCCAAGAAAACACAAGCAAAGAGAGATGAGAGAAGAAGAATGAAAGCAAGAGAGAGGGGAGGACGGGAAAATGAGAAAGAAAGGGGAATTTGAGATAGCTTCCATGGGAAGCCTCACCCAAAAGCTGCCCCTTTCTCCCTCTCTCCTACTCTCATTAATTACTCACCAACCTCTTGCCACATGTCATAATCTTAGAGAATCAAGCCATCAATCTTAACTCATCCACTCTTGGCACCATACACTAACCACACACAAGCCTAATTACACAAATATCTTCTAATGTACCAAACACAACCCACACCTTATAATTTCCAATAACTCCACTTTACATCCTTGGCACCATGCCCACAAACCACACAAAAACAGCCCTTAAACCACTAACACCCTACAACCATACACTACAAGCACACACTAATATTTTCCTTCACTTCACTAAACACTTAATTAATTAGTTCCTTTAACACAAAATTCTTAAATGTCCAAAATTCTTCTTACCCAAATTACGAAAATACCCTCACTTATCCGACTTAAAGCACAGATTCCGACCAGGCCCTATTTGGGTTGTTACAGAATCTCTCTCTGAAAAAATAGGAAAACCAAATATGCAGAAAAATAGTGAGTATGCATGTGAAATGCATGAGTCATGCAGGAATGCAGGTTAAGAATTCATTTATGTGGGCTTGGAGATGATAGTCGGGCTAGCTGCAATTTGCGATAGGATTGATGTTTTTTGAAGCTGCTTTTGAATTTCATACCCTTTTGGATTGCAAAGGTTCTCATCTGATATTTGTATGCATCCCTTGTGGATTTTTACACTAGCTTTTCTTAGCGGGAAATGCGTCCTTTGTGGATTTTCACATGACCCTGTGCCTTATTTTTGCCTGGAATGGACCCAACCCAATCCAACGATTTTTTTTTATTTTTTTTAAGAACAGACTGCCTGTTTCTAGGTTTTCACCCTATCCTTTTGCCTAACTTTTGCTTAGAGCGCCAATTACGGTTTTCATTTCTAACGGCATTTTTTTTTGCAGGTTGTCAAGGAGGCTGAAGCTATTGGCAAAGATCAACATGTACTTATGCCCATGTCATAACTATATGAGCTTGATTCTTCTCATGATGACACTGTAAAATTACCTCTGTGGTTGATAGCAGGATAAGCTAGCTGGCGGACCCAAGTGCTGCAAGTAGCAAAGGGTAGACAATATATGACTTTGATCAAGCAAAGTGAGCTGCTCTGATCACATCAATATATCATTGCATAAATGCATGTGTTTTAATTTGATTTCATTAAACATGATCATTATTTGGCATTAATTTCAAAAACTACAAGACCTCAGCTAATCTCGGGATAAATCCTGAAAGCATCAAACTCCTGTTATCAATCAACCCTCTCGGATTTTTATGATTGAAAATTTTCTCTCAGCCCCCTTTTTTATTATTTTTTATTATTTATTTTCTATTTTCTATTTTTAGCCTTTTCCATGAACCTTTCTTTAATCCTTCTGTATTGATTGAACTTGCTTTCGTCTTCGTTAGCTAGGGAAGCTGCTCTTTCTGATGGTGGTTCTTTTTAGCATCAAAGACTTGTTCTTGGTTGTTGTTCAAACTGGCTGGGGTAATGAGTTTCTATTCTTGAATCTTGGCTGTGAAAGTCTGTATCTCCCTTTTGTTGGCTTCGGTGGCTCAATAACTGAAGTAACCTTTAATGGTTGAGATGGAGTTGTACGTTGGTCTTGAATGGTTCAGGACAGAACTATGGTGTAGGACAGGACTTTGGTTTTTTTTTTCTTTTTTGTTTTTGTCAGGTAATGAGCCATCCTCCTAAGTTTTGTTATAAGGGTCCCTGTTGGTCTCATATGATTAAAGGTTAGTCTTGATTGGCTTTGGGGTAAACATCTCAAATGGTTGTGAGGAAAGGAGTCATAAGGCTTGGTTCTAATGAGCTATATATTTCTCTTGGAGGTCTAGGGTTTCATTTATCTAACTTCTGCTGTAGCAGTCGGAGTGTCATTTTGCTTGGCTGCACTGTATGTGTCCTAGATGCTGAGGAGGAGGATTGGCTTTTGAAATTCTGCTCATCGTTATGTTAGCATTTTGAAGCAGCGTTGCCTCCACAATGTCTTTATCAATTGTCAGCATGCCACTCCGCGCCCAGGCAAAGGCTCTCCTTTTTTTTTTGACATTATCTCTCAGAAATTTCCTCTCTTCAGGAGTTATATTAGATGCTATCAGGATTTTCTTTGGATTTTCCAAAGTTTTGAGATTAGATGCAGTCATATTAGTTGAATTAATGTCTAAATAAATGCATCGTGATTATGTGAAATGAAATCATTAGAAACATCATACAAATAAGCAAAAATTGTTCATTTTATTGCAATCTGTAAACTGTGTCGTAAAAGTTCTTGGAATGAAAAGAATAAAACATCTAAGAAAAACTATCTTTTTCTCCGCTCTCACTAGTGGATTGAGAAGACCTGATCATATTCAAGATGGAGGGACTACATTGTAGCCTACTAACTTCTTTTTCTCTCTCTTCTCAGGATCCGTGATCTGATTGGTGTCAATAAGATCTTGGATCATGTTCCTTAATGTCCGCCAGTAATCTGTCAGGTGCCCGGTGTGCTAATGGTAGGTGCAATACTGGTCCTCTCTGTGCCCTGGCTGCCCTTGATTCATAGCTGGTCTAGGCGCCAAAGGTCATAGCTTGCCCTCTTTCATCAATCTCTCCAGTACCCAGGACAGAGAGCGGCCTAAATTAGAGTAGTATCTCTGACCCTGCCCAACTCCAGTAGCTTAAACTTCTGCTGTCTTGCCATTTTTGCTATTACTGCTCCGGTACCACCTGATTTGTACCTTGACTGGTTCCCATAACCTTTTCCAGCAAAGTTATTTTGGCTTGCTTTCTTTGCTAGGTAAGCCGCCTCAGCCTCTACAGCAATGTCTTTAAGTGACTCCCAATCTCTGATCCCCTTAAAGCTGAGCAAGTCCCTCAAGTAAGGGTAAGAGTTCCTGATGAATAACCTAATTTGGTCAGCAGTGTCAAGCTTTTTCTTCATCTCCATAACCTTATTCCTCCACCTAGTGAGGTGTTCATGGAATGATTCATCGCTCCTTTGCTATAAGAGCTCAAGGTCCTTTAGGGTGACCTCCATTCCAGTCTTGCAGTCGTACTATTTCATGAACTCTTCGGTCAAAAGATCCCAGTCCTCCTTGGACCTCCTGTCCAACCCGTGGTACCAATCTACTGCTGGACCCACCAGACTAAGGCAAAAATATTCCACCTTCTGCTTCTTGCTCAAACCTGTGCCTTTTATTACCAGGGTATACTGCTTAATGTGGGTCCAAAGTAACATCAAACTTCGGCAGCTCAAGCATCTTGGACCTTTGGGGCAGCAACTCTTCATCCCCCAAATCCCTATCATCAGGGTTGACCCCCTTTCCAGGTGATAACATACGGGTGATAGCCTCAATCTACTGTCTTATCCCTCTCAAAGCCTCATCCTCCACCCTAGGTGCTCTGGCCCTCATAGCTTGATAGACTATTGGCTCCTCATCTTCCTCCTCCATCATAAAATCTTCATTGGGGTTAGGGATCTTTTCCCTCCTTGGCTCAATAGGAATAACAACTCTATGCTCATTGACAGGTTGACGGGCAATAACTCCAATGAGGGGGAGCCTCCCCACCAGTAGGCGATTCGACTTGCCCCCGAGGAGGGACTGCCGTTGCTTGTGGAGCGATAGGTGCTTGTGGAGCAACAGGTGCTTATGGGGCAGGAGGATGAGCAAACCTTATTACTCCCACACGCGAGGTAATGCGGTCTTTTCCTAGGTGGGCTTGATCCATGGGTTAACAGCGAACCCAATAGACGCGTATGGTGCACGGTAGAAAACCGGCAACATAACATCTCTTATCTAATGTGCATATGTATGAGTTTTGGCCTTTATGTATTTAAACATTTCAACTAAATTAAGATGGGCTCACCGAGATATGAAAGCCTTTGATAAAAGACCATTTAATTTGGTTGATTATATTCAATATATAATGGCCCCCATAGCAACCATCGTATTAAGGTACATGTCACCTAGGGGAAGTATCTATTGCCATTACATGCCCTTTGGTCAAGGGTGATGATACTTTGGGGCTACCCAAGCATGGTCCCTGCTAACGGGTCTAGCTCATCATGAGTATAACGACCAATTGGGTCTCCATTTGATATATCATGATGGCACAAGGCTTAGGCTGGTGATTATCCCTAACACTTCCTTACATTGAGTGAACGTAGGGTCATGCTTCGGGAACGCACTGGGGTAAGAATAGGGACCAAACTAGCATAGTTCTAAGGCTCCAATGAAATGCAATGCAATTTCGAAAAGGAATAAAATTTTTAAATTAAAACTCAATTATAATTTTTAACCAAGGTACTTTCGAATTGTAGTCTCTTATGTCCCCAGCGGAGTCGCCACTGTGACACGTGCCGAACCCCAGGAGGCCTCGAAGACCCGCTTTTAGGGCTTTTGGGAGAGGTTCATGGAAACTTGCAAGTGAAATTGTTAGGGCGTTTATTTCGGGCAACAACGAAGTTTCATGAGTCGCCACCCAATAGAATATTGGGAAAGTTTATCTAGCCTCAGTGAGCTTAAGACAGCGCAGCTATGTCCATCATAGGCAAGCCGGAGGTGTCTTAGAGGCCACACCCTAACGTTAGGATGGCCCTCTCGGCCTCATGCTTGGGCAAACCAGAGGTGTCTTGGAGGCCCCACCCTAATAGAACATTAGGATGGCCCTCTCGACTCGTGGCGCATAGGACTGTGCAAATTGAGCCTTTTTACGGGACACAAGAGGTGTCTTGGAGGCCCCATCCCAATAGAACATTGAGATAGCCCTCTCACCTCGTTGAGCCTAAAGACCAGAGATGGTTCGAAACTTCTCATTTATTCATACCTTGGTTAAATTACAGTTGAGTTTTGAATTTTAAGATTTCATCCTTTTTCTCATACATTTTAAATGCAGTTTAATAGAGCGCATATCAATTACATATAAAAGCGATAAAAAGCAAGATTAAAATAAAGTAGAAAGGAAATAAAATAAGCTACAACAAAACTAGGGGCATAATACAACCCCCAATATAAAATAAATGTAAATCATGCATAAAATGGGGTATTTATTAAGAGTGAGGACATTGTTTCTCGCATTCATAATTAAAGAAAACAATTTTGAAGTGACAATTTATTTGGATGAAAAAATTAGGACATTGGTCCCATTTTATTAGAAAAATCCAATTTATTTATAAAATTATTTTTGTGTGATTTTTAATTAAACGTGCATAAAATAAATGATTTTATTAATAATTACATGAAAAATAAATTAAAATAACAAATAAAGGAAAATTGACAAATACAATAAAAATAACCAATCTCCGGATCTCATCCTTCGCTTGCATTGATGCTCAAACAAGGAAAAATAAGGATTAAAGCAAAAAATACAAAATGAATTAATGTTAGTAATCAAATCAAGAAAATACATAAAACAATAAATAGTAGATTAGAATAAATAAAATATGCATTATTGATAACAAATTAATTAAATGACATATTAAAATAAATAGATGATTAAAATGCTAATAAATGAACACAAATAACGATAATGATAATGATGATAATAATAATAATAATAATAATAATAATAATAATAATAATAATAATAATAATAATAATAATAGAAATGAAGAATAAACAATTAAATAAAATAAAGTAAAAAGAATATTAAAAATGTTAAATCTATATACAAAATCACATAAAATAAATAAAAAAACACAATAAATATAAAATTCTACATTATTACTAATCAAATATGAACAAAATAAATAAAAGAAAAATAACATTAAAAGATTGAGCCTAAAATGTTTACCCTTAGATTTTGGATTTGATGGATGAAAATATGATTGACTGGACCGACCGACGACCGTCGGTGCGTGCGACGGGTGTCGGTCGTGCACGCTGGGCGCGAAGTAGAGCGCGCATGCGCGCTGCGCGGGCGACGCCCTGTGCGACGCTCACTGGCGCTGCCTGCTCTCTGCCACAGGCGCGCTGCCGCGCCGACAATCCCGATTTTTTTTTTGAAATTTAACTAAACAAACTACAATATCTAAACCTCATTTTTCAAAATTAATTTTTAAAATATTTTTATTACTATTTTTTTTATTCTAAAATGCAAATTTGACAAGAAAATTATCACTTTTAATCTTTTCGCCCGTGAATAGGCAATTTATCATCACTGGGTAACTCCGATCTAGGCTGACTCAGGACCCGGTATCTACAACATACTTTATTCATTCTATAACAATATCACATATTTGCCAAATTCATTTTCATGTTAGAATCATTTACTTGATACTACATACTATACTCATTGAGCATTAAGCTCATATAAATACTAACAATTATCCATGCCAATATATATACATAGAATATATCTTCATCAAGTTATGATCACCATCCATGTAACATACACCTAAACATATCACAAATTATACACACAAATTCACATATATCACTGAGTTGACACTCATTCGTTTGCTTATTAGCTAATCCTAGATTGCCTGCAATTCTATAGTAGTGGATAACAGGATTAACACTCTGATATTCTAAGATACCTTTTATATCGCATTAGTACCTGTAGGTACAGAAATAATCAATCGCATTAGTATCCATAGATACCTCAATATCGCATTAGTATCCATAGATACCTTAATATCGCATTAGTATCCGTAGATACCTTAATATTGCATTAGTATCCGTAGATACCTTTGCACATTTTAGTTTCATTATCTATACAACTGTTACATTTACTTGTCAGCATAAGGAACATAGTTAAGCAAAGGTAATTAATACATAATAGATAAAAATAGATTATTTAACTACTCAAACATTGTGAAAGTTAACAAATATGGATCTTAATTCTATCCTTAATATTGATCTTATTTAACTTTTTCCAATACTTTACCAGTTTATAATTTTCTATGATTTGGTTCGGACTTAGAATGATATTCCAAGCTTCCTACGTATCCCAAAGTTTAGGAATCAGAACCACGTAGTTCTACATATCTGAATACACTATATAAAGTCGTTTGCATATATCTGAGTACTTGTATTCTAGCACAATGGTCATCTAGTGCATATCATTTGCAATTAAGTCATTATTTTCATACCTATTAGTTAACCATAACATAATCACAACATAGTAACAAGCTTTATCAAGACAATTCACTGATATTTAAGAGTCGCCTAGCGGTGACAAGCATGAATATATGCATATCTATAAATATTCACAATTTTCTATAAATACAATAAGCATCACACGAGACTATAATAATATTATTTCATTGCTTAGCATATCATAGACTATTTGCATAACCAATACAACATCATTAGATATCTTGCATAATAATACATTCTAGTAAGATCTATGTCATATCAATTCATGCATCATGTAATAATGTTAGGCAAATTCTTCAATCACACATTCATCGAACATATCACATTTATACATATTCATTATAAATATATAGTCATACTCTTACGCATCTCATTCGCTTTAATCCCTAAATTATACATCTTTACTTCATTATTTTATTATTAATATTAATCCTAATCATGTGTATTTTCAAAGTGATAACTATTCTTATACTCATTTAATAATCCTAAACATGCATCTGATAGATTCCAGAAAGTTTTGATGCAATACAGGTTCAATTCGGGTAGAAAAATAAATAAAATAGTCAAAACAAAAGGGGTCACGGTGGCAATGACTTTGTTGTGACCATGAGGTCCAAAAATATGCAATTCTGCCTTCTCTCAGCATTGGTCACAGTGGTAATGAATTGTTTGTCACCATGACATACAAAAATTTAGCAAAACAGAAGTAAAAACTCAAGAATGCTTCACTACTCTATTTTACTTAGCTTAAACCGACATCTAAACGTCAATTTTAGGAAAAAAATTCCATCTTAAAAATTGTTCCCTAGGATGTTAAGTTTTAAATGGAAAAAGCTTTAGGTCATTGGACTTCTAGAACAATAGATATGAATTAAACAATCTATACTATTCCAATGAACCCACCAAATTAGAGACACCTCTATTTTGGCAATATTTAAGGGTCTTAGAGTCAGAATTCATTCATGGTCATTTCTGAGAATTCTATAGGTATGGAAGTATGGTTCTAATGGCATAACAATCACTTAATTTATAGTTATAAAACTCCATTTATGGTTAAAACATCACACGGAGGTCTAGGAAAATCTGAGCAGAGTTTTCCCCTAAAACTAGGGTTCATACTTGATCACAATACTATACTCATGGCAATTTAATTAACACTTCAACGGACATCCATTTTACATTTCAACTATGTCAACTATCAATTAACACATACAAACACATACAATTTCTCTCAACCACATAAACACATTAAACATGCATCAATTCAAATACAATCCCGAACCTCTTGAAGCTCTCCTTCACTTCACTACCCAATTGATCTTTTTTTTCCCTTGCCTTATCTACTAGGTTCTCCATATAACAACCCGCTTTGGCCCTAGAATAATTGTAGAATTTTTGTTCGGTAATTCGAGAGTTTATGTGTATAAGAGAGTGTATTTGAATAAACTTTTCCTATTTAATTAAGGTTAAAAATCTTGTGGGAGTAAAATTGTTTTGAGAAGTGAAGATAGTGGCTTAGTGTGGGTTCTGTCACGAGCACAACAGTATCGTGGGCGCGACAGAACGCTTCACGGGAAGCCTATTTGCGGTTGACTTTTGGGTTCATTAGATGTGTTTCGGATATGTGGCAGTGTCAGAGATTAACAAGTGGCAATATAGGAGATGGACACTTGGCATGGGACTTTTTATTTTAAGTAAATAAATGTATTTATTTTTGGTAAGTGGCATTTATGTGAGGTGGTTAGTGGCATTTATGTGGGTAATTGACGAGGATGGACCGTTTGCCCTTTCTTTCTTTTGCTTCCTTTTTATTTTGCTTTGCTTTTAGCCTTTATTCTTCTCTCTTCTCCTTGGTTTCTGCCGTGTGTCTTTAGTTGCCATTTCTTTTCCTTTTCTTCTTCATTTGCTTTGCTCTTTAAGTGAGTTAGCCACTTGGATTGGTTTGAAGGGAGTAAGATAAGCGTATAATTGGTTCTTGAGAAGGTATGTAGTATGATTTTGTTAGTATTGGTCTTCTTCTTCTACTTTGGCTTTCTATTTTTGGTTTAAATTTAAGAGCTTTGTTTAAGTGTTCTCTTGGTTGATTTATGCATGAAAGCTGTGGACAAAAAGAGGGACAAGGGAAGGAGAAGATTGGAACCAATTAAAGAAACGTGGTTAAGCTATTCCAAGTTCGGGATCGTGTGCGATTTTGACTTTGTTCATTTTGATTGCTTGTGGTGTTCTTATGTTATATATATTTATATATGTTTATGAGTATATAATTTGATTATGTGCATGTGTGTTGATGATGTTAGATGATTGCCATATAGGTTTAGACTGTAAGGTTTAATTTTGGAAAACTCTGCTCTTTCTTCATCAGACCTCCGTTTAATATTTTTGTTATAAGTAGAGTTTTAGACCTCTAAATGGAGTGATTGTTGAGCCATTAGAACCGTGACTTCCATTCCTATAAAATTCTCATAAATGACCTTGAGCAAATTCTTGGTCTAAGACCCTGAAATTTTTCCAAAACCGAAGTGTCTCTACTTGAGCTGGCTTACTAGAATAGTATGGGTTGTTTAACTCATATCTGAAGTTATAGATGTCCAATTGACTTTAAACGTGTCCCATTTGAATGTTAACATCCTAGGGAACAATTATTAAGATAAAGTTTTGCCTAAACATATCTCTTACTATGCGAAAAATGCAGTACAAGTTTGGACCTGAAGGCTGTCTAGAGTCTACCTTGTGTTTTGAGGCAGAATAGGTTTACACGGCGGTAAGGAATTTATCACCGCCATGTAAAAGCATTTTGCCCCATTTAAACCCATTTTTAATGTCCTATATGGTGGCAATGAATGTCTTACCGCCACGTGACCTTAACTTTCAGCCCAAATTGTACTTTTTCTTACCACTTGTCCAACTTAGGTCTAACATTATAAAATGAGTATATGAATGTTTTTACAAATGAATTATATGTAAATGATGCCATGATACAAGAGTTTAAGAATGGAACTAAGTGTTTACATGCTTTATAATTATTGAACGTGACATGCCATGTGATATGATCATATATGATTGAATCATGATGTAATGCTTGAGTGATTGTAATGCATATGATATAGTGTATAGATTCTTTATGTTAAGCCTAAATGATCATAGTAATGGATAGATAAGCATGCTTATAAAGGGTTACCGTGCGGCTGCTTCTGTGACCTTAATTGTGTCAACTGGCGAATACATCGAGTATTTAATTTTGAGTTAGGTCTCTACTTGTAAATTTTGATAATATTTCACTGTGCCCATATCCATAACTAAAGGAATTCAGGCTGTTTTACGTTTGACGTGTACAAGAGTTGATGTCTAAGTACTGTTCTGTACGTATGCTTTTGCATGAGAACGTATTTTGTATACATGATCTGTACAAGAGTAAGAGTGTATATGTATGTGAATATGTGATCTTGTTCAGTATTAAGCATGACCATGAATGTTAATCATGTGGTTTAGGTGTACATAACCTGTAAATGAATAAAAGTTTATATGCATGTATACACAAGATAACACAGATTATATGATTATAGTTTTGTATTGAGCATGATTATATAAGTGATGTGTGTGACTTTAGAAGAAGAAGTCCTTCGCTTTATTTTATCCCCACAAGCGTTATCACTTAGCATGGAAGTTTGTTTCCGTGTAGGTTTATCGGATCAGATCTGGGAGTGTGCATCTGCAAGTCATGGCCACTAGGAGCTGGATTAAAGATCTTTTTGTATTAGATAGAGTTTCTGATGTTTTGAGTAACATTATTATGTAAAAAGAGAAGTATAGTTATTATATAATAGTGTTAATCGGATGTGTATGTACAGATAATGATCATGTAATATAATGGTTACTTTTTGCAATGAATATTTGTATATTAATAAATGTATGTATATTATTTATAATCGGATGTTGGCTCTCAGGTTGTGCTTATTAGCTTAAAGTTATTAGTTTATTTCTGCTCTTGCTTTCGCTTTTGTTTCAGTATGCGTTAGAGTTTGTATAGTGCCCCAATATCCTCCTTGGGGGTATTGGGGTGTTACAATTAATGGTATTAGAGCATAGGTTAGAGGTTCTGGTCTATAAGATATAGAGTATAGATTAAATGTCAGAGTTTGTGTAGAGTTGTGGCCTAATGCAGATGTTATTGGTTTTGTAGAATATAGATGGAGCCTGACCCGAGTGTGATAATAGGAGAGACAACTGATAGTGGAAATCTGGTAAAAGTCGATCAGCCTGTTCTGCAGGGTCAGCGAGATGATGGTTCTGGTATTGGGTATGAGAACTTAGAAATTGTGCAAGGGTTGATTCGAATTTTTGACAGAGTGACTGCTTCTCAGGCTTCTTAAGATCTTGTTAGGAAGAGAAAGATATTAGCTAGAGAAGTGTCTGCAGGAAAGAGAATTTGGGAGATACCGAAATGTCAGCATTGCCAAAGGCACCACTGGGTTAGTGTAGGAAACTCACCGGAGCCTTTTTTTAAGTGCGGTAGTATGGAACACATGGTTACTAAGTGTCCCAAGACAAGAGAGAGACTAGCTCTGCAAGCTAGAAAAGATGTAGAAGAAATGTTTAGAGCTGCTCGAGTGTCATTAGAACCGGTTGTGAAGTTAGATGCTTATGGAGGTTCGGCTAGAGCACTTGCCGTCATCAAAAAGGATGTGAATGAACCCACAGGTTCTTCTGGTAAGTTTTTGGATTGTTAAGTTTTCGCATGAGTTCGGTTTTAATGGTTGGGATGTAAATAATTACCAGGAAAATTTTGAGAACGAAATTTCTTAAGGGGGAGAGATTTGTAACAACCCGGTTTGGCCCTAGAAGAATTACAGAATTTTTGTTTGGTAATTCGAGAGTTTATGTGTATAAGAGAGTGTATTTGAATGAGTTTTCCTATTTAATTAAGGTTAAAAATCTGGTGGGAAGTAAAATTGTTTTGAGAAGTGAATATAGTGGCTTAGTGTCGGTTCTGTTGCGAGCGCAATAGTGTCGCAGGCGCGACAGAATGCTTCACGGGAAGCCTATTTGCGGTGGACTTTTGGGTTCATTAGATGTGTATCGAACATGTGGCAGTATCGGAGATTGATAAGTGGCAACGTAGGAGATGGACACTTGGCAAGGGAATTTTCGTTTTAAGTAAATGAATGTATTTATTTTTGGTAAGTGGCATTTATGTGAGGTGGTTAGTGGCATTTATGTGGGTAATTGACTTGGTTGAGGATGGACTGTTTGCCCTTTCTTTCTTTTGCTTCCTTTTTTATTTTGCTTTGCTTTTAGCCTTTATTCTTCTCTCTTCTCCTTGGTTTCGGCCATGTCTCTTTAGTTGCCATTTCTTTTCCTTTTCTTCTTCATTTGCTTTGCTCTTTAAGTGAGTTAGCCACTTGGATTGGTTTGAAGGGACTAAGATAAGGGTAGAATTGGCTCTTGAGAAGGTATGTAGTGTGATTTTGCTAGTATTGCTCTTCTTCAACTACTTTGGCTTTCTATTTTTGGTTTAAAGTTACGAGCTTGGTTTAAGTGTTCTCTTGGTTGATTTCTGTAGGAAAGCTGTGGACAAGAAGCGAGACAAGGGAAAGGAGAAGATTGGAACCGATTAAAAAAATGTGGTCAAGCTATTCCAAGGTCGGGATTGTGTGCGATTTTGACTTTGTTCATTTTGATTTCTTGGGGTGTTCTTATGTTATATATATTTATATATATTTAGGAGTATGTAATTTGATCATGTGCATGTGTGTTCATGATTTTAGATGATTGCCATATAGGTTTAGAGTGTAAGGTTTGATTTTGGAAAACTCTGCTCTTTTTTCATCAGACGTCGGTGTGATATTTTTCTCATAAGTAGAGTTTTAGACCTTTAAATGGAGTTCTTGTTGAGCTATTAGAACCGTGACTTCAATTACTATAAAATTCTCACAAATGACCTTGAGCAAATTCTTGGTCTAAGACCCTAAAATTTTTCCAAAACCGAAGTGTCTCTACTTTAGCTGGCTTACTAGAACAGTATAGGTTGTTTAACTCATATCTGAAGTTATAGATGTCCAATTAACTTAAAACTTGTCCCACTTGAAAGTTAACATCCTAGGGAATAATTTTTAAGATAAATTTTTGCCTAAAAATGTCTCTAATGATGTAGAAAATGCAGTACAAATTTGAAGCTGAAGTCTGTCTAGAGTCTGCCTTGTGTTTTGAGGGAGAATAGGTTTACACGGCGGTAAGGAATTTCTCACTACTGTGTAAAAGCATTCTGCCCCATTTAGATAATTTTTAGTGTCCTACACGGTGGTGATGAATGTCTTACTGCCGTGTGACCTTAACTTTCAGCCTAAATTGTACTTTTTCCTTCCCGAATCGAACCCAAACTTCATCGAAAGTTCTTACCACTTGTCCAACTTAGGTATAACATTATAAAATGAGTATATGAATGTTTTTACAAATGAATTATATGTAAATGATACCATGATACAAGAGTTTAAGAATGGAACTAAGTGTTTAGATGCTTTATAATTATTGAACGTGACATGCCATGTGATATTGATCATATACGATTGAATCATGATGTAATGCTTGAGTGACTATAATGCATATAATATAGTGTATAGGGTCTTTATGTAAAGCCTGAATGATCATAGTAATGGTTAGATAAGAATGCTTATAAAAGGTTACTACGCGGCTGCTTCTGTGACCTTAATTGTGTCAACTGGCGAATACATCGAGTATTTAATTTTGAGTTAGGTCTCTACTTGTAAATTTTGATAGTATTTCACTGTGCCCGTATCCACAACTAAAGGAATTCAGGCTATTTTACGTTTGACGTCTACAAGAGTTGATGTCTAATTACTGTTCTGTACATATGCTTTTGCATGAGAATGTTATTTTGTATACATGATCTGTACTAGAATAAGAGTGTATATGTATGTGAATATGTGATCTTGTTCAGTATTAAGCATGACCATAAATGTGAATCATGTGGTTTAGGTGTACATAACCTGTAAATGAATAAAAGTTTATATGCATGTGAACACATGATTACACAGATGATATGATTATAGTTTTATATTGATCATGATTATATAAGTGATGCGTGTGATATGTGTGTGACTTCGGAAGAAGAAGTCCTTCGCTTTATTTTATCCCCACTAAGCGTTATCGCTTAGCACGGAAGTTTATTTCTATGTAGGTTTACCGAATCGGATCTGGGAGTGTGCATCTGGAAGTCATGGCCACTAGGAGCTGGATTAAAGATCTTTTTGTATTAGATAGAGTTTCTAATGTTTTGAGTAACATCATTATGTAAATAAAGAAGTATATTTATTATGTAACAGTGTTAATCGGATGTATATGTACATATAATAATTATGTAATATAATGGTTACTTTTTGTAATGAATATATGTATATTAATAAATGTATGTATATTATTTATAATCGGATGTTGGCTCTCAGGTTGTGCTTATTAGCTTAAAGTTATTAGTTTATTTCTGCTCTTGCTTCCGCTTTTGTTTCAGTACGCGTTAGAGTCCGTGTAGCGCCTCGATATCCTCCTTGGGGGTATTGGGGTGTTACAATTAGTGGTATTAGAGCATAGGTTAGAGGTTCTAGTTTATAAGATATAGACTATAGATTAAATGTCAGAGTTTGTCTAGAGTTGTGGTCTAATGCAGATGTTATTGGTTTTGTAGAGTATGGATGGAGACTGACCCGAGTGAGATCATAGGAGAGACAACTGATAGTGGGAATCTGGTAAAAGTCGATCAGCCTGTTCTGCAGCGTCAGCGAGATAATGGTTCCGGTATAGGATATGAGAACTTAAAAATTGTGCAAGGGTTGGTTCGGATTTTGGATAGAGTGAATGCTTCTCAGGCTTCTTAGGATCTTGTTAGGAAGAGAAAGATATCAGCTAGAGAAGTGTCTGCAGGCAAGAGAATTCACCGAAATGTCAGCATTGCCAGAGGCACCATTGGGGTGAGTGTAGGAAACTAACCGGAGCCTGTTTTAAGTGCGGCAGTATGGAACACATGCTTACCAAGTGTCCCAAGACATGAGAGAGACTAGCTCTGCAAGCCAGAAAAGATGTAGAAGAAATGTTTAGAGCTGCTCGAGTGTCAATGGAACCGGTTGTGAAGTTAGATGCTTATGGAGGTTCGGCTAGAGCACTTGTAGTCATTAGAAAGGATGTGAATGAACCTGCAGGTTCTTCTGGTAAGTTTTTGAATTGTTAAGTTTTCGCATGAATTCGGTTTTGATGGTTGGGATGTAAATGATTATCGGAGAAATTTCGAGGATAAAATTTCTTAAGGGGGAGATATTTGTAACAACCCGCTTTGGCCCTAGAAGAATTGTAGAATTTTTGTTCGATAATTCGAGAGTTTATGTGTATAAGAGAGTGTATTTGAATGAGTTTTCCTATTTAATTAAGGTTAGAAATCTTGTGGGAAGTAAAATTGTTTTGAGAAGTGAAGGTAGTGGCTTAGTGTGGGTTCTATTGCGAGAGCAACAGTGTTGCGGGCACGACAAAATGCTTCACGGAAAGCCTATTTGCAGTGGACTTTTGGGTTCATTAGATGTGTACCGGACATGTGGCAGTGTCGGAAATAGACAAGTGGCAACGTAAGAGAGGGACACTTGGCATGGGACTTTTGTATAAGTAAATGAATGTATTATTTTTGGTAAGTGGCATTTATGTGAGGTGGTTAGTGGCATTTATGTGGGTAATTGACTTGGATGAGGATGGACCGTTTGCCATTTCTTTCGTTTGCTTCCTTTTTATTTTGCTTTGCTTTTAGCCTTTATTCTTCTCACTTCTCCTTGGTTTCTTCCGTGTCTCTTTAGTTGCCATTTCTTTTCCTTTTCTTCTTCATTTTCTTTGCTCTTTAAGTGAGTTAGCCACTTGGATTGGTTTGAAGGGAGTAAGATAAGGGTAGAATTGGCTCTTGAGAAGGTATGTAGTGTGATTTTGTAAGTATTGGTCTTCTTCATCTACTTTGGCTTTTTGTTTTTTGTTTAAAGTTAAGAGCTTGGTTTAAGTGTTCTCTTGGTTGATTTGTGCATGAAAGCTATGGACAAGAAGAGAGACAAGGGAAAGGAGAAGATTGGAACCTATTAAAGAAACGTGGTCAAGCTATTCCAACGTCAGGATCGTGTGCGATTTTGACTTTGTTCATTTTGATTGCTTGTGGTGTTCTTATGTTATATATATTTATATATGTTTATGAGTATGTAATTTGATCATGTGCATGTGTGTTGATGATGTTAGATGATTGCCATATAGGTTTAGAGTGTAAGGTTTGATTTTGGAAAACTCTGCTCTTTTTTCATCAGACCTCCGTTTAATATTTTTGTCATAAGTGGAGTTTTAAACCTCTAAATGGAGTGATTATTGAGCCATTAGAACCCTGACTTCTATTCCTATAAAATTCTTATAAATAACCTTGAGAAAATTCTTGGTCTAATACCCTGAAATTTGTCCAAAACCGAAGTGTCTCTACTTGAGCTGGCTTACTAGAATAGTATAGGTTATTTAACTCATATCCGAAGCTATAAATGTCCAGTTTACTTAAAACTTGTCCCATTTGAAAGTTATCATCCTAGGTAAAAATTTTTAAGATAAAGTTTTGCCTAAATATGTCTCTAACTACGCGGAAAATGCAGTACAAGTTTGGACCTAAAGTCTATCTAGAGTCTGCCTTGTGTTTTGAGGCAAAATAGGTTTACATGGCGGTAAGGAATTTCTCACCACCGAATAAAAGCATTCTGCCCCGTTTAGACCCATATTTAGTGTCCTACATGGTGGTAATGAATGTCTTACTACTGTGTGACGTTAACTTTCAGCGTAAATTGTACTTTTTCCTTTCCGAATCGAACCCGAACTTCACCGGAAGTTCTTACCACTTGTCCAACTTAGGTTTAACATTATAAAATGAGTATATGAATGTTTTTACAAATGAATTATATGTAAATGATGCCATGATACAAGAGTTTAAGAATGGAACTAAGTGTTTACATGCTTTATAATTATTGAACATCACATGCCATGTGATATTGATCATATATGATTAAATCATGATGTAATGCTTGAGTGACTGTAATGCTATTTTACTTTTGACGTGTACAAGAATTGATGTCTAATTATTATTCTATACGTATGCTTTTGCATGAGAATGTTATTTTGTATACCTGATCTATACAAGAGTAAGAGTGTATATGTATGTGAATATGTGATCTTGTTCAGTATTAAGCATGACCGTGAATGTGAATCATGTAGTTTAGGTGTACATAACCTATAAATGAATAAAAGTTTAAATGCATGTGAACACAAGATTACACAGATTGTATGATTATAGTTTTGTATTGAGCATGATTATATAAGTGATGCTTGTGATATGTGTGTGACTTCGGAAGAAGAAGTCCTTCGCTTTATTTTTTCCCCACTAAGCGTTATTGCTTAGCACGGAAGTTTATTTCCGTGTAGGTTTACTGGATCGGATCTGGGAGTGTGCATCTACAAGTCATGGCCACTAGGAG
The DNA here is from genome assembly GCA_947683425.1 of Excoecaria cochinchinensis. NCBI lineage: Eukaryota > Viridiplantae > Streptophyta > Magnoliopsida > Malpighiales > Euphorbiaceae > Excoecaria > Excoecaria cochinchinensis. Next base: position 22,938,029 of record CANTUQ010000119.1, read on the forward strand.
CTGGATTAAAGTTCTTTTTGTATTAGATAGAGTTTCTGATGTTTTGAGTAGCATTATTATGTAAATAGAGAAGTATAGTTATTATGTAATAGTGTTAATCGGATGTATATGTACAGATAATGATCATGTAATATAATGGTTACTTTTTGTAATGAATAGCTGTATATTAATAAATGTATGTATATTATTTATAATCGGATGTTGGCTCTCAGGTTGTGCTTGTTAGCTTGATGTTATTAGTTTATTTCTGATCTTGCTTTCGCTTTTGTTTCGATACGAGTTAGAGTCGGTGTAGCGCCCCAATATCCTCCTTGGGGGTATTGGGGTGTTACATTTAGTGGTATCAGAGCATAAGTTAGAGGTTTTGGTCTATAAGATGTAGAGTATAGATTAAATGTCAGAGTTTGTCTAGAGTTGTGGCCTAATGCAGATGCTATTGGTTTTGTAGAGTATAGATGGAGCCTGACTGGAGTGAGATCATAGGAGAGGCAACTAATAGTGGGAATCCGGTAAAAGTCGATCAGCCTATTCTGCAGCGTCAGCGAGATGATTGTTCCGGTATAGGGCATGAGAACTTAGAAATTGTGCAAGGGTTGATTTGGATCTTGGACAGAGGGACTGCTTCTCAGGCTTCTTAGTCCTTAAACGTAGCAACCATATTCTGTGTGACACCCTTATATCACTATACGTTACGTATAATGGTCATTTTTAACTCATATTTTGCGATCACCATGATTGTTTGACTTATGTTTTATGTCATATTATAATAAAATGGGTAAAAATAAAATGGGTAAAATGTTTTTTTCTTTTATTACTCTTCCTTTTCATTTTTTTTTCTTATTTGCTATTCACTTGCCAACGTGCCTATAACTATATAATATTACTATTCATTTGGTAAAAATTTTGGTAGTATAACGGCTATACAAGGACTCTGACCCTCCTACAATTTGAAAAATAACACTCCCAATATATTCACAACCTCACATCAGCCACTAGCATCCACGTTCACAGTCAGTCCATCACATGATAAACTATAAATCATATGCATCATTCATCATATATAATTTATATCCATAATACATGATAAGTCTCCACATAAATACATATTATCTATTTACATACATAACCATTTATATTGCATTACACACACATGCCATTTACATAAGTCCCAAAATATTGCTTCATTAATTCTTTTGCTCCTTAAGCTCCCAAAAGTTTGGTTGTATGCTTACTTCGGCTTTGTCGATTTCCTAGCCTAAACCTGCATGCAGCAAACACTATGTGCTGAGCATAATTTGCCCAGTGGTGGATATAATTCTAATATTTTCCATCTAACTATACACACTCACGCATATTTAAATCCTTATACTAAATATACTAAAATTTATATAAGTTATTGAATAAATATCCATACTTATTATATGACTTCTCACATTATTCTTTTAATACAATTTTCCAAGTATATAGAACCCATAATTACCTTATTCATATATTTATTATTATTCTCATTAACATATCTATTTTTATTTCTACTATTATCATTATCATTTCCCTATTTAAATTCCTTAATTTCATTATTAACCATAATATTGACAAATTTACCATTTAGTCTCTAATTTGGACTAAGGTTGCCAAAATTACCGTTTAGTCCTTGTTGTCTTCTTCTTTTCCAATTTTTACCCTTTTACACTCAAATTTACTATTTTGCCATTCTTAATTTATCATTTTGTGCATACATTATCCTTTTTTTTAATCTCATTTCTTTTACATTTATCCTGTATTTTCTCATTTAATCTTATTTTCTTAATTTGCCCTTAGTAATTATCCGATAGAAATCTCCGAACCGGATATATGGAATATGGACCACACAGGTCCAAAACATTTAAGAGTGATCCCGAAAGACCACCACTGTTATTTACATTTATCATTTAAGGCACTGTGAACATTTAGACATTTCATTTATGGTAGATCA